>CAUYUJ010022482.1:0-95000 GCA_963575745.1 Prorocentrum cordatum
TTGTGCCTGCGTGTCTGTGTGTCCTTGTGCCTGCGTGTCTGTGTGTGGGTGTGTCTGCGTGGCCGCGTGTCTGTGTGTCTGCGTGTCTGTGTGTCCGTGTGTCTATGTGTCTGTGTGTCTTGTGCCTGCGTGTCTGTGTGCTGTGTCTATGTGTCTGTGTGTCTGTGTGTCTGTGTGCTTCAGTGTCTGTGTGTCTGTGTGCTTGAGTGTCTGTGTGTTGTGTGTCTGTGTATTTGTGTGTCTGTATGTCTGTGTGTTTGTGTGTCTCCGTGTCTGTGTTTCTGTGTGTCTGTTTGTCTGTGTGTCTGTTTGTCTGTGTGTCTATTTGTCCGTGTGTCTGTGTGTCTGTGTGTCTGTGGGTCTGTGGGTCTGTGTGTCTGTTTGTCCGTGTGTCTGTGTGTCTCTATGGCCGTATGTCTGTCTGTCTGTGTGAGAGTTTGTCCGTGTGTCTGTGTGTCCGTGTCTCTGTGTGTCTGTGTGTCTGTGTGTCTGTGGGTCTTTGTGTCTGTGTGTCTATGTGTGTCTGTCTGTCTGTCTGTTTGTCTGTCTGTATGTGCGTCTGTGTGTCTGTGTGTCTGTGTGTCTGTGTGTCTGTGTGTCTGGGAGTCAGTGTGTCTGTGTGTCTGTTTGTATGTGTGCCTGTGTTTCTGTCTGCGTGTCTTCCTGTGTGTCTGTGTGTTTGTGTGGCCGTGTCTGTGTGTCAATGTGTCTGTGAGTCTGTGTGTCTGTGTGTTTGTGTCTCTGTGTGTCTGCGTGTCTGTGTTTCTGTGTGTCAGTGTGTCAGTGTGTCATTGTGTCTGTGTCTCTGTGTGTCTGTGTGTCTTTGTGTCTGTGTGTCTGTGTGTCTGGGTGTCCCTGTTTCTGTGTGTCTGTGTGTCTGTGCGTCTGTGTGTCTGTGTGTCTGTTTCTTTTTTGCGTCTGTGTGTCTGTGTGTCAGTGTGTCAGTGTGTCGGTGTATTTGTTTGTGTGTGTCTGTGTGTCTGTGTGTCTGTGTGTCTGTGTGCCTGTGTGCCTTAATGCCTGCGTGTCTGTGTGTCCTTGTGTCTGTGTGTCTGTGTGCGTGTATGCGTGTGCCTGTGTGTCTGTGTGTTTGTGTTTCTGTGTGTCTGTGTGTCTGAGTGTCTGTGTGTCTGTGTGTCTGGTGCTGTGTGTGTCAGTGTGCTTGAGTGTCTGTGTGTCTGTGTGTCTTTGTATTTGTGTGTCTGTACGTCTGTGTGTCTGTGTGTCTGCGTGTCTGTGTGTCTGTGTGTCTGTGTGTCTGTGTGTCTGTGTGTCTGTGTGTCTGTGTGTCTTTGTGTCTGTGTGCCTGTGTGCCTGTGTTTCTGTCTTTCTGTTTTTCTGTGTCTGTGTTTCTGTGTGTCTGTGTGTCTGTGTGTCTGTGTGTCTGAGCGTCCGCTTGTCTGTGCGTCTGTGTGTCTGTGGGTCTGTGGGTCTCTGTGTCTGTGTGTCTGTGTGTCTGTGTCTCTGTGTGTCCCTGTGCCTGTGTGTGTTTGTCTGTCTGTCTTTGTGCCAGTGTGTTTTCGTGTCTGTGTATCTGTGTGTGTGGTGGCCGGTGTGTCTGTGTGTCCGTGTGTCCGCGTGTCAGTGTGGCTGTGTGTTTGTGTTTCTGTGTGTCAGTGTGTCAATGTGACAGTGTGTCAGTGTGTTTGTGTGTGTCTATGTGTCTGTGTGTCTGTGTGTCTTGGTGTCTGGGTGTCAGTCTGTCAGTGTGTCCGCGTGTCTGTGTGTCTGTGTGTGTGTGTGTGTCTGTGCATCTGTGTGTCTGGTTGTTTCTGTGTTTGTGTGTCTGTGTGTTTGCGTGTCTGTGTGTCCGTGTGCGTGTCTGTGTGGGTGTGTGTCTGCGTGACCGCGTGTCCGTGTGTCTGTTTGTCTGTGTGTCTGTGTGTCTGTGTGTCTGTGTGTCTGTGTGTCTGTGTGTCTGTGTGTCTGTGTGTTTTTGTGTTGGTGTGTCTGTGTGTCTGTGTGTTGGTGTCTGTGTTCTGTGTGTCCGTGTGTCTGTGTGCTTGTGAATCTGTGTGTTTGTGTGTCTGTGTGTCCGTGTGTCTGTGTGTATGTGTGTCTGTGTTTCTGTGTGTCTTTGTGTCTGTGTGTCTGTGTGTCTGTGTGTTTGGGTTTTGTGTGTCTGTATGTCCGTGTGTCTTTTGTGTCCGTGTGTCCGTGTCTGTGTTTCTGCATGGCTGTGTGTTTGTGTGTCCGCGTGTCTGTGTGTCTGAGTATCTGCCTGTCTGGTTGTCTGTGTGTCTGTGTGACTGGTTGGCTGTGTGTCTGTGTATCCTTGTGTCTGCGTGTCTGCGTGTCTGTGTGTCTGCGTGTCCGTTTGTCTGTGTGTCTGTGTGTCTGTCTGCCTGTGGATCTGTCTGTGTTGTCTTTCTGTGCGTCTGTGTGTGTGTGTCTGTCTGTCTGTCTGTCTGTCTGTCTGTCTGTCTGTCTGTCTGTCTGTGCGCGTGTATTTGCGTGTGTGTGTGTGCGTGCGTGTGTGTGTGTCAGTGTGTGTGTGTGTGTGTGTGCGTGCGCGCGCGGCGCTGGCAGCCCCTCGCTGGCCCCCCCCTGCCTCTCCCTTTCTCGGGCGCTCCGCGAGGGCGGAGTGGTTGGTCCGTGGAGGGAGGGCCGGCCCCAAAATGGGGCGGTCCCTCCCCCCTCCGGAGCGCCGGAAGGGGGTGTGGTGGGTGGGTGGGGGGGGGGGGCTCTGTCTGCCAGTCAGTGTGTCTGTGTGTCTATGTGTCTGTGTGTCTATGCTTCTGTGTGTCTGTGTTTTTGTGTGTATGTGTGTCAGTGTGTCAGTGTGTCAGTGTGTCTGTGTATCTGTTTGTCTGTGTGTCTGTGTGTCTGGGTGTCTGGGTGTCTGTGTGTCTGTGTGCCTGTGTGCCTTTGTGCCTGCGTGTCTGTGTGCCCTTGTGTCTGCGTGTCTGTGTGTTGGTGTGTCTGCGTGTCTGCGTGTCTGTGTGTCTGCGTGTCTGTGTGTCCGTGTGTCTGTGTGTTTGTGTTTCTGTGTGTGTGAATATGGTGCTCTGTGTGTCTGTGTGCTTGAGTGTCTGTGTGTCTGTGTGTCTGTGTATTTGGCTGTCTGTATGTCTGTGTGTCTGTGTGTCTGCGTGTCTGTGGTTCTGTGTGTCTGTGTGTCTGTGTGTCTGTGTGTCTATGTGTCCGTGTGTCTGTGTGTCTGTGTGTCTTTGTGTCTGTTTGTCTGTGTGTCTGTGTGTCTGTGTGCCTGTGTCTGTGTGTCTTTGTGTCTGTGTGTCCGTGTGCTTGTGTCTGTGTGGCCGTGTGTCTGTCTGTCTGTCTGTGTGTGTGTGTTGTCTGTGTGTCCGTGTGTCCGTGTGTCTGTGTGTCTGTGTTTATGTGTGTCTGTGGGTCTCTGTGTTTGTGTGTCTGTGTGTGTGTCTGTCTGTCTGTCTGTGTGTCTGTCTGTCTGTGTGTCTGTGTGTCTGTGTGTCTGTGTGTCTGTGTGTCTGGTTGCCTGTGTGTCTGTGTGTCCGTGTGTCTGTGTGTCTGTGTGTCTGTGTGTCTGTGTGTCTGTATGCCTGTGTGTCTGTGTGTGTGTGTGTCTGTCTGTCTGTCTGTCTGTGTGTCTGTATGTCTGATTGCCTGTGTGTCTGTGTGTCCGTGTGTCAGTGTGTCTGTGTGTCTATGTTTCTGTGTGTCAGTGTGTCACTGTGTCAGAGTGCCAGTGTGTCTGTTTGTCTATGTGTCTATGTGTCTGTGTGTCTGGGTGAGTGTTTATCCTTGTATTTGTGTGTCTGTATGTCTCTGTGTCTGTGTGTCTGCGTGTCTGTGGGTCCGTGTGTGTGTGCGTGTGTGTCTGTGTGTCTGTGTGTCAGCGTGTCCGTGTAATCATGTGTCTGTGTGTCTGTGTGTGTGTGTCTCTGTGTGTCTGTGTGTCTGAATGTCTGTGTGTCCTGTGTGTTTTTGTGTTGGTGTGTCTGTGTGTCTGTGTGTTGGTGTCTGTGTGTTCGTGTGTCCGTGTGTCTGTGTGTCTGAGTGTCTGTGTGTTTGTGTGTCCGTGTTTCTGTGTGTCTGTAAGTTCGCGTGTCTGTGTGTATGTGTGTCTGTGTGTCTTTGTGTCTGTGTGCCTGTGTTTCTGTGTGTCTGTGTGTCTCTGTGTCTGTTTGTCTGTGTGTCTGTATGTCCGGGTCTTTTGTGTCCTTGTGTCCGTGTGCTCGTGTCTGTGTGTTTGTATGTCTGTGTGTTTGTGTGTTCGTGTGTCTGTGTGTCTGAGTGTCTGCGTGTCTGGGTCTCTGTGTGTCTGTGTGACTGGTTGTCTGTGTGTCTGTGTATCCTTGTGTCTGCGTGTCTTTGTGTGTGTGTGTCTGCGTGTCTGTGTGTCTCTCTGTTTGTGGATCTGTCTGTGTGTCTGTCTTTCTGTGCGTCTGTGTGTGTGTGTCTGTCTGTCTGTCTGTGCGCGTGAATTTGCGTGTGTGTGTGCGCGTGCGTGTGTGCGTGTCAGTGTGTGAGTGTGTGCGCGCGCGGCGCTGGCGGCCCCGCGCTGCCGGCCCCCCCCCCCCCCCTTACGGGCGCTCCGCGAGGGCGGAGTGGTTGGAGTGGAGGGAGGGCCGGCCCCAAAATGGGGCGGCGCCTCCCCCCTCCGGAGCGCTGGAAGGGGGTGTGGTGGGTGGGGGGGCTCTGTCTGCCTGTCTGTGTGTCTATGTGTCTGTGTGTCTGTGTGTCCGTGTTTTTGTGCGTCTGTGTGTCAGTGTGTCAGTGTGTCTGTGTATCCGTTTGTCTGTGTGTCTGTGTGTCTGTCTGTCTGGGTGTTTGTGTGTCTGTGTGCCTGTGTGCCTTTGTGCCTGCGTATCTGTGTGTCCTTCGTAGCCGCGTGTCTGTGTGTCTGCGTGTCTGTGTGTCCGTGTGTCTATGTGTCTGTGTGTCTGTGTGTCTGTGTGCTTGAGTGTCTGTGTGTCTGTGTGCTTGAGTGTCTGTGTGTCTGTGTGTCTGTGTATTTGTGTGTCTGTATGGCTGTGTGTCTGTGTGTCTCCGTGTTTGTGTTTCTGTGTGTCTGTTTGTCTGTGTGTCTGTGTGTCTGTGTGTCTATGTGTCCGTGTGTCTGTGTGTCTGTGTGTCTGTGTGTCTGTGTGTCTGTGTGTCTGTATGTCTGATTGCCTGTGTGTCTGTGTGTCTGTGTGTCTGTGTGTCTGTGTGTCCGTGTGTCTTTTGTGTCTGTATGGCCGTATGTCTGTCTGTCTGTGTGAGAGTTTGTCCGTGTGTCCGTGTGTCCGTGTGTCTGTGTGTCTGTGTGCTTGTGTGTCTGTGGGTCTTTGTGTCTGTGTGTCTATGTCTGTCTGTCTGTCTGTCTGTCTGTATGTGTGTCTGTGTGTCTGTGTGTCTGTGTGTCTGTGTGTCTGTGTGTCTGTGAGTCAGTGTGTCTGTGTGTCTGTTTGTATGTGTGCCTGTGTTTCTGTCTGCGTGTCTTCCTGTGTGTCTGTGTGTTTGTGTTGCCTTGTCTGTGTGTCTGTGTGTCTGTGAGTCTGTGTGTCTGTGTGTTTGTGTCTCTGTGTGTCTGCGTGTCTTTGTTTCTGTGTGTCAGTGTGTCAGTGTGTCAATGTGTCTGTGTCTCTGTGTGTCTGTGTGTCTGTGTGTCTGTGTGTCTGGGTGTCCCTATTTCTGTGTGTCTGTGTGTCTGTGTGTCTGTGTGTCTGTGTGTCTGTTTCTTTTTTGCGTCTGTGTGTCTGTGTGTCAGTGTGTCAGTGTGTCGGTGTATCCGTTTGTGTGTGTCTGTGTGTCTGTCTGTGTGTGTCTGTGTGCCTGTGTGCCTTTTTGCCTGCGTGTCGGTGTGTCCTTGGGTCTGTGTGTCTGTGTGCGTGTATGCGTGTGCCTGTGTGTCTGTGTGTCTGTGTTTCTGTGTGTCTGTGTGTCTGAGTGTCCGTTTGTCTGTGTGTCTGTGCATCTGTGTGTCAGTGTGCTTGAGTGTCTGTGTGTCTGTGTGTCTTTGTATTTGTGTGTCTTTATGTCTGTGTGTCTGTGTGTCTGCGTGTCTGTGTGTCTGTGTGTCTGTGTGTCTGTGTGTCAGTGTGTCTGTGTGTCTGTGTGTCTGTGTGCCTGTGTGCCTGTGTTTCTGTCTTTCTGTCTTTCTGTGTGTCTGTGTTTCTGTGTGTCTGTGTGTCTGTGTGTCTGAGTGTCCGCTTGTCTGTGCGTCTGTGTGTCTGTGGGTCTGTGGGTCTCTGTGTCTGTGTGTCTGTGTGTCTGTGTGTCTGTGTGTCCCTGTTCCTCTGTGTGCGTGTTTGTCTGTCTGTCTTTGTGTCCGTGTGTTTTTGTGTCTGTGTATCTGGGTGTCTGGCGGCCTATGTGTCTATGTGTCTGTGTGTCTGTGTGTCCGTGTGTCCGTGTGTCAGTGTGGCTGTGTGTCTGTGTTTCTGTGTGTCAGTGTGTCAGTGTGTCAGTGGGTCAGTGTGTCTGTGTGTCTATGTGTCTGTGTGTCTGTGTGTCTTGGTGTCTGGGTGTCAGTCTGTCAGTGTGTCCGCGTGTCTGTGTGTCTGTGTGTCTGTGTGTCTGTGCATCTGTGTGTCTGGTTGTTTCTGTGTCTGTGTGTCTGTGTGATTGCGTGTCTGTGTGTCCGTGTGTGTGTCCGTGTGGTTGTGTGTCTGCGTGACTGCGTGTCCGTGTGTCTGTGTGTCTGTGTTTCTGTGTGTCTGTGTGTCTGTGTGTCTGTGTGTCTGTGTGTCTGTGTGTCTGTGTGTTTTTGTGTTGGTGTGTCTGTGTGTCTGTGTGTTGGTGTCTGTGTTCCGTGTGTCCGTGTGTCTGTGTGCCTGTGTGTTGTCTGTGTGTCCGTGTGTCTGTGTGTATGTGTGTCTGTGTTTCTGTGTGTCTGTGTGTCTGTGTGTCTGTGTGTCTGTGTGTCTGTGTGTCTGGGTTTGTGTGTCTGTATGTCCGTGTGTCTTTTGTGTCCGTGTGTCCGTGTCTGTGTGTCTGCATGGCTGTGTGTTTGTGTGTCCGCGTGTTTGTGTGTCTGAGTATCTGCGTGTCTGGATGTCTGTGTGTCTGTGTGACTGGTTGGCTGTGTGTCTGTGTATCCTTGTGTCTGCGTGTCTGTGTGTCCGTGTGTCTGCGTGTCCGTCTGTCTGTGTGTCTGTGTGTCTGTCTGCCTGTGGATCTGTCTGTGTTGTCTTTCGGTGCGTCTGTGTGTGTGTCTGTCTGTCTGTGTGTCTGTGCGCGTGTATTTGCGTGTGTGTGTATGCGTGCGTGTGTGTGTGTCAGTGTGTGTGTGTGTGTGCGTGCGCGCGCGGCGCTGGCAGCCCCGTGCTGGCCCCCCCCCGCCCTTCCCCTTTCTCGGGCGCTCCGCGAGGGCGGAGTGGTTGGAGTGGAGGGAGGGCCGGCCCCAAAATGGGGCGGTGCCTCCCCCCTCCGGAGCGCCGGAAGGGGGTGTGGTGGGTGGGGGGGGGGGCTCTGTCTGCCAGTCAGTGTGTCTGTGTGTCTATGTGTCTGTGTGTCTATGTGTCTGTGTGTCTGTGTGTCCGTGTTTTTGTGCGTCTGTGTGTCAGTGTGTCAGTGTGTCAGTGTGTCTGTGTATTTGTTTGTCTGTGTGTCTGTGTGTCTGGTTGTCTGGGTGTCTGTGTGTCTGTGTGCCTGTGTGCCTTTGTGCCTGCGTGTCTGTGTGTGCTTGTGTCTGCGTGTCTGTGTGTTGGTGTGTCTGCGTGTCTGCGTGTCTGGGTGTCTGCGTGTCTGTGTGTCCGTGTGTCTGTGTGTCTGTGTGTCTGTGTGTCTGTGAATCTGGTGCTCTGTGTGTCTGTGTGCTTGAGTGTCTGTGTGCCTGTGTGTCTGTGTATTTGTGTGTCTGTATGTCTGTGTGTCTGTGTGTCTACGTGTCTGTGTTTCTGTGTGTCTGTGTGTCTGTGTGTCTGTGTGTCTATGTGTCCGTGTGTCTGTGTGTCTGTGTGTCTTTGTGTCTGTGTGTCTGTGTGTCTGTGTGTCTCTGTGCCTGTGTCTGTGTGTCTGTGTGTCTGTGTGTCCGTGTGTTTTTTTGTGTCTGTATGGCCGTGTGTCTGTCTGTCTGTGTGTGTGTGTTGTCTGTGTGTCTGTGTGTCCGTGTGTCTGTGTGTCTGTGTGTCTGTGTGTCTGTGGGTCTCTGTGTTTGTGTGTCTGTGTGTGTGTCTGTCTGTCTGTGTGTCTGTCTGTCTGTGTGTCTGTGTGTCTGTGTGTCTGTGTGTCTGTGTGTCTGGTTGCCTGTGTGTCTGTGTGTCCGTGTGTCTTTGTGTCTGTGTGTCTGTGTGTCTGTGTGTCTGTATGCCTGTGTGTGTGTGTCTGTCTGTCTGTCTGTCTGTCTGTGTGTCTGTGTGTCTGTGTGTCTGTGTGTCTGTCTGTCTGTCTGTCTGTCTCTGTCTGTCTGTCTGTCTGTCTGTCTGTGTGTCTGTC
Organism: Prorocentrum cordatum; assembly: GCA_963575745.1. Taxonomy (NCBI): domain Eukaryota; class Dinophyceae; order Prorocentrales; family Prorocentraceae; genus Prorocentrum; species Prorocentrum cordatum. The sequence goes on from CAUYUJ010022482.1 coordinate 8,344, forward strand.
TGTCTCTCTGTCTTTCTGTCGGTCTGTCTGTCTGTCCGTCTTGTCTGTCTGTCTGTCTGTCTGTCTGTCTGTCTGTCTGTCTGTCTGTGCGCGTGTGTATGCGTGTGTGTGTGCGTGTGTGTGTCAGTGCGTGTGTGTGTGCGCGCGCGGCGCTCGCAACCCCGCGCTCCCCCTCCCCCTTCCTCCGGCGCCCCGCGAGGGCGGAGTGGTTTGAGTGGGGGGAGGGCCGGCCCCAAGATGGGGCGGTGCCTCCCCCCTCCGGAGCGCCGGGAGGGGGTCGGGGGGGGGCTCGTGCGTGTGTTTGTAAGTGTTCGTTCGTGTGACGTGGGTGTGGTTGTAAGTGTGTTCGTTTGTGCGTGTGTGTGTGTGCGTTTGCTTGTGTGACTGTCTCTGTTCTCAGTGCGTCTTTTCTGTGGGTGTTCGCGATTGCGTTCGTGTGTCTGGTGCGTGTGTGTGTCTGGTGCGTGTGCGTGTGTGTGTGTGTGTGCGCGTGTGCCTGTGTGTTCGTGCGTGTGTGTGTGTGTGCTTTTCCGTTTGCGTGTGTTTCTGTTTGTATGAGTGGGTGCGCGTGTGTTTGGTATGTGTGCGTGTGTGTGTGTGTGTGTGTGTGCGTGCGTCTGTGTGTGTGTGTGTGGGTATGGGCGTGCGTGTGGGGTGCGCGCGCATGAATGGGCGCGCGTGGATGAGTATGCGCGCGCGTGTGGATGTGTGTTTGTGTCTGTGCTCGTGTGTGATTCTGTGTGCGTGCGTGCGCGTGCGTGTGCGCGCGCGCGCCCTCGGTGGCGCCGTGGTCCGCGCGCCCCCCCCCCTTTCTCTCTCTCTCTCTCTCTCTCTCTCTCTCTCCCCTGCCTCGGGCGCGCCGCGGGGGCGGAGTGGGTGGAGTGGGGGGAGGGCCTGCCCCGGAATGGCGCAGCGCCTCCCTCCTCCGGAGCGCCGGCGGAGAGGGCGGGGGGCGAGGCGCGCGTGGGCGGCTTGTGTGTAGGGGTGTGTGCGCCTGTGTGTATGTATGTATGTATGTATACATACATATATATATATATATATATATATGATTATGTGTGAACGCGTGCGTGCGTGCGTGTCTGTGTGTGCGTGAGTGTGTATGTGTGTGTGTTCGCATGCTGTCCTACGCGTGGTTTCATGTTTCTCTGTATGTCTGTGTTTTTAGGTGTGTTGCGTGTCTGTTGTGTGTCTGTATGTGCTCGTTTGTGCTCGTGTGTGCGTGTGCTTGTATGTGTGAATGCATCTTCGCTACTCGGTTTCTCGACCTCGCGCCGAACACTTTCAGGGTCGGATGGGGACATGGGAAATACCTTGTTTGAAATGTTTAAGAAGATCATATCTGAAGCTCTCTGCTTTTTTTCCGAGCACTCTCGAGGGTGCGAGGAGCTCTACGAGGTCCCCGGCGGTAGCCAGGTTGACGGTTTACCGCCGGCGCCAGTACCTCGTAGAGCTCTTCGCCATCGATGAGCTAGAGGAATTCCGGCGCGGGGTGGAGCTAGTACCTCGTAGAGCTCTTCGGCAAAGATGAGCTAAGAGGAATTCGGGCACAGGGTGGAGCTAGTTAGCCGACCCGACGAAAAGAGACAATGTGATAACTTTGAGTCGGTTTTCTGAACTTTTTGCAGAGTTTTGAAATTCATTTTAAGAAAAAAGATTTTTGAGCCGAGCATTGGCATATAAACTCCTCTCTGAGAGCAGCTCAGCTCTCTCGATGCATTTTTGCATGAGCTGACTTCCAGGAACTGAGCGAATATGAATATCGAAAAAATCGAATTTGAAGATTTTCGAAAAATCTCAATTTTTCGATTCTGTGTCGATGCTCTGCGCTCTCACCAGTGAGAGGAGCTCTACGAGGTTCCCGGCGGTGACTAGGTTGACGGTTCACCGCCGGCGCCAGTACCTCGTAGAGCTCTTCGTCATCGATGAGCTAGAGGAATTCCGGCGCGGGGTGGAGCTAGTTGGTCGACCCGGCCAGAAAGGACAAAGTGGTAACTTTTGGGTGGTTTTGCGATTTTTTGAAAGATATTTGACAATTCATTTTGAGAAAGTAGATTATTTGCACCTGCAAACGACTATGGGGGCCTCTCTGTCTTAGCACGAGCTCTGTAGGCGCAGTTTTACTATCAAAACACTTGGCGGAACCATCTTTATGTCGACACGAAAAAAACAATTTTTCAGTTTTTCGAGAAATGCTTCGAGAAGCTCTCTCTTTCGACTCCGAGCACTCCTACGCGTGAAATGTGCTCTACGAGGTTCCCGGCGGTGACCAGGTTGACGGTTCATCGCCGGCGCCGGTTGGCCCACCCGGCCGAAGCGGACAATGTGGCAACTTTTGGGTGGTTTTGCGAATTTTTTGAAAGATATTTGACAATTCATTTTTAGAAACCAGATTTTTCGCACCTGTAGTGGGTTCAGACGCGTCTGCCAGTAAACTTTCCAGGTCCGTAGCTGCAGTATTACTATCAAAACACTTGGAGGAAACGATCTTGGATAGAAACAGAAAAACGTGATTTTTCGATTTTTTCGTTGCTCGCTCCAGAAGCTTCCTTCATGTGTGTTGAGGATCGCTGAGTGAGAAAAGAGCTCTACGAGAGTCCCGGCGGTAACCTGGTTGACGGTTTACCGCCGGTTCCCAGTAACTCGTAGAGGTTCTCTTAGCAAGTTATTGTTGGAAGCTAAGAGTAATTCCGGCGCGCCCCACAGCTAGTTGGCTCGAAAAATCTCGACTGAACTTTTGACAACTTTTGCTCGGTTCAAAATTTTGTTCTCAAAATTTGAACATTCGTTAGAGCTCTAGTATTTTTTCCCGTGATATTCGATCTTATTCCCGCTCGCCATCTTGATCTCAGCTCGATCGGGTAAATATTACTATCGAATAGCACTGTGGCGGGATCGACCGTTTTGAGTGATATTGATATGCGCTGACGGTTTTCTGAACATAACTCGAGCACTATGGCAGATACAGAGCTGGTAAGCGCAGCTAATGCATGCAGACTGATCAGGCGCGTTCGCCTGTTGAACCCAGAGGTCTGGACTCGGTCTGCTAGCCGAGCTAGGGCCAGAAACCTGTTCGTATTATTCGAGTCATTTTGACAGACACGCTCGGTTTTCTGCTCTTAACTCGAGCTGTAGGACAGCTACAGAGCTCACATTCAGAGACACCAATTCAGAATCATCAGTTGCGTTTGTCTGTCGACTCCATAGCCTTCGGCCTGCTGCCCGATCTAGAATCGCAAACTATTCGTATCCGAGTCGCTTGCGAGATAATGTCGGTTATCTGGCTGTAGGGGGTGTGCATGGCTGGTAATCACTGGGATCGATTTGAAGACAGCCGGCGCGCTCGCCTGTCGAATACAGAGTTCTGAACTCTGTCTGCTGCCCGAACTAGGTCCGCGAAACTATTCCTGTTCGAGTCATCCTGAGAGGTGCTGTCGGTTTTCTGCACTTAACTCGTGCTGTAGGGGGGCTGCAGGGCTGGTAATGAGAGGAGTCGATTCGCAGACATCAGACGCGTCCGTCTGTCGCATTTAGAGGTCAAAAACTATTGACTATAAGTCAGATTGTTGGTAAGTGCTGTCTGTTTCCTCAACTTAAGTCGGGTTAGGAAGCTCTACGAGTCCCCTGGCGGTAACCAAGGTTGACGGTTTACCGCCGGCGCCCAGTAACTCGTAGAGCTTTCCTTAGCAAGTACCTCGTAGAGCTCTTCGTCATCGATGAGCTAGAGGAATTCCGGCGCGGGGTGAAGCTTGTTGGCCGACCCGACCAGAAAAGAAGATGTGATAACTTTTGGTCGCTTTTGCTAAGATTTGAAAGATATTTGAAAATTCATTTTGAGAAAGCAGATTTTTACTCCGAGCATTGACATATAACTTTGTTCCCTCAGCAGCTCAGCCCTCTAGAGCCATTTTCAGTGCCAGTTCACTTGGAGGAACCGACTCCATGTTGACTCCGAAAAATCTCATGAAGTTTTTGTAGAAAGCTCCCAGAAGCTCTCGCTTTGATCCTGAGCTTTCTGACGGATGCAAGGAGCTCTACGAGGTTCCCGGCGGTGACCAGGTTGACGGTTCACCGCCGGCGCCATTATTGCTGGAAGCTTTAGAGTAATTCCGGAGCGCTGGAGAGCTAGTTGGCAAGAAAATCTCGACTGAACTTTTGCTGACTTTTGGTCGGTTGGAAATTCGGTTCTCGAAATTTGACCATTCGTTAGATCTTATTCCCGTTCACCATGCGGTCTAGTATTTTTTCCCGTGATATTCGATCTTATTCACGCTCGCCATCTTGATCTCAGCTCGATCGGGTAGCTTTTACTGGCAAAAAGCACTCTGGCGGGAACAGCCGTTTTGAGTTATCACGCGTTATCGGTATTTTGTACTTAAATCGAGCTGTGGAGCAGCAACAGAGCTGGTAAGCACACCTATCGCACTCAGAATCATTACTCGCGTTCGCCTGTCGAATCTAGAGGTCTGAACTCGGTCTGCTAGCCGAGTTATGTCTGCAAACCTATTCGTATTATTTGGATCATCTTGATAGACGCTCTCGGTTCTCTGTACTAAACTCGAGCTACAGGACAGCTACAGAGCTGGTAAGGACACCTATCGCATTTAGAATCATTCACCGCGTTCGCCTGTTAAATCTAGAGGTCTGAACTCGGTCTGCTAGCCGAGCTAGGTCTGCAAACCTATTGGTATTATTTGGGTCGTCTTGATAGACGCCCTCGGTTCTCTGTACTTAAATCGAGCTACAGGACAGCTACAGAGCTGGTAAGCACACCTATCGCATTTAGAATCATTAACCGCGTTCGCCTGTTGGATCTAGAGGTCTGAACTCGGTCTGCTAGCCGAGCTAGGTCTGCAAACCTATTGGTATTATTTGGGTCATCTTGATAGACGCCCTCGGTTCTCTGTACTTAACTCGAGGTAAGGGACAGCTACCGAGCTGGTAAGCACGGCTATCGCATTCAAAATCATTAGGCACGTTCGCCTGTTGGATCTAGACGTCTGAACTCGTTCTGCTAGCCGGGCTAGGTCCGCAAACATATTCGTATCATTTTGGTTATCTTCACAGACGCCCTCGGTTTTCTGTACTTAACTCGAGCTCTAGGGCAGCTACAGAGCTCATAGTCACAAAAATCGATTAGGAATCTCAGGCGCGTTCGTGCGTCGAATCGAGAGCTCTGGACTCGGGCTGCTGCCCGAGCTAGGTTCGCAAAACTATTGGTATTGTTCGAGTTATTCTGAGAAGTGCTCTCGGTATTTCGCACTTAACTCGTGCTCGGGAGGGCTACAGTACTGCTGGTCACGGAAATCGATTCTGAGACATCAGACGCGTCTGTCTGTCGAACCTAGAGCTCGGAACTCGCTGCTCGAAGTGGGTCCGCGAAACTATTGTATTATTGGAGTTGTTCGTTTTTTGTTAAAGTCATCTTGAGAGGTCTGACATCGCTTGGGCTGAAAAACCAGTCTTTCTTTGGATTTTTTTCACATCCCTACGAGTCAGGAAGCTCTACGAGTCCCCCGGCGGTAACAAAGGTTGACGGTTTACCGCCGGCGCCCAGTTCTGGCGCGTCCCAGAGCTAGTACCTCGTAGAGCTCTTCGTTATCGATGAGCTAGAGGAATTTCGGCGCGGGGTGGAGCTAGTTGGCCGACCCGGCCAGAACGGACAATGTGGTAACTTTTGGGTGGTTTTGTGATTTTTTGAAAGATATTTGACCATTTATTTTGAGAAAGCAGATTTTTCGCACCTGTAGACGACTATGAGGGCCTCTGCGTCTTAATATGAGCTCTCTAGATGCACTTTTACTATCAAAACACTTGGCGGAACCAAGTTTATGTTGACATAAAACAAATCATGTTTTCTCTTTCTTGAGGAATGCTCACAGAAGGCCTCTCTTTTGATGCTGAGCACTCTTACGAGCGTAGGAGCTCTACGAGGTTCCCGGCGGTGACCAGGTTGACGGTTTACCGCCGGCGCCAGTTGGCAAGAAAAATCTCGACGGAACTTTTGACAACTTTTGGTCGGTTGAAAATTTGGTTCTCGAAATTTGACAATTCGTTAGAGCCCTAGTATTTTTTCACGTCATATTCGATCTTATTCCCGCTCGCCATCTTGATCTCAGCTCGATCGGGTGAATATTACTATCGAAAAGCACTGTGGCGGGATCGGCCGTTTTGAGTCATCTTGATATGCGCTGACGGTTTTCTGAATATAACTCGAGCTCTAGGGCAGCTGCAGAGCTAGTAAGCACAGCTAATGCATGCATAATGATCAGGCGCGTTCGCCTGTTGAATCCAGAGGTCTGAACTCGGTCTGCTAGCCGAGCTAGGTCCGTAAACCTGTTCGTATTATTCGAGTCATCTTGACACAAACTCTCGGTTTTTTGCACTTAACTCTAGCCGTAGGACAGCTACAGAGCACGCATGGATTCAGAATCGTCAGTTGTGTTTGTCTGTCGAATCCAGAGCTCTGAACTCGGCCTGCTGCCCGATCTAGAATCATGAAACAATTCGTATCGTTCGAGTTGCTTGCGAGTTGCTGTCGGTTATCTGAACTTAACTCGTGCTGTAGGGGGCTGCATGGCTGGTAATCACTGGGAACGATTTGAAGACATCAGGCGCGTCCGCCTGTCGAATACAGAGCTCTGAACTCTGTCTGCTGCCCGAACTAGGTTCCGAGTCATCGTGAGAAGTGCTGTCGGTCTTCTGCACTTAACTCGGGCTGTAGGGGGGGCTGCAGGGCTGGTAACGAGATGAGTAATTCGCAGACATCAGACGCGTCCGTCTGTCGCATTGAGAGGTCAAAAACTATCCACTATCAGTCAGATTGTTTGTAACTGCTGTCTGTTTTCTCAACTCGAGTCGAGTTAGGAAGCTCTACGAGTCCCCCGGCGGTAACCAAGGTTGACGGTTTACCGCCGGCGCCCAGTGCGGCGTTCCGCGCTTGGCTTCGCTATCCGGGTTTTGGACGCTTGTTTCCCGGAGAGCTCGCTGAGAGCTAAAGGGTTTAAGATTTGAAGCCGGACGGTGGTGGTGCCTGCCAGGAGCTCCTTCACGGCGGTACGTTCCTCGCAGCGCCTCCGGTGAACCGAAAACGTGTCCGGGAGAGCTTCCGGCAAGCTTCCACGCGCGCCTGCACACGTGCAGCCACGCATGGAAGCGTTTCTGCCAGCGCTTCGGCAGCGCAGCAGAGAGCTTCCCGGAGCTCTCCAGTAAAGATTTTCTGTACCCAAAGGCTCTCTTCGCTCTCCGGGTTTTGGACGCTGCCATGTTGGGTGGTTTTGAGATTTTTCGAGAGATATTTGATAATTCATTTTGAGAAAACAGATTTTTACTCCGAGCATTGACATATGAACTTTGTTCCCTGAGCAGCTCAGCCTGCTAGAACCATTTTTAGTACCAGTTCACTTGGTGGAACCGACTTCATGTTAACTCCGAAAAATCTTAACTTCAAGTTTTTGTAGAAAAGCTCCCAGAAGCTCTCGCTTTGATCCTGAGCTCTCTCACGGATGCAAGGAGCTCTACGAGGTTTCCGGCGGTGACCAGGTTGACGGTTCACCGCCGGCGCCAGTTCCAGACAAGATTTCGTCTCCGAGGGTGTACCTTGTAGAGCTCTTCGGCATCGATAAGCTAGAGGAATTCCGGCGCAGGGCCTACGCGGCCGAGGCGGAGAATGTGGCAACCTAACTCCTAGAATTCGTATTATTCGAGTCATCTTGACAGAAACTCTCGGTTTTTCTGTATTCAACTCGAGATGTAGGATCGCTACAGAGCTGATATTCCCGGAGAGCTCGCTGAGAGCTGAAGGGTTTAAAATTAGAAGCCGGACGGTGGTGGTGCCTGCCAGGAGCTCCTCCACGGCGGTCCACGTTCCTCGAGAAACTCCGGTGAACCGGAAACGTGTCCGGGGGAGCGTCCGGCAAGCTTCCACGCGTGCCTGCACACGTGCAGGCACGCGTGGAAGCGTTTCTGCCAGCGCTTCGGCAGCGCTTCAGAGAGCTTTCCGGAGCTCTCCAGGAAAGATTTTCCGTCCCCAAAGGCTCTCTTCGCTCTCCGGGTTTTGGACGTTCCAAGTTTACAGGAACTGATTCAGAATCACCAGTTGCGCTTGTCTGTCGAATCCAGAGTTCTGAACTCGGTCTGCTGCCTGATCTACAATCGCGAAACTATTCGTATTAGTCAAGTAATTTTGAGAAGTGCTCTCGGATTTCTTCACTCAACTCGCGCTGAGGGCTATAGTGCTGGTGGTCACAGCAATCGATTTGAAGACATCAGGCGAATACGCCTGTCGAATCGAGAGCTCGGAACTCGGTCTGCTGCCCATTTATTTTGAGAACGCAGATTCTTCGCACCTGTAGAAGGTTATAAGCGCCTCTGCGTCTCAATATGAGCTCTCTAGATGCACTTTTACTATCGAAAGACTTGGCGGAACCAACTTTATGGCGACATTTTTCGAGAAATGCTGCCAGAAGACCTCTTTCAATGCTGAGCGCTCTTACGCGTGCTAGAAGCTATACGAGCTTCCCGGCAGTGAGCAGGTTGACGATTCACCGCCGGCGCCAGTCTGCACTCTCCGGGTTTTGGACGCTACTAAGTAGCGCTTCACCGCCAGGGCAGATTTCTAGTGTTGCCCTTTGCTCTCTGGTTTTTGGACGCTACCAAGTAACTCGCAGAGCTTCCCTAAGCTAGCAGCTGGAAGTTTAAGAGTAATTCGGACACACTGGCAGACTAGTTGGCTCGAAAAATCTCGACGGAACTTTTGCTGTCTTGATACGCGTTGTCGGTTTTCTAAACATAACTCGATATTTAGGACAGCTACAGAGCTGGTAAACACAGCTAATTATCCGCGTTCGCCTGTAGAATCTAGAGGTCCGAATTCGGTCTGTTAGCCAAGCTCGCTCCAACCTATTTGTATCATTGGAGTCATCTTGACAGAAACTCTCCGTTTCTGCACTGAACTCGAGCTGTAGGACAGCTACAGAGCTGATATTTACAGAAAGCAATTCAGAATCCAGTTGCATTTGTGTGTTGAATCCAGAGCTCTGAACTTGGTCTGCTGCCTGATCTAGAATTGCGATTCGTTGGTCGAGTCATCTTGAGAAGTGCTCTCGGTTTTCTTCACTCAACTCGCGCTGAGGGGGCTACATAGAGTGCTGGTGGTCAAAGGAATCGATTTGAAGACATCAGCCGCCTGTCAAATCCAGAGCTTGGAACTCGGTCTGCTGCCCGAATTAGATCTGCGAAACTACTGTATTGTTCGAGTCATCCTGAGAGGTGCTGTCCGTTTTCTGCAGTTAACTCGCCTGTAGGGGGGCTGCAGGGCTGGTAATGATGGAGTCGATTCGCAGACATCAGACGCGTTCGTCTGTCGCATTCAGAGCCGTCGGTTTTCTCAACTTAAGTCGAGCTAGGAAGCTCTACGAGTCTTCCGGCGGTAACCAAGGTTGACGGCTTACCGCCGGCGCCCAGTATTGAAGAATATTTGACAATTCATTTTGAGAAGCCAGATTTTTCGCTGTAGTGGGTTATGGCGCTTCCGCCAGGAAAAATTTCAGGCCCATAGGTGCAGTATTACTATCGAAACACTTGGAGGACCGAGGTTGTATAAAACAGAAAAACGTGATTTTTCGAGTTTTCGTTTCTTTTTTCCTGTTCCGACGGTCGCTGTGCAAGAAAAGAGCTCTACGAGGTTCCCGGCGGTAACCAGGTCGACGGTTTACCGCCGGTTCCAGTTCCGGGGCGCTGGAGAGCCAGTTGGCAAGAAAAATAACTCGTAGAGCTTCCCTTAGCAAGTTATTGCTGGAAGTTCAAGAGTAATTCCGGGGCGCTGGAGAGCTAGTTGGCATGAAAAATCTCGACGGACCATTTGATGACTTTTGGTCAGTTGAAAATTTTGTTCTTCAAATTCAACAATTCGTTTGAGCTCTAGTTTTTTTTTTTCCCATGATATTCGATCTTTCTCCCGCTCGCCATCTTGATCTCAGTTCGATCAGGTAACTTTTACTGCCAAAAAGCAGGCAGGCGGGATCGGCCGTTTCAAGTCATCTTGACACGCGATGACGGTTTTCTGAACATAACTCGAGCTTTAGAACAGCTACAGTGGTAAGCACAGCTAATCGATTGAGAATGATCAGGCGCGTTCGCCTGTTGAATCTAGAGGTCTGAACTCGGTCTGCGGTCTGCTGCCCGATCTAGAATCGCAAAACTATTCGTATTGTTCGAGTCTTGAGAAGTGGTTTTCGGCACTCAACACGGGCTGGGGGGGGAGTTAGTGCTGGTGGTCACAGGAATCGATTTGAAGACATCAGGCGCGTCTGTCTGTCGAATCCAGAGCTCGGAACTCTGTCTGCTGCCCGAACTAGGTCCGCGAAACTATTGTATTCTTCGAGTCATCCTGAGAGGTGCTCTCTGCACTTAACTCGGGCTGTAGGGGAGCTGCAGGGTTGTTAATCACCGGAGTCGATTCGCAGACATCAGACGCGTCCGCCTGTCGCATTCAGAGGTCTGAACTCGGTTTGATACTCGAGCTGGGTTGCCAAACTATTCGTTTTGTTGGAGTCATCTCGAGAGGTGCTGTCGATTTACGCACGTAGCTCGGGCTGTAGGAGAGCTACATCGCAAAGAAGACAATCCAGAAGCATCGGGGGCGTGGAGCTGTTGCATCGAGAGGTCTGAAATCGCTTGGGCTGAAAAACTCTTCGTTCTCTGTATTTTTCCACATTATATATTGTCAGGAAGCTCTACGAGTCCCCCGGCGGTAAGGAAGGTTGACGGTTTACCGCCGGCGCCCAGTCTCGACGGACCTTTTGCTGACTTTTGGTCGGTTGAAAATTTTGTTCTCGAAATTCAACAATCCGTTAGAGCTCTAGTATTTTTCCCGTGATATTCGATCTTATTCCCGATCGCCGTCTTGATCTCAGCTCGATCGGGTACCTTTTACTGCCAAAAAGCACACGGGCGGGATCGGCCGTTTCGAGTTATCTTGATACGTGTGGTTGGTTTTCTCAAGATAACTCGAGCTTCAGGACAGCTACAGAGCTGGTAAGCACAGCTAATCGATTCAGAATGATCAGGCGCGTTCGCCTGTTCAATCAAGAGGTCTGAACTCGGTCTGCTGCCGAGCTAGATCCGCAAACCTATTCGTATTATTGGAGTCATCTTGACAGACGCTCTTGGTTTTCTGCTCTTAACTCGAGCTACAGGACATCTACAGAGCTAATACGTACAGAATCTGATTCAGAATCATCAGTGGCCTTTGTCTGTTGAATCCAGAGCTCTGAACTCGGTCTGCTTCCCGATCTAGAATCGCGAAACTAATCGTATTCGTTTGAGTCTTCTTGAGAGATGCTGTCGGTTCTCTGCACTTAACTTTGGCTGTAGGGGGGGCTGCAGGGCTGGTAATCACAGGAATCGATTCAGAGACATCAGACGCGTCCGCCTGTCGCATGCAGAGGTGAGAACTCGGTTTGATACTCAAGTTAGGTTTGCCAATCTATTCGTATTGTTGGAGTCATTTTGAGAGGTGCTGTCGATTTACGCACGTAACTCGGGCTGTAGGAGAGCTACAGAGCTCGTACAGAAGACAATCGAGAAGTATCGGGGGCGTTCGGCTGTTGTATCCGAGAGGTCTGAAATTGCTTGGGCTGAAAAAGTATTTTTTCTGTGTATTTTTTTCGACATTATATGTTGTCAGGAAGCTCTACGAGTTCCTCGGCGGTAACAAAGGTTGACGGTTTACCGCCGGCGCCCAGTGTCGAGATGAAAAAAATACATGTTAAATTATTTAAAAAATGCCTCCAGAAGCTCTCTCGTTGACGATTCACCGCTGGCGTGTATACTGCCAAAAAGTACACGGGTGGGATCGGCCGTTTCGAGTCATCTTGACGCGCTGTCGGTATATCGGTCTTGTCTCGAGATAAAAGACAGCTACAGAGCTGGTAAGCACACCTTATCAATTCAGAATGATGAGGCGCGTTCGCCTGTTGCATCCAGAGGTCTCCAATCGGTCTGCTAGCAGAGCTAGGTCCGGAAAGCTGCTCGTATTATTCGAGTCATCTGAACAGGCGCTCTCGGTTTCCTCTACTTAACTCGAGCTACAGGGTACCGCCAGAGCTGATACTTACAGAAAACAATTTTAAATCATCCGTCGCGTTTGTCTGTGGAATCTAGAGCTCTGAAGTCGGTTTGCTGCCCGATCTAGAATCGCGAAACAATTCGTATTCTTCGAGTCATCTCGAGAGGTGCTGTCGGTTTTCTGCACTGAACTCGGGCTGTAGGGGGGCTACAGTGCTGATGGTCACAGGAATTGATGTGAAGAAGTCAGGCGCGTCCTTCTGTCGAATCGAGAGCTCGGAACTGGAACCGGCGGTAAACCGTCAACCTGACAACCGCGGGGAACCTCGTAGAGCTCTTTTCTTGCACGGCGATCGTCGGAACATATGGAGGAAGTTTCTGGAGCGAGAAACAACAAACTCGAAACATTTGGTCTTTCTGTTTTTATCTCACGTTGGTTGCTCCAAGTGTTTTGATAGTCATACTGCACCTACATATTTCAAAATTTCACTGGCAGACGCGGCATAACCCACTACAGGTGCGAAACATCTGCTTAATGGTCGAATCTCTTTCAAATATTTGCAAAAGCACAAAAAATTACCACTTTGTTCTTTCTGGCTTAACTCGGGCTGTAGGGGGGCTGCAGGGCTGGTAACCACAGGAGTCGATTCGGAGAGATCAGACGCGTCTGCCTGTCGCATTCAGAGGTCTGAACTCGGTCTGATACTCGAGCTCGGTTTGCCAAACTATTCGTTCTCTTCGAGTCATCTTGAGAGGTGCTGTCGATTTACGCACGTAACTCGGGCTGTTCGAGACAGAGCTGGTGCAGAAGACAACCCCGAAAGCATCGGAGGCGTTCGGCTGTTGCATCGAGGGTCTGAAATCGCTTGGGCTGAAAAACTATTCGTTTTGCAATGTTTTCCGACATTATATATTCTCAGGAAGCTCTACGAGTCCCCAGGCGGTAAGAAAGGTTGACGGTTCACCGCTGGCGCCCAGTTTGGTCGGTTTTGCGAATATTTGAAGGATGTTTGACAATTGATTTGGAGAACGGGTATTTTTCTCACGTATAGTTGGTTATGCCGCGTCTGCCAGTTAAATTTTCAGGTCCGTAGCTGCAATATTACTATCAAAAGACTTGAGGGAACCGTCGGCCGTTTCGAGTCATCTTGACATGCGTTGACGGTTTTCAGTACTCAACTCGAGATTTAGGACAGCTACAGAGGTGATACTTACAGAAACCGATTCAGAATCATCAGGCGCGTTCGTCTGTTGCATCCAGAGCGTAGAGCTCTTTTATCACGCACCGCTCCTCGGTAAGCATGAAGAAAGCGTCTAGAGCAAGACCTGAGAAACTCGAAAAATCACGTTTTTCTGTTCTTATCCAACGTCGGTTCCCCCAAGTGTTTCAAGAGTAATACTGCGCCTATGGGCCTAAAAATTTTACTGGCGGACGCGCCATAACCCACTACAGGTGCGAAAAATCTGCTTTCTCAAAATGAATTGTCAAATATCCTTGATTTTTTTCAAAACCACCCAAAAGTTATCACTTTGTCCTTTCTGGCCGGGTCGGCCAACTAGCTCCACCCCGCGCCGGGATTCCTCTAGCTCATCGATGCCGAAGAGCTCTACGAGGTATTCAAAGGAGCTACATAACTGATACGCATAAAAACCGATTGAATATCACCAGACGCGTGCGTCTATTGCATCGGGAGGCCCGAACTCGTTGTAGCACAGCTACAGAGCTGATACGCACAGAAACCGATACATAATCATCAAGGGCGTTTCGCTGAAGCACCTAGAGCTCTGGACAGAGTCTGCTCCTCGAGCTAAGTACGCGAAACTATTTGTACGCGACTGATTTTTTAGAGTTGTTTGGCTCTCGCTTCAGCTTGCTTCACGTGTTCCGCGGAGCTGGGCAAGAAAAGAGCTCTACGAGGTCCCCGTAGCCATTTTGGCTCAATCCATTTTGGCTCAAGCTCTACGAGCTCAAGTGCAGAGAGGTGCCCTTCTGTTCCTCTCTCTGTGCACGGTGCCTCAGTGTCGGTTTTGCCTGAGTGCCTTTGGATCCAGATTACACATTGACAGTCCAGATCGTTGGAGTACCGTTTACTTCTTGTGAGGACATCAATTCCTTGTGAGGACATCTGTACTTTCTTGTGAGGTCATCTGTACTTCTTGTGAGGACATCTGTTCGACACGACGACAGATTCTAAGCGTTCGCGTGAGGACATCAATTTCTTGGAACAGTGGGGGTTTCCAGAGGAGTTCAAGTATTCGAACACCGTCACTTTCGCAGCGATGTCTCAGCAAAACCCAGCAGGTGAGCCCTGTTGTAAGAAGAGTAAGGCTGAGGGTGAGGAGAAGGATGTGATTCAGGCAAGCAGTGAGGAGGAGGAGCAGTTCGGGGAATTTGATGACGGCAATCCTGTGAAGCAGCAGTTTGCTATGATGAAGGCTATGCTAGCTAAACAGAACACTCAGAAGAAAAGAATTTCACGGATTGAGCAGGATGTGATACGGATCGACCAGCGTGGTGAGAAGAATGAGGCTGACATCGCAGCTATGCAGCAGCAGATCCGTTCGCTTCAGCAGAAGGGTCCACCCAGTGATGCAGGATCAGGGTCCACGGATGCTTGGAGTAACTATGCGGGCCCTGCGGGCTCCTCTGCTACGGCCACTGCTCCCAGGTATGGTAATCGTACGCCAGTTCGCGAATGGAATCGAGTACGGGAGGATTTCACACCGACCTTCATCCAACTCACAGGTTGGGCGCGAGGTGGAGTCGGCAATCTCAAGACTCGTTCATCGGATATGCTCTCCTGGGATCATGCTCTGCCTGTCATTCGTAAATTTGTCCGTGGCACAGGAAAGATGACTGAGGAGCATTCCGACATGAGTAGGATCGAGCGGGGGCACAACAATAATCCATATGGTCTTTACCGTATACGATTCTATGGTATAAGTGGCAAGTTGACGAACGATGAAATTTGGGAGATACGCAATTCTTGGGCCGTCGAGCTTGAGAATGACACGCACGACTTGAAGCAAATCGCTCCCATCCTGGCCAACAAGCGTCTCGGCGTATCCTGTGAACCAGCACCCTGGAAGCAGCCACATGTATCTGCCGTGGGTCGTTGTCAAGCTATCTTTGCTACTCTCAGGAGTGGCTCCCAGTGGCTGAAGGGTGAGATGGGTCCTCCTGTCAGCTATGTGTGGGGCTACCCTTCGGCCACGGCGCCGAAGACGGATGGAGTATGCATTGCCGCTTTTGTTCCTAACTTGGGGTGGAAGAATGATGCCGAGCTGCTGCGTAAGGTCGATGACAAGTTGGATTGCGAGGCCTTTCTGGCCAAGCTCAACTTTCGTACCTGGTGAAGGTGCCATGGCGCCATCGTGGGCACGTATAACGTGAGGCGCTGTGGCAGCATGAACAGCCACGACTTGCTTGCTCAGATCAAGACCTCGAATTCGGAAGTTCTCGCTTTGCAGGAGTGCTAGTTCCTTGGAATAGGTAGGTGCTCTGAGCATGGTTTCACCTTAACGCTTTCTAATGATGGGAAGGCGGGGGTTCTCTACAAGAGGGTGTGGAGAGCCTCCATACGTGAATGCATCAGGGGTAATCGTGATGTCATTCTCGTGTTTCAATCGTTGATTGTTGCCAGCTTGTGCTTACCACATGCGCCGAAAAAAGGGGATCACAAAATCTTTTTCACACAAACATTGCAGTCGTTTCGAAAGGATTTGGAAACGCTCCGAGTTAGGTTTCTCAAGGAAGGGTTGGGACTTGTTGATCGGGATGGATGCCAACGTTGAGCTTCTGCCTCGCACGGTCTTTGGAGATGTTGCTTTGCCTGGTTCTGCAGTACAGGGTGAGAGATTTGAAGAAGGGGACAATGCAGGAGGAGGTGGACGTGGAGGTTTCCAGCAGGGTAGGAGGAGGATGCAACAATACATGTGTGACGTGCTCTGTGAATGTATGTGGCATTATGGTTTGGTTTTCTCGAATTCTTTTGGGACCCGTCATGCGACCTGGAAGGCCAAGGAGGAGACGGAGGAGGAGGACAAGGTTCTTGATTACCTGTGTATTCCGAGCTCCTGGGAAAGGCCTCAGTGGGATGTGTCGTGGTTAAGGCCAACGCTCAGGGGCTCCGTGGACCCGAGAAAGACCCGCCTGTCGGACCATGCCCTGCTCACCTTGCTTGTCCCCGAATCGGACTCGACTCGAAGTCACGACAGACGTTCACTCATTGGTGCTGCGACGAGGCCTCGGAATTGCAAGTTTCGGCTAACCTTGATCGTCGTTTGCACGCTGCAGCTCGTTACCCATCTGGTCTCTGCCCGGATGAATTGGCTCCTGTTATCTTGGATGCATGTACACAGGATAAGGAGTCATATACCAATGTCCCAAAGAAAATGCAGATCACCAAAAAGACAGATCGTCATAAGGAACTTGATGATGAATATCGCCGACTTCGTCGTGAAGGAGGGGAGGGGGAGGAGCTCATCAAGGTTAAGAAGGAGAGAAGGAAGGAGATGCGTGCACACACTCGTCGTCGACTCGAATACGATCATCGTGACGGGAAGCTCGCTCGGACGGTAGTGGACAAATTGAGTTATGACAATGTGCTCACGGAGGATAGGGAGTTGTGGGAGAAGGCGCTCTATGCTCACGGGTTCGCCAAGTACCACTGTGCTGCGCAAGGGATACGTAGCGTGGAGTGTATCGAGGAGAGGAGGAGGAGGAGGTTGCAGGACACGAACACTGTGGACGTCTCCCCCATTTCCATGTCCGTATTGTTACAGGCACGATCACGCTTAAAGTGTGGTATGGCGGTGGGTAAGGACGGAGTTTCTCCTTCTATGTTGAAACGTATCACGTGGGTGGGTTTGCGTCATATTCTTCGGTTATTCCAGGACCTGTATCTTCAACGGTATCCTACTCCTCGGATTTGGTCTGAGTTGCTTGTGGTGTTGATGCCGAAAGCTAAAGATATCACTAAGTTGTCTGATACTCGTGCTCTCGTCTTACTTAGCAGCCTAAGCAAATGGTATACTTCATGTTTGGTTGATATTGCCGAAGGTTTTCTGTGCAGGGTCCCACACTATCTACATATCTACGGATTTTGCAAGGGAAGGCGCACGCACGAGATCACTGCCATGCTTAAGCATGGCACCACACACGCTCTGGAGTGGGGGAAAGATGAGACCCTGCACCTCGCGTCATTAGATGTGCAGACTGCCTTTGATAACGTCACGGTCGAGAAGGCCAGTCGGGCCTTGGATGCCGTCCCTGGGTTCCCCAATGACCTTGCGTTGGCGCTGCTCGCTCCCAATATCCTGGACACAGCGGACTTTGCCTTTCAGGACTCCACGGCGACGGGTATTCCCTGGGATGCATGTGTACGTACTGGCTGTGTGGAGGCCCCGTTCCTGTGGAAGTGTGTGACACTACTGATGTGGGATAGGATTGTACTGAATTGGGAGGAGGAGAAGCTGGGGTACGATTTGGGGGAGGAGGCTGGTGGGAGGTATCTTACTCGTGCGCTCTGGGCCGATAACATTCTGCTTTTCTCGAACTCAAAGACTGAGCTCACACGTATGGTGGGGGACTTCTCGGCTCAGCTGTATACACACGGTTTCAGATGGAAAGGTTCCTCACTGCAGTATCTTGCCTTTGGGGAGGACTCTGAAGGCGCCTCGACGGGGAACCTCGTTGTCCAGGTGAACGATCTCGGTACCCTGTGTCTTCCGCGATGCTCTGAAATGGAGTGCCTGGGTTGCCTGGTCACGACCAAGACTGACAAACACCATGATGTGGCTTGGAAATCGGCTCGGGGTTGGAAGCGATTTAATCAGTTCCGCAAGTTTTACACGAATCGTGCTCCACCCTTCCAGAGGAAAATCAAGCATTATGAATCTAGGTTGCGTAGTTTTGTACTTTTCGGTGTTGAAGGCATGCCAGCGGACCACCACACCTTGAAACAGTTGCACACGTGGGAAGGTAAAATATTGTTCTATGGTACGCCGCCCGAAACCTGCCGACATGGATTGGAGTATATACTTATGCAACTTGTACAAACGTGGGCGGCGTGTGCTCCTGGAATTGGGACGGCCGTCTCTTGTGCAGCTATTCTTGTTTCGTCAGTGGCAGTGGGCTCAGGACTGTACGTTTGCTGTGAAACGCCTGAGCCCAACACCCGCACATATTCCTCCAGGTACTTTTGATTCTTCAGGCAAGCCTGGCCCCAACGTGTTTGCTGCGTGTGAGCCACCGCAGGCCAAGAGACAACGTCAGGATGAACCCATGTATGTGCTACCAAGTATTGTGTGCTCGGCATCATTGGGAAGTCATCCTGACGTGTGTGAGACGATGCATGCTGTTGATTCCTTTGAGCTCCCTGGTTCTCAGACACAATTACCCGCGCATCGGCGCAATCTGATTTCCCAGATGCATAAGCGTGCAAATACATCCCATCCATCTCAGGATTCTCTGTCGCAAAAGCGTTCCTCTGTTGAGTTGCCGTCGCAGGAAATCGCTGCAAACAAGCGGCGACGGGTGGCTCCACCTCATCATCGTAGCACAGGGGGCTCGCATATGCAGGCTAGAGAATGTATTTTTGCATGGTCGGAGGAGTGGACTGACCGACGGCAGGCCTTCATTGCATCACTGCCTTGGAAAGATCGCCCATTAATGACACGTCGGCATGAGGGGGGGAGACCACTGGCGTTGAGAAACTTCCATTACATTTTCGAGTTGGTATCAGGGAAGGATTGGTATCATACGTTATCCTTTTCACGTCAGGGATGGAAAGAATTTCTGAAGCGGGCACTGGATGTTACTAACATGGAGGAGGCGTGGGGGTACTGTTATTTCAAACATGCACAACCTGCGGGATATGCTAGGGAGGAGGAGGAGAGGGAGAAGACGGAGGAACAGCAAAGGAAGGAGGACGATAATATGGAGAAACGACTTGCGTACATTAAGGAACATGCATCGGAGTGGAATGCGGAGCCTCGGGACTCGATACCGATGGAATTGATTGGTGACTCCTCCACAGGGGTGAATTGGATTAACGGTCTCTGGGCAACATCCAATATTATCTACAATCACATTCTTGGCGACATTCAAAACAGGCTGGAGCATATCTCTGTGTTGTATGGTATGAGGCCTCCGAGTTGGGGCCACAATATGTTCAAGTGGATCTATCGAGAAGGAAACGAAAGAGCTGACAGGCTGACATGGTTGGCCAGAACCAAAAATATTTACGTTACGTTCCATACCTCACTTATTGAACATGCGAGTAAAACAAAACTAGACGGACTCCGTGGATTCTTCGACGGAGGTCGCTCTGTGGAGGGATGTGCTGCAGGATGGTGTATAGATTTGTGTGTACACGGGACGTGGCAGTTGGTGGCGGAGGATGCTTTCTCGCTTGATGCCTCTGCTTCTGTCATGTTTTGTGAGATGATTGCAGCACAACGGCTCTGTATGGCCGTGGAGCACATTTTGGGTAGCATCTTTCATCCAAGCAGCTGACTCATTTCATCTTGCTTGGTGCTCTCCAACACCTTTACAATTTCACATGTTGTACTGCATCCTTTTCCTTGTTCCTGCATCCTATTCCGTTGCTTATGCCTCAGTGGCTCGGCAGTGTGATGATAAGAGATGCCCTCTCTAGCTACCCTGTGCTCCGTTTGGGAGTCTTAGGGCTCAGCTGTCACAGCTGTCCGCGCCCTGACTCAAACTCAAACAACCAGGTTGACGTTTTACCGCCGGCGCTCAGTTCGAGTCCTCTTGAGATGTGCTGTCGGTTTTCTGCACTTAACTCGGGCTCTAGAGGGGCTACAGTGCTGGTAGTCACAGGAATCGATCCGGAGACATCAGGCGCGTCCGTCTGTCGATTCAGAGCTCGGAACTCGGTCTGCTGCCCGAATTAGGTCTGCGAAACTATTCGTATTGCTCGAGTCATCCTGAGAGGTGCTGTCGGTTTTCTGCACTTAACTCAAGCTGTAGGGGGGCTGGGGCTGGTAATACCTCGTAGAGCTCTTCGGCGTCGATGAGCTAGAGGAATTCCGGGGCGGGGTGGAGCTAGTTGGCCGACTCGACCAGAAGAGACAATGTGGTGACTTTGGGTCCGTTTTGCTGAGATTTGAAAGATATTTGACAATTTATTTTGAGAAATCAGATTTTTCCCACCTGTAGTGGGTTATGCCGCGTCTGCCAGTAAAATTTTCAGGTCCCTAGGTGCAGTATTATTATCAAAACACTTGGGGGGGCCGACTTTGCATGAAAACCGAAAAATCACGATTTTTCGAGTTTTTGGGCTCTCGCTTCAGAAGCTTCCTTTATGTGTTCGCGGAGGAGCGCTGTGCAAGAAAAGAGCTCTACGAGATGCCCGGCTCAAGTAACAAAGGTCGGCTCAAGGCGCTTGACATTTGATCCCCTCTGCCTGGGTAACCTCCAGTGGGATCGAGTGCGCGTCAGGGAGTCACGCGTTTGTCGCCTAGAGTGATATTGCACTGCCATTCATTTGACACGTTTGATCGCCTTGAGTGGTCTTCAATTGATTTGTTTCACACGTTTGTCGCCTAGAGTGATATTGCGCTGCCATTCACTTGACACGTTTGATCGCCTTGAGTTGTCTTCAATTGATTTGTTTTGCTGGGTGCTTCCGAGGCAGTCTCTGCAATCTTTCGTTATGCCACACGTACGGAGTGCAAGTGCTCGCATTCTGCGTCGGGCGCTGGCTGTTCAAAACGGATACTGTGTGCATTTACCTATTCGTTTGCCTCTGTATGGTTTGGTGCCGCCCACGTGTCTCCCACCACCACGGCTAGAGCGGGCGACTGCCGATTTGGTTCTAGATTATCTCATGTTGCGCGATCCACCTGTTGTTAAACGCAGTTTGGAGGAGGAGGAGGAGGCTGACATTAAGACTGTTTCGGAGAATCTTTCTTGCCGTATGCAGGCTTCTGAATCGCTGGTTTATGTAGATATTGGAGTGCAGGCTTCTGAATTGCTGGTCGATGCTGGAGTGCAGACGGTTGATGTTGCGGACTTTCATTGTGAAGTCGGCTGTCAGACAGATAGTGTCGTTGGGATGGAGGGGGGAGCTTCAGGAGTTCTTCTTGGGAAAGTGACTGTGGCGGCGGAGGAGGAGCTGGAGGCGCCCTCGAGTGCGGAGCCTTCTCCGAACGTGCAGTATGATTCTGATAGCCGCGCCTTGTCAGGAGCGTCCCAGGGGTGTCTGAATCGTCCCGTCACGCTCAATGAGGTATCGAAGGAGTCGCGCCAGAGGACTCGAGGGAGAGATCGTGACAAGGTCAAGGGGACATCGACGTGCTCTCAGGCCACCATTGCCGATGTCACAGCGTGGATTGACGCTGTTGCCAGCATCGACGAGTTGAATGCGATCCAGTATTTAAAGAACGGAATGGACTTGTTTGATAAGCTGGTGACAGAACGTGGGTTCCCTACAAAGAAGGCCCAAAAAGATTATGCTCGGAAGCTGTATGAGATGCTCCAGAATGTGCAAGCGACGCTGGAGGATCTTCTAGGATTCTTCGAGGTGCACAGGTTCTTGACAGGACAAATGAACCGCGCCGAGATGGCCAAGTTTCTTGAGGTTTCCAAATGCAGCGATTACCGAATAATATTCTTCGGACGCCCGAGGAGTTTCGACAAGTTGGGATGAAGCTATTCGTGCGCACTTGTATGCAACTTTCGGTTTAGAACAGCGAAGGCTGTAATGCTTGTATCTCACCTGTTCTTGTCTTCCTCACTTTATCTCTCTGTTTGACCTCTCGCAGGAGCCATGATGGCTCTACGGCCCGCTGTGGGCCCCACTAAGCGCTTCAGGTGTGTAAAGGGCAGGAGCCCCTCATATTCTTCAGGTGACGTTCTTCCACGGGTTGTTTCCCCGTCTAATTCGTTGATTACTTCATGTGACGTCGAGCATACGCCTCTTGTCATACGGCGGGTTGAACATGCGTATTTCGGACTGGTTTGTTGTGAATAAGAGTTTGTGCTCACTCACGCCTTGCCTGTTTGGATACGTCCGCTCCTTGCTCCGACTAGGCTGGAAAGCCTGCACAGTCGACCGCAAAGTCCGCAAAAAAACCTGGTTGACGGTTTACCGCCGGTTCCCAGTACCTCGTAGAGCTCTTCGTCATCGATGAGCTAGGGGAATTCCGGCGCGGGGCGGAGCTAGTTGGTCGATCCGACCAGAAAGGACAACGTGACAACTTTTGGGTGGTTTTGTGAATATCTGAAAGATATTTGACCACTTATTCTGGGAATCAGATTTTCCGCACCTGTACAAAATTATGAGGGCCTCTGCGTCTTAACATGAGCTCTTTAGACTCACTTTACTACCCAAGCACTTGGGGGAACAAACTTCATTTCGACATGAAAAAAATCAATGTTCAATTTTTCGAGGAATGCCTCCAGCTCTCTCTTCCGACTCTGAGCTCTCTAACGGATGAAAGGAGCTCTTCGAGGTTCCCGGCGGTGACCAGGTTGACGGTTCACCGCCGGCGCCAGTCACAGGAATCGATCCGGAGACATACCTCGTAGAGCTCCTCGGCATCGATGAGCTAGAGGAATTCAGGCGCGGGATGGAGCTAGTTAGTCGACCCGACCAGAAAGGACAAAGTGATAACTTTTGGGTGGTTTTGCGAATATTTGAAGATATTTGACAATGCATTTTGAGGAAGCAGTTTTTTTGCACCTGTAAACGACTATGAGGGCCTCCGATTCTTAATATCAGCTCTGTAGGCGCACATTTACTATCGAAACACTTGGAGGAACCAACTTCATCTCGACATGAAAACATCACTGTTCAATTTCTCGAGAAATGCCTCCACAAGCTCTCTCTTTCGACTCTCAGCACTCTTACGCGTGGAAGGAGCTCTACGAGGTTCCCAGCGGTGACGAGGTTGACGGTTCACCGCCGGTGCCAGTCAGACTGCGTCCGCCTGTCGCATTCAGAGGTCTGAACTCGGTTTGATACTCGAGCTGGGTTCACAAACTATTCATATTCTTCGAGTCATATTGAGAGGTGCTGTCGATTTACGCACGTAACTCAGGGCTGTAAGCTACAGAGCACGTACATAAGACAATCCAGAAGCACGGGGGCGTTCGGCTGTTGCATCGAGAGGTCTGAAATCGCTTGGGCTGAAAACTTTTCGTTCTCTGCAATTTTTTTCAACATTATATGATGTGAGGAAGCTCTACGAGTACCCCGGCGGTGAGAAAGGTTGACGGTTTACCGCCGGCGCCCAGTCTTTCCGCTTTCCGGATCCAAGTAACTCGTCAAGCTTTCCTTAGCTAGTTGCTGGAAGCAAAAGAGTAATTCCGGGGCGCCGGAGGGTTTGGCCAGAAAAATCTCGACGGACCTTTTGCTGACTTTTGGTCGGTCGAAAATATTGTTCCGAAATTCAACCATTCGTTAGAGCTCTAGTATTTCCTCCCACGATCTTATTCCCGCTCGCCATCTCAGTCTCAGGTCGATCGGGTAGATATTACTGCCAAAAAGCGTTGCGGCGGGATCGGCCGTTGCGAGTCATACGCGCTGTGGATTTTCTGTACTCAACTCGAGCTGTAGAACAGCTACAGAGCTCATACTCAGGCGCGTTTGTCCATTGCATCCAGAGGTCTGAACTAGGTCTGCTACTCGAGCTAGGTCCGCGAAACTATTCGTTTTGTTCGAGTCATTTTGACAGGCGCTGCCGGTTGTCTTCACTGAACTCGGTCTTGGCTAGAGGGCTGGTAATTACAGAAACAGATTCGGAGACATCAGGCGCGTCGCCTGTCGTACGCAGAGGTCTGAACTGGGTCTGCTACTCGAGCAGGTTCGCGAAAATATCGTATCGCTCGAGTCATCTACTTGACTCGAGTTCCAGGGCAGCTACAGAGCTGATTCTCACCGAAGCCGATGCAGAGTAATCAGGCGCGTTCGTCTGTACTATCCAGAGGTCTGAAATTGGTCTGCTACTCGAGCTAGATCTGCGAAACTATTCATATCGTTCGAGTCATCTTGAGAGTATTTGCACGTAACTCGGGCTGTAGGACGGCTACAGAGCTGATGCGCACAGAATCTGATTTGGAATCCTCAGACCGGTTCGCATCCAGAGGTCTGAGCTGGGTTTGCTACTAGTCCGCGAAACTATTCGTATTATTCGAGTCAGCTCGGCAGGTGTTGTCCATTTTCTGTATTGAACTCGGGCTGTAGAAGAGCTACAGAGCAGATGCGCACAGAGACCGATCCAGAAGCATCAATCGCCTTCGTCTGTTGCATCGAGAGGTCTGAACTCGATCTGCTACCCGAGCTAGGTTCGCAAAACTATTGGTATTCGACCGACAATTTTTCCCAACCATCCTGTGGTGTTGGGTCCTCGTTTTGAAGAGACGGTGCCCCGCGTTCTCCCTCCTTCCTTCCTCCCGCTGCCTCCTCCCCCCTCCCATCATCATCATCATCATCAACACCCATTTCGGCACACCCCTCACACGTTTCGTGGCTCCATAGGGAGCTCCACCGAAGGCCCCAGTGCCCGCGGCCGCATGCGTCCCCCACACCCATTTCGGCACACCCCTCACACGTTTCGTGGCTCCATAGGGAGCTCCACCGAAGGCCCCAGTGCCCGCGGCCGCATGCGTCCCCCACACCCATTTCGGCACACCCCTCACACGTTTCGTGGCTCCATAGGGAGCTCCACCGAAGGCCCCAGTGCCCGCGGCCGCATGCGTCCCCCACACCCATTTCGGCACACCCCTCACACGTTTCGTGGCTCCATAGGGAGCTCCACCGAAGGCCCCAGTGCCCGCGGCCGCATGCGTCCCCCACACCCATTTCGGCACACCCCTCACACGTTTCGTGGCTCCATAGGGAGCTCCACCGAAGGCCCCAGTGCCCGCGGCCGCATGCGTCCCCCACACCCATTTCGGCACACCCCTCACACGTTTCGTGGCTCCATAGGGAGCTCCACCGAAGGCCCCATGCCCGCGGCCGCATGCACACCCATTTCGGCACACCCCTCACACGTTCGTGGCTCCATAGGGAGCTCCACCGAACGCCCCAGTGCCCGCATGCGTCCCGGCACACCCCTCACACGTTTCGTGGCCCATAGGGAGCTCCACCGAAGGCCCCAGTGCCCGCGGCCGCATGCGTCCCCCACACCCATTTCGGCACACCCCTCACACGTTTCGTGGCTCCATAGGGAGCTCCACCGAAGGCCCCAGTGCCCGCGGCCGCATGCGTCCCCCACACCCATTTCGGCACACCCCTCACACGTTTCGTGGCTCCATAGGGAGCTCCACCGAAGGCCCCAGTGCCCGCGGCCGCATGCGTCCCCCACACCCATTTCGGCACACCCCTCACACGTTTCGTGGCTCCATAGGGAGCTCCACCGAAGGCCCCAGTGCCCGCGGCCGCATGCGTCCCCCACACCCATTTCGGCACACCCCTCACACGTTTCGTGGCTCCATAGGGAGCTCCACCGAAGGCCCCAGTGCCCGCGGCCGCATGCGTCCCCCACACCCATTTCGGCACACCCCTCACACGTTTCGTGGCTCCATAGGGAGCTCCACCGAAGGCCCCAGTGCCCGCGGCCGCATGCGTCACACCCGGCACACCCCTCACACGTTTCGTGGCTCCATAGGGAGCTCCACCGAAGGCCTCAGTGCCGCCGCCCGCATGCGTCACCCCCACCATTTCGGCACACCCCCCGCATTTCTCGCACGGCAGGGTCATCACCACGGTGGCGTGCCAGGGGCGCACCATGCGCGAAGGCGACGGGGCGGGGGAACGGCGCTCCGGGGGCGGCCAGACCTCCGGGGCGCGAGCAGTCCGCGGCCAGACCATCTCTCGGTCCTGTGGACTCTCGCCCTGGGCCGTCGGCTGCCCGGCGCGCTGCTCCCTCGGTCGACGTCGCCCAGGCGTGATCCTGGATTGCGGCCGCCACGAGGTAGGGAACGGCAAGAAGGAGGACGACGACTGGTGGCTGGAGCTCTACGTGCTGCTCTCGCGCGCCACGCGCCACGAGGACCTCCTGCTCATGCGGGCGCCGCGCATCGAGTTCTTCCTGGCAGGGCCGCCGCAGGGCTTGCGGAAGCAGCTGGAGCAGTTTGCGGCGCGCACGAAGCGGTGCAGGAGGGAAGCGACGGCCCTCGCCAGGGAGCTCGGCTTCACCGAGTTCATCCGCGAGGCCTGACCTGAGGAGCGTCTCCCCCGAGCCGCGCCTTCTCTCGACTGCCCGACTAATTGTTTGGCCTCGCGCCGCGGACGACCCGCGCGCGTCGCTGGGACCCTCTCGGGGCGACCAGCGCGCGTCGCGGGAACTCCGTGCTGCGGGGGGCCCGGCGCCTCGTTCGCCCGTCGTCGCTCTGCCCAGCGGTCAGAGACTTGCCCGCTATCAGCCAGCCAGTTAGCTAGTCAGCTCTCTCTGCTTCGCGCAGCGGACGACCCGCGCGCGTCGCTGGGACCCCGCCCGGGGCGACCAGCGCGCGTCGCGGGGACTCCGCGCTGCGCTGCGCCCGCAGCCTTGGATTTTGGAGTGCGCGGGCAAAGAGGAAGGAAAAGAAGAGCCGAAAGCGGGCGCGATCCTCGCAAGAGGCGTGCCGACATGGGCGTCGCGACGTGCGGACGCTGCCGTCGGGGTTCCCGCGGAAGCTGCCTGCGGCGGCCACGCCCAGTGTCACGTGTGTTCGGACAGGCATGCTCGACACTTACACTAGGCGGTTCCATGATCGCATTCATGCAAATATATTCACTCGCGCGCAGACCCATTCATACTCAGATTCCCTCGCGCTCTGACTCACCCGCGTTCTTTCTCTCGTAATCAGATCTATCATATTCTTTTGCGTTGTGTACCCCGCCACATTTCGGCACACCCCTCATGCGGTTCGTGGCCCCATAGGGAGCGCCACCGAAGAAGATACTCACAATTGCGATACTCACAACTGCATATGGTTGGGTCCTTCGCCAGGATAATTTTCGAAACGATGTGGAACTTCTCCACTCAATTCGAGCTGCAGAGCAGCCCGAGAGCTCTTCGGCCGTAAAATTACAAGAGATCATGAGGCGCGAAGCATCTAGATTCGTACTCTGCTATTCTCTCTCATGGTTTTGTTTTTCTTGGTCCTACAGTGCAGATGAGCTGTAGAACTGTTCAGCACAGCAATGGGAAGGAAACTATCAGGGGCAATAGTGAAATGTATCTGGGCGCCTCAGATCAGTCTACTATCAGCGCTCGGGCTGAAAAACTTGTCGTTCTCTACTAATTCTTGACCCATAATATATGGTCAGGAAGCTCTACGAGTCCCCCGGCGGTAAGAACGTTGACGGTTTACCGCCGGCGCCCAGTACCTCGTAGAGCTCTTGGGCATCGATGAGCCAGAGGAATTCCAGCTCTCGGGAACCGTCGGCCGTTTCGAGTCATATTGACATGCGTTGACGGTTTTCTGTAGTTAACTCGAGTGCAGAGCTGATACTTACAGAAACCGATTCAGAATCATCAGGCGCGTTCGTCTGTCCCATCGAGAGCTCTGAACTCGGTCTGCTACTCGAGCTATATCCGCGAAACTATTCGTATTATACGAGTGATCTTGAGAGGTGCTGTCGGTTTCCCTTTACGGAAGATTCTTAGGCTTACGCCACACCGCCGACCCCTTGTTTATGCCAATCTGGGGGTAGTAGAAGCTGCGAAGGGGTGAAAAGGCGAGTGATATTTGTTTGGTGTCTGTTCGCCGCCACCGCCAGAGGGTCTCGGGCAGTTCCGCGGGGAGGTCCGAGCGGACAGCGACACTGCGAGTTTTGGAGCCACTCGGGGGCCGTTTCGGAGCCTCTGGGGTGCTTCTTGGGGGTTCCTTGGGGCGTCTGGGCGGCCTCGTGAGGGCCTCTGGGGGCCTCTTGGGGCACTCTTGGGGCCCCCTGGGGCTCCTGGGGGCAGAAAGCTAGAGTTTCAACATGTTTGGTCGCCCTCTTGGGCCCCTCGTGGTGCCGTCTTGGAGCCCTCTTGGGCCGTCTTGGGGACCTCTTGGGCCGTGTTGGGGCCGTCTTGGGCCGTCTGGAGGCCGTCTTGGGGGCCTCTTGGGCCATCGTGGGGCTATCTTTGGGGCCTCTTTGCCCGTCTTGGAGCGTCGGGAAGCCGGAAAGGCGGAAAAGCAAAAAACATCGAAAAACACTCTGGAAAATCAGCAATTTTTGACTCTTTGGGCCCTCTTGGGAGGCTCATTTGGGACCTCAGGGGCCGTCTTGGAGACCTCTTGGCCCGTCTTGGGGCCATCGTGGGCGTCTTGGAGCGGTCGTTTGGCTTCTCGGAGCCTTCGTGGGCCGTCTTGGAGGCCTCTTGGGGGCTTCGTGGCCCGTTTTGAAGCCCTCTTGGGCCAGGAAAAGCCCCGTGGAGCGCTCGTCCCGGACCCCCCCCCCCTCCAAATCGACCAGAGCGCTCGTCCCGGACCCCCCCCCCCCCCTCCAAATCGACCGGACCGGGCTCCCCGGGGAGGGGTTTGGGGAGGGGGAAGCATCTCACACGCCGATGATCCCCAAGGGGTCGGCGGATTTAGAAGAGCAACAGAGCCGGTACGCATATAAACCGATCCAGTATGACCCGGCGCGTTCTTTTCTCGCATCGAGAGGTCTCAACTCGGTCTGGCACTCGCGCTAGGTCTACGAAACGAAGATGCAACATAAAAAAACGTATTTTCTGAGCATTTATTTTCACACTTGAGAAAGCTTTTTCCGTGTGCTCCGAGCAACGCCGAGGCTCCGGACGGTTACCTGGTTGACGGTTGACCGCCAGATCCCAGTTTTGAAGTTCTCTTTACAGACGCTGTTGGTGTTCTGTACTTAGCTCGAGCTGTAACAGAGCTACAGATCTCGTACGTACAGGATCCGATCCAGCATCATCAGAGGCGTTCGGCTGAAGCATCTAGAGCTCTGAACACAGTCTGCTACTCAAGCTAGACGCACAAACTATTCGTATGTTACCGATACCTCGTAGAGCTCTTGGGCAAGATGAGCTGAGAGGAATTCGGGCGCAGGGTGGAGCTAGTTGGCGGACCCGACCTTAAGAGACAATGTGATCACTTGGGGTCGGTTTTTCTATCTTTCTGCAAAATTTGACAATTCGTTTTGAGAACTGGTATTTTTCTTACGTGTAGTGGGTTATGCCGCGTCTGCCAGTGAAATTTTCAGGTCCGTAACTGCAGTATTACTATCAAAACACTTGAGGGGACTGTGTTCCGAGTCATTTTGACACGTTAACGGTTTTCGGTATTTGATTTGGAATAACTGCAAGGCTGGTACTTACAGAAACCGAATCAGAATCATCACGCGCGTTCGTCTATTCCATCCAGAGGTCTGAACTCGGTCTGCTCCTCGAGCTAGGTCGGCAAAACTATTTGTATTCTTCGAGTCATTTTGACAAGTGCTATCGGTTTCCCTTACTTAACTCAATATTTAGAAGAGCTACAGAGCTGGTCAGCACATATCAGTAGGCGCGTCCGTCTGTTGCATCGGGAGGTCTGGACTCGGTCTCCTACGAGCTAGGTCCGCGAAACTATTCGTATTCTTCAAGTTCTCTTTACAGGCGCTGTCTATGTTCTGTACTTAACTCGAGCTGTAGCAGAGCTACAGATCTGGTACGCACAGGAATCGATCCTGGAGCATCAGGGGCGTTCGGCTTAAGCATCTCGAGCTCTGAACACAGTCTGCTACTCGAGCTAGGTCCGGAAAGCTGTTCGTAATGGAAACCGAAAAAAACGTATTTTTCGAGCTTTTGTTCTTCACGCTCGAGAAAGCTTTTTGTGTGTTTGGAGCAGCGCCGCACGAGAAAAGAGCTCTACGAGGCTCCCGGCGGTTACCTGGTTGACGGTTTACCGCCGGATCCCAGTTCAGATTAGACGCCGGAGGTGGGCGGTCAGGAAGACACGTCCCACCTTCGCCGGTCCACGATCCCTGGAGAAAGTTGCCGGTCCCGGCAGCGGGTCGGGGGGCGCTTCAGGCAAGCGTCCCCGCCTGCTTGCGCGCGTGCGAGCACGCACGGAAGGCTCGCTGGCAGCGCTTCAGAAGCACGTGCTCCAGAGATCCCGCGAAGCACCCCAGAAAGCGTGCCCCCAGGCGTGGAGGCAAGAGTGGAAGCGTCGCTTTGCGCTTTTAAGAAGCTCTTCAGTGGCGCTGATCAGCGACTATGGAGCTCCGCCGCGCGCACTTTCCAGCGCCATCACGCGCGTTTAGCTCGTGTGCAAGGCCGTCTGACGCGCTGAAACCGCCTTTGGACGCGCGAGACCTCAGGCGCACGCGGCTCCAGGGCGAGGACCCAGGGTTGGCGCTCCCGTGCAGGCGAGAGCCTGCGTGCGCGCGTTCGTGGCCCTGATAAAAGGCTCCGACCTGAGCAGGACGTGCTTCGTAAAGCTCTTCGGCAAGATGAGCTAAGAGGAATTCGGGCGCAGGGTGAGCTAGTACCACGTAGAGCTCTTCGACATTGAGGAGCTAGAGGAATTCCGGCGCGGGGTGCAGCTAGTTGGCCGATGTGACAACTTTTGGTCGCCTTTGCTAAGATTTGGAAGATATTTGACAATTCATTTTGAGAAACCAGGTTTTTGCGCACCTGTGGACGATTATGAGGGCCTCTGCATCTTAATATGAACTCTGTACGCGCACTTTTACTATCAAAACACTTGGCGGAACCAACTTCATGTCGACATGAAAAAAATCAATGTTCAATTTTTCGAGAAATGCCTCCAGAAGCTCTTTCGACTCTGAGCACTCTCGCGCGTGGAAGGAGCTCTACGAGGTTCCCGACGGTGACCAGGTTGACGGTTCACCGCCGGCGCCAGTTGGCAGACCCGACCTTAAGTGTGACGACTTGAGCTCGGTTTCGCTAAGATTTGGAAGATATTTGACCATTCATTTGAAGAAACAAGATTTTTCTCACGTGTAGTTGGTCATGCCGTGTCTGCCAGTGCAATTCTAAGGTCTGTAGCTGAAATACCTCGTAGAGTTCTTCGACATCGACGAGCTAGAGGAATTCCGGCGCGGGGTGGAGCTAGTTTGCCGACCCGGCCCGGGCGGACAATGTGACAACTTTTGGTCGGTTTTGCTAAGATTTGAAAGATATTTGACAGTTCATTTTGAGAACAGATTTTTCGCACCTGTAAACGACTGTGAGGGCCTCTGCGTCTTAATATCAGCCCTGTAGGCGCATTTTTACTATCAAAACACTTGGCGGAACCAACTTCAGGTCGACATAAAAAATCGATTTTGCCTTTTTCGGGAGCTACAGACCTGGTACGCACATAAACCGATTTAGTATCACCAGGTGTGTTCGTCTGTTACATCGAGAGGTCTGAACACGGTCTGCTACTCGAGCTAGGTCCAGGACTCTGTTCGTATTGCTCAAGTTCTCTTTACAGGCACTGTCGGTATTCTTTACTTAACTCGAGCTCTGCTACAGAGCTGGTACGCACAGAAACCGATCCAGAATCATCAGGGGCGTACGGCTCGAGCATCTAGAGCTCTGAACAGAGTCTGCTACTCGAGCTAGGTCCGCAAACTATTCGTATGCGACCGATTTTTTTCGAACTGATGGTGAACTTTTTCACTCAAGAGCTGCATGAACTTGAGAGTTCTCCCATCAGAAATCAGAAGAAAATCATGAGTCGGGATAGTCTGAAGTATTTAGGCGCTTGGCGTGGGTCGGTTATGAGCGCAGACGCCGCACAACTAGTCATATCCTGTTAGTTTTCTGGTGATGGAATTCGTTTTCTGGTTTGAATTCGAGGTGCAGATGAGCTTGAGAGCTCTTAGGCGTTGCAATTGGAAGCTAATGATTATGCGCGCTATTTGGAAGTGTCCAGACACCCACACTCACACTGCTATTAGCGCTAGGGCTGAACACTGATTCGTACTGTGCTACTTTCTTGGAAATGTTTCTGTTCTGCTTTTACTCGTGCTGCAGATGAGCTGCGCACAGGGGCAATCGTGAAATGTATCCCTGATCATCTGCTATCGGCGCTCGGGCTGAAACACTATTCGTTCTCTGCTAATTTTTGGACATAATCAAAGAAATTCGGGCGCAGGGTGAAGCTAGTTGGCAGATCCGACCTTAACAGACAACATGGTGACTTGGGATCGGTTTTGCTGAGATGTGAAAGATATTTGACGATTCATTTTGAGAAACCATATTTTTCTCACGTGTGTCTGCCAGTCCAATTCGCAGGTCCGTAGATGCAATGTTACTATCAAGGGAACCGACGTTGGATGAAAACGGGAAAAAACGGATTTTTCGAGCTTTTTCCTTCGCGCTTGAGAAAGCTTTTTCCGTGTGTTCCGAGCAGCGCCGCGCGAGAAAAGAGCTCTACGAGGCTCCCAGCGGTTACCTGGTTGACGGTTTACCGCCGGATCCCAGTTTAATTGCTCCAGTGGGACTCAAAAAGCAGCAGAGAAAAACAAAGGAAAACAATAAGCGAGTGCGGAACAAGAGAGCCGCAGAGAGGGACAGAAAGGGAAGAAAGAACGAAGGAGAGGAAGAAGAGAGGAAAAACGCGGGAGAGAGAGAAAAGGCAGAGGAGAAAAAAACATGGAGAAAGACAAGAGGAAAGGGCAGCGGCGGCGACGACGATAACAACGGCGACGGCACGCCCCGACGCCCGCGCCGCACCGCGCGGCCGCCAGCGCAGCCCCTGCCCCGCGCGCGGCGCGCGGGGCCAGCCGGGGGGCGCGCACGGCCGGCGCGGCTGCCTGTGCGGCGCTGGCCGCGCTCCCGGGCTTCCGGCACTGGCCGGAGGCTCGGGAGCACGAACCTCCTCACTCCGGTCCATTCCTCGGACTGGACTTCTCTCTTTCTTGCTTCGCCGCCTCCTTGGAGCTCTATAGCAGAGCCGGTGCTATGGAGACCGTGGAGGACATCGGGAGCCGTGCCGGGCCCTTTGTGGGCGGGGGCGAGTGGCGACTGGTGGATCCAATGGCGCAGCCGTGCCGGGGTGCTATTGTAGGGGCCAGCAAGTACTCGTCCCGGGCTCCGTACTGGGCCCCAACCCCCCCCCCAGGCCGAGAGGCAATCCCTGGGCCCTACTGGACAGGGTAGATCAGATTAGTTTTAAGGGTGTTCTTGAGGTGGGGCCGGGGCGGGGGCCGGGGGCTGGGGCCCAGGGGCCGGGGCCAGGAGCGGAGCCGTGAGATCTCGCAGACATGAGCCATCCTTGTCAGGGGCGGAAGCGCAGGCGTCTCGTGTATGAGACGGCCCTGTCAACGAAGAGTCCATGGCTACAGGCGCGTTGTCAGATGCTGCGTGGGGCGGGGGACTGGGCGCGGCACAGGGGGGACTTTGTCAAGGCGACCCCAGCTAGAGCGAGGCAGCAAATGAGGAGGAGGCTGGAGGGAGGAGGAAAGTAGAGGATTGGCTTGAGATCCTGGCATGGGATCTTTGAAAAGCTCGCTGGGCAGCCGTGCTGGTGGGGGAAATGGCACTTCTCGGAGAAAGCGTTCCGTGAATTCCTCCCGAAGGCGCTTGCAGAGTGTGTTGAGAGCCCACTGTGGGACCCATGCAACTTTAAGGGTGGGGGAATTGACTTAGCGGGAGCAGGTAGAGGAGGTGTGGAGGGGGAGGCGGGGAGGAGGAAGAACATAAAGAAGGCAGAGGAGGAGGGGGAGAAGGAGAGGCAGAAGAAAACCAGGAGACTCGCACATAACATCAAACATGACACGGTGTGGAATCAGAAGCTCCCAGGGAAGATAGGTACCATCATGTGTCAATTCTCGGGGGGCTCTCTCACGGTAGTCAATTGGCTGAGTGGGAAATGGTATACTCAGAACAAGAAATATCATACACTGTTATGCAAACATGATGACATGGAGACATGGTGCAAGTAACATCCCATAAGACCACCAGATTGGGGAGGTGACATTTGGCGTCGTATCTACCGCGAAGGAAATGAGGAGGCAGATGAACTTACGTTGAGGGCTCGCGAGAGCCCAACCAATTCTTGTATGTACAAACCACAGAACTGAAGAATGGAGAAAC
The DNA here is from genome assembly GCA_963575745.1 of Prorocentrum cordatum. Lineage (NCBI taxonomy): Eukaryota > Dinophyceae > Prorocentrales > Prorocentraceae > Prorocentrum > Prorocentrum cordatum. The sequence continues at coordinate 42,418 of CAUYUJ010022482.1, forward strand.
TTTAGCTGCTCTCAGGGGTCACTTTGACGGTGGGGGAAGCGCCTCAGGAAGTGCCGTGGGCTATTGGCTGCAAGGCCTAATTGTTGATCGTACCACACATGCTTCAGAGTGGCGGACCCTGCAAGAGACGGGCCTGCTTCTGGAGCACGATGCGACAGCAATGTAGTCCGAACTTATAGCGGCATTGCGGTTGTCCCAGACCGCCCGAGAGATCACAACAAAAATGTGCGATACAGGAGACGGGATTATAGCTTCGAATTCATGACTATTGCGGTTCATGGATCTTTGGACGCGTGCCATTTTCCATTATACTCACAGCTACGCTGAGTTATTCCATCTCTGTTTGTCCACAAGTGCACATTTCATTGATCGGAGTTGTTACTTCACCCAGCCTGTGTGTGTCAATTTCGGTTTTAGCTTCGCTTGCAAGTCCCCATCCTGGAAGCATGTTGGTGGTATTCTTGGCTGTGTAGTGGTCGGGGTCTCGTTTGGAGGCCTCGGTGCAATGCCTCGTTTGGAGGCTCGAGCCTGTGTCTCGGTACTGTGCCTCGTTTGGAGGCGCGAGACGCTGCGCTGCGGGTGAGACATTCGCACAGTGAGGGCTACGCAAACGCAAAAAAAACCGAGGTTGACGGCTTGCCGCCGGCTCGGGATCGGCTGTCGGTTTTCTTAACTTAACTCGAAATACAGATGGGCTGCAGAGCTTTTCGGCACCTCAATCGGAAGGAACTTATCAGGCGCGCTATTCTCAAGTATCCAGATGCCCGAACTGGGTCTTCTACCAGAGCTGGAATCGAACCATTATTCGTACTCTGATGATTTTCTTTACAGATGTTGAATTTCTTCTCTGACATCGAGCTGCAGATATGCAGCAGAGCTGTTCGGCGCAGGAATTGGAAGGAAACCATCAGGAGCGCTAGTATTGAGTATCTAGATGCCCGAACGCAGTCTGCGCACCAGAGCTGGGGCCAAACTATTATTTGCAATCTGCTTAATTTTAAGAGATGATGATGATTTCCTTAACTTAACTCGAGCTGCAGATGAGCTACAGAGATGTTCGGCACAGTAGTCGGAAGAGAAGCATTAGAAGCGCTAGTCTAAAGTATCTAGATGCCCGAACTCGGTCTGTTACCAGAGCTGGGATCAAACAACTATTTGCACTCTGCGAATTTATTTTGATTCAAGAGATTATAACAATTTTCTTATCTGAACTCGGGCTAAAGATGAGCTACAGAGCCGTTTATCACAGTAATCGAAAAACATCATCAGACTCTACAACTCGGTCTTCTACCAGAGCTGGAACCCACAACTCTTCGTGCTCTGCTAGTTTTTCAATATATGAGGACAGTTTTCTCCATTGGTTTCGAGCTGTAGGCTGTCTATGGAGCTGAAAAAACATTTTCCGAAGCAGACGGTCACCAGGCGCATTCGCCTTCGGTATCGAGACGTCTGGATTCGGCTTGCAATCATAGCTGCAACTGGACAACTATTTGCACTGTAAATATTTCACAATAAATGACGTGCTTTTTCCTGAATCGAATTTGAGATCAAGGCCAGCTAAGGATGCGCGCCACTCGACAGGGAATGCTGCGGAGCATCAGTCCACAGTCTAGACGCCTGAGGTCTGTCTGCTACCAGAGCTGCAATCAAATAGTTATGTGTGTTCTTCCATTTTTATGAGAGACGGTGTTGGATTTCACTTCCTCCTCCTCCTCCTCTTCCTTCTTCTCCTCTTCGTCCTCCTCCATCTGCTTCTTCTCTTCTTTCTCCTCCTCCTCCTTCTATTCCCCCTCCTCCTACTCCTCCTCCCTCTCATCGTCGTTATCATCATCATCATCCTGCTCCTCATCATTATCATCATCCCCCTTCTCTCCCTCCACCCTTCCCCTTCCCCTGCCCGTCATCCCCCTCTTCTTTTTCCTTCTGAAATTGTGGGGTGGGGGGTCCCAAGAAGAGAGCTTCCGTGGGGTGGGGATGCCGTGGGTAGTACGGGGCGATGAGGGAAGCATTGGTGTGTTCCGGGTGAGAAGTCGTGGGGTGGGGGGGCCCCGAGAAGAGAGCCTCCGTGGGGTGGGGGTGCCATGGCGAGGTTGGGTGTGAGGAGGGGGGCGTTGGTGGGTTCCCGGGGAGAAATTGCGGGGTGGGGGGTCCCGAGAGGAGAGCTTCCGCGAGGTGGGGGTGCCGAGGCGAGGAGGGGGGCGAGGAGGGGGGCGTTGGTGGGTTCCGGGGGGAAATTTGTGGTGGGGGGCCCGAGTAGGCGACATTCCGTGGGGTGGGGGTGTCGAGTTGAGGTGGGGGGCGTGAAGGGAGGCGTTGGGGTGTTTTGGGCAGGGTAAAGGTGGGGTGGGGGGTCCCGAGAAGAGAGATTCCGTAGGGTGGGGGTGCCGTGCCGCGGAGGGGGGCGGGGAGGCGGGTGTTTGTGGGTTCCGAGCGAGGGATTGTGGGGTGGGGGGCCCGCCTCCGTGGGCTGGGGACGCCGAGGCGGTGAGGGGGGAGAGGGGGGGGCGTTGGTGGGTTCGGGCGAGAACGTGTGGGGTGGGGGGTCCCAAGAAGAGAGCCTCCGTGAGGTGGGGGTGCCGAGGCGAGGGGGTGCGAGGAGGGGGGGCGTAGGTGGGTTTCGGAGATTCTGGGGTGGGGTTCCCGAGGAGATAGTTTCCGCGGGGTGGGGGTGCCGAGGCGATGAAAGGGGGCGAGGAGGGAGGCGTTGGTGGGTTCCGGGCGCGAAATTGTGGGGTAGTGGGTCCCAGCAATGCACGTGGGGATGGGATGCCGAGGTGAGGAGGGGGGCGAAGAGGAGGACGTTGGTGGGTTCCAGGGGAGAAATTGTGGAGTTGGGGGCCCCAAGAAGAGAGATCCCGTGGGGTGGGGGTGCCGAGGCGAGGAAGGGGGCGAGGATGGGGGCGTTGGTGTGTTCTGGGCGAAAATTGCGGGGTTGGGGATCCAAAGAAGAGCTTCCGCGGGGTGGGGATGCCGAGGCGATGGGGGGGCGAGGAGGGGGGTGCCGCTGCATGGAAACGTTTCTGAACGGTCTTGGGGCTTCCAGGAAGCATCTGGGAGGTTGTTTGGAAATGGAAACATATTGTGCCATCTTGGACGTCACCTTGGGCTTTCTGAGGCCAGCTTGGAGTCATCTTTGGTCATTTGTGACGGCGACGAGTAGGGACGGACTGGGAACCGCCCCAGACCTCCTTCGATCCGAGGGCTGGTGGCATTGCCTTGCTTCTTTGGGGTCCGAGCAATCGCCGCTCGGGTCCCTCTCGAGGCATTTGGTGCCTGTTCTGGCTCGTGGGGCTCGTGGCTTTCTCTTGGGGCACTCGCCGGCTTATTTCGATTTCGCCAAAGCCCATTTGGGGCCGAAGGTGCGATTCTGCGAATATCATAAAACAATTGCTCTCTTGCGGTCTCCGTGTGATGCTCGGGGGCCACATCTGAACCATGTTGAGGCCTCTTCGGGCATCTTGGAGCCATGTCTGCGATCTAGGCCAGTTTTGGCCTCCTCGTGCGGTCTTTGATGCCGTCTGTGCGCTATCGGGGACTTCGTTTTCAGTCATCTGCATTCATCTTGGACGCTGCAATGGCCGGCGGCTCTACCAGTCCAGACCTCCGGGGAGGGCGTTGGGGTCCCAGGGGAAAAGGGGTTGTCATGGAAGCGCTCATACTCCAGACCACCTGCGCTCCGAGGGCTGGTGGGGTTCCTCGCTCAATGGCCTGAGCCGCGATTCGCCGCAGCAGCGGTCGAATCATGCAATCGTTGAGGCGCTAGTTCTGGTTCCGCAGATTCAAGGCGATGGCGTCCGAAGGATAATCGTGCCCAGATTTTGAACAACATGGTGCCAGTCTTGGATGATCATTAGTTCATGTTTTTTTTGCCTGCTAGCTTCGCGTGCAAGGGAGAAGGATTATTTAGCCGCTCCAGCTTTTAGTCAACCGTAGCTGCCAAGCAGAAGTGATGTGAGGTGACTGCGATTTCGTCTCCGTTTGTAGGTTGGCTGAGTTTAGCTGGTGGAAAAGGAGTCTTGCCTCCAGAACTTCACAGAGTTGGGACTCGGCGTATGCCGTGTAAGTCCCGCACTGTTTGGGGACTGCCGTCGCTCATGGGTTGGTGTGGTGTCCTCGTCATGCTAGCCATAATGTTGTCGGGAAGGAGACAGCTCATGGTGAGCGGCTTTGTCATCCGTAGTGGAGTCGTCGCAGCTTTTCTCTCGCGCACCCATTTTTCTTTGTTCTTCTTCCTCTCGGCCGATCGCAACTGTCTTGCGGTGGGGGAAGTGTGATTTTGCTGATTTTGCTGCGTGTTACTTATTCGTTACAACTGCCTGTTCGCAGTCTCGAGCGTCGCACCCTGTCTTTCGGGACTTCGTGGCTTTTATTGTTCGAGCCACGAGTGTGTGCATGAGGTCATAGGGAAGGCTGATTGTGTGCCGTGATATCGCGTAGCAGGTTACATTAGTTGGGTGGGCCGTGTCAGGGCGATGGTTGCTGGAAGTGATCGTCGCGGGCATCTTTAGTGGCTGGAGGTCGGTTCAATGCCCAGGACCGTTTCTTTCTTGTTTTTTTCGTGCGTGTCGGCGCCGGACTTGGGCAGCAAGCGGGGCCAGTGGGGATCTGGTCCAGCCGGCAACCCGTGTGCAATGCGCGGTGGGGGACCCGATATTCGCTTTTTTTCCTTCGTCAGATGTGAATTGGCGGGGCATCCGGATACGGCGATACTCCTTGACCCTGGCACAGTTGTGTCAGTCCTGCGGGCGAGTTGTGCGGTGTAGGCGGGATCTGTAAATATGTCGCATCTGTTCTATACGTTTCGCGTAACTCCACCAGCCGGTTGACTTGTGCGGGCCGCGTCGCTCGCTGAGGGCCACCCCGTCGTCGAGTACACGCTGGCTGGTGGACGCCGCTGGGCGCGATTCTTGCGCCGCCGACGTCTGCCCGCGCGCGTGTGAGCGCTGGCAGCGACGCGCACGGACGTTCACGACGGTTGTCTGATGGCGGCGACCCCCGTTTCGGCTCAAGAACGTCTCGGCTCAAGAACGTCTCTGCCTGGGTAACCTCCAGACGTTCTAGCGAGCCTTCGCCTCGGGGTGTGAGCCTGGGCGAGCCTGGGTTCCCCCGAGGTTTTTGTCTGCTTACATTACATCTCGTGTATTGTACGCTGAATTCTTCTTCGTGGTATTGAGATAGTTTCTTGTGTGCTGCACTGCTGTCTATTGTCTGTCTGCATATATTACCTCTTATTGAACGAGTGGCAGTTTCTTGTGTGCTGGATTGTTGTTGACACAACATCGTACGACAGCCCTGAGGCCCAGCTGGCCTTGAGGAGAGAGATCGGTCTCGAACATTGGGGTGAAAGTACTGAGGAGTGGTTTCGTCGTCAAAAGAATCTGGACATACCCACTGAGGATTACCAGGGCGATAGGGTCAACTTCGATTACCTTGAGGAATACCAACCGTGGGATCAGAAAGACTTGCAGGCACTGGAGGCAGCATCAAACAAGCGTCAACGTGAGGACGATAAGAATTGGTTAGATAGGTACGGATTGGACGGTAACATTCTTGAGAATATGACTCATGTTGCTGCAGCGGCGGATGCCGAAATGACGGGGGAGAGTGAGATTCGATCTAAACGTGCACGTGGCCGAGAGATAGAGGAGGAGAGGAAATTGATGTTAGCGCAGGAGAAGGATCCTTTCAAACAGATGATGCTGAAGCATGTTTGGAAAACGGAGGATGCACATGAGGATCTCATCCATGTTGTTCAATCGACGAAGACGGACATTAAAAGAGTTGATGACACACTTAAGTTGCATACGGAGCGCATGGACAAATCAGATGCACGGACAGATATTCTGGAGAAACAGGTTAAGCAAATTTTGGCTGGATCTCCTGCCGCATCGGTTTCGACTAGTGTGGGCCCTGGCGGGTCCTCTGGTGGAGGTGTAGGTTCGGCCCCTCACGTGCAACAAGGGCGATCGAGCCAGTTTACGCCAACTTATCTTGAACTCAAACGGTGGGTTACAGATTGGTCAAACCAAGTAAATCGGGGAAATCATATGATACCCTGGGCGGATGCGTCACAGCTTATATCGAATATGATTGGAACACTTCAGGGGGAGGAAAGGAATGCATATGACAAAGATAAAACGGAACGATTAAACGGAGGAAGATATATGTACGGAAGCGTGAAGGTCGGTTTCAAGGAAGGGACAGCACGGGACACCCTCTGGATAATAAAGAAATGGATGGATATGGTCTGTAAGGAACCAGCTGATCGTATTGCTCCGCCTCCAGGTTATACATATCCAAATGCCGATGTTCTCATTCAAGATATGGACACGCCTATCGATCCCAGAAAGATTCGTACGCTTGTGGAGTGTGCACCCTGGAAGCGTGATCATGTGAAAGCGGTTGCTCGTTTCTGTGGGACTTGGCGAAGTATGACATCGGCTCATGTTCAAATCGAGATCCGTGGGGAGGTGGGGCCACCGAGGAGTCAGATTTGGACTCAAGCTGTTCCGAATCTCCGACCCGTGTGTTTTGCGACGTATACGAACCACACAGGGGCTTGGGTTCTTCATGCTGATGCATGGGCTCGTATTGTATCTATCTATCCTGCGCTGACGGTCCCCATGAATGAGATACTTCAGGAAGTGAATCGTAGGCAGTGACGTTTGTGGCGCCTCGTCCGAGGCATACGTTTGGCGAGCTGGAACCTGAACAAAGCAGGTGAGGCTCATTTTAAATGTGCTGAGATTCTTTATCATATGAGGGCATGTGGTGGGCTCTTTGCATGTCAGGAAACTCAATACCTTGTGCATGGTGAATTTGAACGCTTGGGGTGGCGCATCAAAACTAGTTCGTGTAGCAAGGCAGCTCTCATCTTCGACAGATCTTGGGCGGCTGCAGTCCGCATGTTCTTTACATGTTGCACGAGGTTCGTTATCGGCGTCTTTGGGTCAGAAAAGTCACCACTTATTATTGTGTCAGCGTATTTGCCAGACCCTCATGTGGAGGATTGTGTAGAGATAGCTGCGGAGGTCTATGAGCAGATCAGTCGTGCTCGTAATGTACTGCGCACTAAGTTTCCTCAGGCCAGCTTTTGTGTTCTGCTCGATGCAAATGTGGAGATTCCGCCTGGATGCAAATTTACGTATAATGGGGAGGAGTATGGGGCTACTGGAGAGGAGGGTACTCGTACGGACAGAAGGTGGGAGAGAGGAGGAGACGGTACACAGCAGATTGAGAGGAGGAATCGGAGGAGGAGGCTGAAGGAGCTGCTCTTAGAGTTCATGGAATCACATGGACTGAAGGCCGCTAACACATTTCAATACTAGGAAGCATACCTGGGAGTCGTGGGGGGAGAACAAGTTTCTGACTTCGAAGAGGGTCCTGGATTACCTACTGGTCCCTCATCGTTGGGAGTTCTCGGATCTGGAGGTGAAGTGGTGTTTCAAGAGGGGTGGTAAGAAGCAGTTCAGTAGATTATCCGATCACGCTATCATCACGGCGAGTTTCACGGACCCTGGGAATGTGATTGTTCGTCGCCCTGACCCCCAGCCTGGTCAGAAATCTAGGCCGTCCCTGGTCGGATGCAAGTGTTCGACTTGGGCTGATGAGCATCAGGCTCGGCAGCATGTGGATTTGAATCTAGGCGGTGCGGCCTTCGCTCGTTCGAGGTGTCCGTCTGGGACCTGTCCAGAGTGTTTGCGGAGTACTATGCTGGAGGCGTACTTGTCGCCTGCGATGGACTACTCCACCACGAGTGCGAGAAGACCAAGGGAGCCGTCCAGGCCGGTGCAGCTCACTAGGGCCGAGGAGGAGGTTAAGATGTGTCCGAAGGAGGAGGTGGAGAGGTTGAGGAGGTTAAAGAATGAGGCCAATCGTCTACGTATGTGCAGATGCCCCCCAACAAAGCGAAAGGTCAGATATACCATCAAACATTTAGTGGTGGATGGGAGGGAGACGGAGGACCGTGAGGAGTGGAAGGAGGAGCTCGACAAGTTCGTTCGTTTCAAGGTGTCGTCCGAGGAGGTACGCAATTCCACTAACAGTATGATGGAGGAGATCAGGATGAGGGCTGTACATGAGGTACGATCCACGTCAGTTGTGGGAATTAGTATGGCGCTGCTTCTCAGAGCACGGGCTCGGCTGAAGACCCAGAGGGCTACTGGGCCAGATGGGATACCGTGCGAGATTCTTAGGAGCTTGCCGTGGTGTGCTCTCAGAGCGATCCAGAAGTTGTTCGATAAAATCATCAAGCTCATGACTCCGTATCCTCAGTCGTGGCGTGAGATTCTCGTCTCTTTTATGCCCCAAATCCCAGGGATTACTAAGTTAAAAGACGGTCGTTTGCTGTGTATGCAGAATGCTGTTTCGAGATGGTTTAGTTCCTGTATTGTTCTCCTGGTTGAGGGCCATATTGAAAGAAACGGAGTGTTTCGTCATATTGGGTTGTATGGTTTCCAGGAACATCGTCGTACACACGAAATCACGGCTAGCATCAAACATATAGGTCAACATGCTGCACACTGGGGAAAAGGGGAAACGGCACACTTGGCGAACGCTGATGTCCTCCAGGCGTTCGATCACTGCACGGTGGCCAATGTCAGGCGCGGGTTGGATCATGCGAGTGTGTCCCTGTACCTACAGTATGCTCTACTTAACCCCTTCTGTGAATGTGTAGGCACTGTCTATTATGACGGGATTGAGGTCTTGGAGGTAAGTTGGGACAAATGTATTCGGACGGGAGGGCCTGAGGGCCCATTGGCTTTCAATCTTATTGTTGCTGCTATGTGGAGTTCCACGGCTCGAGAATGGGACGTACTAGGACTAGGTTATCGTATTGAGTTTGCGACTGGCTCGACTAGCTGTGTTTCGATTATTAATCACTTCCTTTGGGCGGGCAACTGTTATGTTCTGGCTCGGAGTCGGGAGGAACTCGCGCGCATGTTACACGGTCTAACTACACAGTTACATGACTATGGCATGAAATGGAAAGAGTCCAGTCTATTGTGCATGGTGTTCGGGGTTGATCCCCCGCGAGATGCGGAAGGGGGAATATTACGCACTGCTGATCTTGTTCTCCCGATGGGGTCGGAGGATTCGGGAGTGTATCGATTTAGAAGAGTGACGGAGATGGAGGTGCTTGGGGCTCATATTTGTTCTGAACTACATGTGAATGGGCACCCAGATTTGGATGCTAGTATTGACTCTGCTCGCAGGGCTTTCTGGGGGCAGGCGACCTTCTTCCGCTCCACGGCCATCCCGTTGAAAGATAAGTATGGGAGGTATGCACAGAGGGTTCAGAGTATTGTTCTCTACGCGGCGGAAGGATGTACGGTCGACTCTAGTTCATTGAGTGCCCTTCATATCTTTGAGGGTAAGTGCCTGGCTGTAATGTCTCGTTGTATACGGAGGGAAGGGGAAAGTTATCAGGAATGGAATACGAGGAGGTATGAACGTGCGAGACAAAAAATTCATGATGCACACTATGCGGGTATTGTGCAGAAGTTTCTCAGAGTGCACTGGATGTGGGCAATCGACATCCATGATTTTGCCCATAGGTTGATCACAGATCAGGAGGCGCTGGAGGCAAACTCGACAAGAGCTTGGAGAGATTCTCGTTTCTCATGCCTGGCGTTTGGCCGACTGTGGGATATAATGAGGACAGATTCAAGCGAGGCTCTCAGATGTTGGGGGAAATGGAGGGAGGCCAGCTCAATGAAACGACATCGTGGGGGACAGGAGAGTGTAGGACTTCGTCCGTGGTACTATTCATTGGAATCGTTTTATGGTTTATCCTGGTGGGAGTTCTTTGCTGGAAGTTTTGAACATTTCATGGATTTCGCTGCGCATGTTTGTTCTAGTACTATGTTGAAGTATTTCCAAAAGAAATGCAAAGGCTTGGCGTCCTCAGGAGTGCCTGTGTTCTTGAACTTGGATGAGGATGGAGGGGTTCATACTGGTCAGGATCGGGAGGATACACCAGCATATAGGGATCGTCTCAGCAAACGTATCGCGTTGCATAACATGCGTTGCACACAGTGGGACCTCGAAACGGATGGGATACCACTGGATATCCAGGGGGACTCACTGCTTGTGATTAACTGGCTCTGTGGGAAATGGAAAGTATTAGCTCAGGTATATCAGAAAAAGGGTGGATACTCTGATTAATAAGTTGGACGAGATGCAGGATACATACTCGGTGAGGCCTCCAGAGGCTGGCCGTGACTTCTTCTCTCATTCTTTTCGGGAATGGAACCAGAGAGCTGACTTACTGACCCATCAGGCCCGTCAGGGCCACGTGTACGCCGATTTCATTTACCTCAGCGATTTTGAATCTCAGTGTTATACTCCTTGCCTCATCAAAGCCGACTTTGATGGGGGCGTTTGTAGCCGCGGAAGTGCCTGTGGTGTGTGGATGCAGATAGGTCTGCGAAACAAATATATCTTCTCGCAGATCGAGATCATTTTCAAGGATGTGTATCTTGCGGCTTGATGTCTGCCACCAAGCGCCACTGTCACAGATACGGAACTATCAGCGGCGGAGCGCATATGCGATGTGCTCCCACAGGTTGTACAGACCTTGTTTGATCATTCGCAGTGATAAGTCACACATTGTTTCATCTTTATCTGTGTTCTTGTTTATTCCAACAGCTTCGCTGTTCATTGACTCATTCGTTTGTCTTTTGTGTGCTTTGCGTTTGATTGTGTCATTGCTGGCATGTGATTCTCTTTATTCCAACAGCTTCGCTGTTGTGTTATAAGAGCTGACTGCTTGCGTGATAAATAAGAGGCTCTGTCTCGCCTGATACTTTGTTGGGCCTGGCCTTAGTGGCCAAGACGGTCCCAGCAAAGACGCAAAATACCCCCGTTTCGTCTTCCGCTTGCTCCGTCGCTACGCATATGGCGAGCACGTGCCCGGCGGCCGCCTTGGCTCTCCATCCTGAGACTGACGCCTTAATTCGTTCATCACTTTGATGTGCATCGAGGCCCTCTTCTTGGACCTCCTCGGCCTGGCGGACGCCATGGGCTTGTCCGGCTCCGCCGCCTGCGCGACTGCGTAGCGCTCCCCGGTCGCTTTGGCTTCCTCAAACTGTAATTCAGGTCGTTGCTAATTGGCAATCTCCTGACGGCGCGCGGCTTCTCCGCTTGCGCTCGCGAACGAAAAGGCAACGCCGCCGGCGTTGCGCTTAATCTAGGCCACCGCTAGGTAGTTGCGCCCCGGGGCGCCGCCCGACTGCTTTCGGGGCGGTCGCGATCAGAAATGGAACCCCACCGGCCAATCCAGACACGATGCCCAGACGAGTTACCCTGCCCAGTGATGTGGAGGATCATGCAGTGGAATGAAGGGCCGGGTAAAACGTCATACCCCGAGAGGTGGATGATGGAGGAGTAATCGGAGCAGCTGGAGGAGGAGGGATAATCGGGAGAGGGTTGGGAGGAGGGATGAGGGGGGGGGTGCACGGGCGGAGGAGGAGGAGGAGAAGGAGGAGGGGGGGGGGAGGAGGAGGACGAGGAGGAGGAAGAGGAGGAGGAGGAGGAGCAGAAGGAGGAGGAGGAGGACGAGAAGGGAGCCGATGGCGGTGCGACGGCGACTTGGGGGAGGCGTGATGGCGGCGCTTCTTCTCGCTTTCCTCTTCGTTCTCTTTCCAGGCAGGACGGAATTGATCTTCGAGCCCATGTTGACATTTCCAAAAGGGAGATCATGCATCGCATCGAGGCCACGCAGAAAATCGGTCACCGCCCTCGGCACCCGGGTCGCCTCATCGTTCGACCTGTTCGACCGACGCATGCGCAGACAGGGTCAGCGCCATCGATGAGCGCATGGGCAGCGCGGAGAACAGCATTCACGGCGTCAAGAGAGATTCAGTCCCTGCAGACCGAGTTGCAGTCGATCAAGAGCACTTCCGTCCCCGAGGCAGCTGCGGCGGCCGCCAACAGGGATTCCGAGCGGGAGATTGACTCCGCGATCCTCATCGTCCGCTGCCCGCGCCTCGTCACGTCAGAGCGCGTCCGCGCCGCTGTGGAGCCGTGGTTATGTTGCGCCAAGAAGGAACCAGACAGATGCTTGGATAACCAGTTTCCAAGCGGCTTCACTATCAAATGTCGTGGAGCCGCTGGGTGGGGCGCTCGCCGTGTTGGCCAAGCCGTCGCGGCCTTGCGGCAGGATGAGGGTCATTAGCGTCGTTTCAACATCCCCTCCACCACTGGCGTCCCCACAGAGCTTCTCGTCTCGATGGATAAGGGCCCATGCGAGGTCACGCAGGAGATTGCATTCAAAACAGTTCGCCGTGTGCGATCTGAATTTTGAACCACATGCGCGATTTTATGTGGACCACTACGCTGGTTTTGTATCGTGTCAATGAAAGCCCCTCATCAAGATCACGCCGAAGCAGGAGAACAGCCCGCCGACGCACGAGTGGGAGTCGGCCAATTTTTAGGCCCTTGGCTTTGACCGCAGTATCGTGCAGCCGAAGATCGTGGACGCCTTCGCGAGTACGAGCTCCTCCACGAATGCGACGCGGGGCCTTGAGCCATCTTTTCCGCGCCCTTGGTGGGGCGCCCCTTGATGCCGGGCGCCTCTCCTGTGTCTCCTGGAATGCCAGAGCCCTCTTCCATCGCGACCCCTCGCCCCGCTCGTCCGAGCTCGCCTACCTTGCCCGGCTCCTCAAACCCAACTCTATCATCGCCATTCCAGCGACGCGCGATGCCATGGACGATTTCGACAATTTCCTTTTTCGCGAGTCGATCTGTGACGCGGCAAATTTGTGGCTCGTGGAGGCGGGGCGGCGCGGCCACGATCTTCCCCTCGCTCTCTTACGCGAACGGCTTTCAGCCTTCGTTTAAGTGCGGTGCCGAGATCCTAGTCTCAGGGATAGTCCTGCACTGCCAGTTCGAGCTTGGGCCAGTAGGTAGTAATCCCAGCCAGTCGTTCATCATAGCACACTATATCATGCGCAATTCTTGATCCGCACCGACACATCTACGCAACGTCTCAGTACGCATATCGCGTGAACTTGACAGGGCACGAGCGCATCCTGATATATGCATTGTTATCTTGGTCGGGGATCTGGATTTATCGGGTGAACCTCCTCAGCCATGTGTTCCTCCTGCAGATTTTGCTCCGCGCCCGGCCTTCGCTGAGTGGCCGCGCATGCGATCCTCGGGGTGCTCGATGTACCCAGCATCATGGTGTAGATCGAGATCCCGTTTCCGATCCATTATTTAGGCCATTTGCAGCGCGCAGCCAATCTCGACGCAACTGTCTTGCGGTGGGGGAAGTGTGAATTTGCTGATTTTGCGTGTTACTTATTCGTTACAATTGCCTGTTCGCAGTCTCGAGCGTCGCACCGTGTCTCTCGGGACTTCGTGGCATTTATTGTTCGAGCCACGAGTGTGTGCACGAGGTCATAGGGAAGGCTGATTGTGTGCCGTGATATCGCGTAGCAGGTTGCACTAGTTGGGTGGGCCGTGTCAGGTGATGGTTGCTGGAAGTGATCGTCGCGGGCATCTTTAGTGGCTGGAGGTCGGTTCAATGCCTGGGACCGTTTCTTTTTGCATTTTTCGTGCTTGTCGGCGCTTCACTTGGGCAGCAAGCGGGGCCAGTGGGGATCTGGTCCAGCCGGCAACCCGTGTACTATACGCGGTGGGGGACCCGATGTTCGCTTTTTTCTTTCGTCAGATGTGAACTGGCGGGGCATCCGGATACGGCGATGCTTTTTGACCCTGGCACAGTTGTGTCAGTCCTGCGTGCGAGTTGTGCGGTGAAGTCGGGATCTGTGAATATGTCGCATCTGTTCTAGACGTTTCGCGTAACTCCACCAGCCGGTTGACTTGTGCGGGCCACGACGCTCGCTGAGGGCCACCCCGTCGTCGAGTGCACGCTGGCTGGTGGACGCCGCTGGGCGCGATTCTTGCGCCGCCGACGTCTGGCCTCCACCCCGCGCCCGTGTGGGCGCTGGCAGCGACGCGCACGGACGTTCACGACGGTTGTCTGATGGCGGCGACCCCCGTTTCGTCTTCCGCTTGCTCCGTCGCTACGCATATGGCGAGCACGTGCCCGGCGGCTGCCTTGGCTCTCCATCCTGAGACTGACGCCTTAATTCGTTCATCACTTTGATGTGCATCGAGGCCTTCTTCTTGGACCTCCTCGGCCTGGCGGGCACCATGGGCTTGTCCGGCTCCGCCGCCTGCGCGACTGCGTAGCGCTCCCCGGTCGCTTTGTCTTCTTCAAACTGTAATTCAGGTCGTTGCTAGTTGGCAATTTCCTGACGGCGCGCGGCTTCTCCGCTTGCGCTCGCGAACGAAAAGGCAACTCCACCGGCGTTGCGCTTAATCTAGGCCACCGCTGGGTAGTTGCGCCCCGGGGCGCCGCCCAACTGCTTTCGGGGCGGTCGCGATCAGAAATGTAATCCCGCCGGCCCATCCAGACACGATGCCCAGGCGAGTTACCCTGCCCAGGGATGTGGGGGAGCATGCAGTGGAATGAAGGGCTGGTTAAAACGTCATACCCCGAGAGGTGGAGGGTGGAGGAGTAATCGGAGCAGCTGGAGGAGGAGGGATAATCGGGAGAGGGTTGGGAGGAGGGATGAGGGAGGGAGGGTGCATGGGCGGAGGAGGAGGAGGAGAAGGAGGAGGGGGGGAGGAGGAGAAGGTGGAGGAGGAAGAATAGGAGGAGGAGGAGGAGGAGGAGGAGCAGAAGGAGGAGAAAGAGGAGGAGAAGGGAGTCGATGGCGGTGCAACGGCGACTTGGGGGGAGGCGTGATTGCGGCGCTTCTTCTCGCTTTCCTCTTCGTTCTCTTTCCAGGCGGGACGGACCTGGTCTTCGAGCCCATGTTGAGACTTCCAAAAGGGAGATCATGCATCGCATCGAGGCCACGCAGCAAATCGGTCACCGCCCTCGGCGCCCGGGTCGCCTCATCGTTCGACCTGTTCGACCGACGCATGCGCAGACAGGGTCGACGCCATCGATGAGCGCATGGGCAGCGCGGAGAACACCATTGACGGCGTCAAGAGAGATTCAGTCCCTGCAGACCGAGTTGCAGTCGATCAAGAGCACTTCCGTCCCCGGGGCAGCTGCGGCGGCCGCCAACAGGGATTCCGAGCGGGAGATTGACTCCGCGATCCTCATCGTCCGCTTCCCGCGCCTCGTCACGTCAGAGCGCGTCCGCGCCGCTGTGGAGCCGTGGTTATGTTGCGCCAAGAAGGAACCATATAGATGGCGGGTGCTTGGATAACAACCAGTTTCCAAGCGGCTGCACCATCAAATGTCGTTGAGCCGCTGGGTGGGGCGCTCGCCGTGTTGGCCAAGCCGTCGCGGCCTTGCGGCAGGATGAGGGTCACTATCGTCGCTTCAACATCCCCTCCACCACTGGCGTCCCCACAGAGCTTCTCGTCTCGGTGGATAAGGGCCCATGCGAGGTCACGCAGGAGATTGCATTCAAAACAGTTCGCCGTGTGCGATCTGAATTTTGAACCCCATGCGCGTTTTTATGTGGACCGCTACGCTGGATTTGTATCGTGTCAATGAAAGCCCCTCGTCAAGATCACGCCGAAGCAGGACAACAGCCCGCCGACGCACGAGTGGGAGTCGGCCAATTTTAGGCCCTTGGCTTCGACCGCAGTATCGTGCAGCCGAAGATCGTGGACGCCTTCGCGAGTACGAGCTCGTCCACGAATGCGACGCGGGGCCTTGAGCCATCTTTTCCGCGCCCTTGGTGGGGCGCCCCTTGATGCCGGGTCCCTCTCCTGTGTCTCCTGGAATGCCAGAGCCCTCTTCCATCGCGACCCCTCGCCCCGCTCGTCCAAGCTCGCCTACCTCGCCCGGCTCCTCAAACCCAACTCTATCATCGCCATTCCAGAGAAGCGCGATGCCATGGACGATTTCGACAATTTCCTTTTTCGCGAGTCGATCTGTGACGCGGCAAATTTGTGGCTCGTGGAGGCGGGGCGGCGCGGCCGCGATCTTCCCCTCGCTCTCTTACGCGAACGGCTTTCAGCCTTCGTTTAAGTGCGGTGCCGAGATCCTAGTCCCAGGGATAGTCTTGCACTGCCGGTTCGAGCTTGGGCCAGTAGGTAGTAATCCCAGCCAGTCGTTCATCGCAGCACACTATATCATGCGCAATTCTTGATTCACACCGACACATCTACGCATCGTCTCAGCACGCATATCGCGTGAACTTGACAGGACACGAGCGCATCCTGATATGTGCATAGTTATCTTGGCTGGGGATTTGGATTTGTCGGGTGAACCTCCTCAGCCATGTGCTTCCCCTGCAGATTTTGCTCCGCGCCCTGGCTTCGCTGAGTGGCCGCGCCGGCGATCCTCGGGGTGCTCGAGGTACTAGGCATAATGGTGTAGATCGAGAGCCCGTTTCCGATCCATTATTTCGGCCATTTGCAGCGCGCAGCCAATCTCGACGCGACTTTCACCAGCCTCCCCGGGCATGCCTTTGCCTGTTTGCAAGTTGATGTTTCGGTCCTGGAGATGCCGAAACCCTGGGGCAAGAAGGGATATCTGATCATGCTGCTCTCGAGGTCCACTTTCGCATTGATAACCTCCAGAGTCCGCCTTCAGACCCGTCCCGAAGAAGCTTTCCCGCCGCCCGATTTTTAATGAGTTCGGCCAGCGTGTCTGGGATCTGTGCGACCTCAGCGGCTTGCCCCCCCCCTCGAGCCCGAACTATACATGGCCGTTCTCAAGGGAGGTGCCCGATATGCCCGTGACGCCCTCTTCCAGGGCGGCGCGTCGAACTCCATGGCTACTTGATTGGATCTTGTAGTCGGACTGTCTGGAGATAGGATGTTCCCTTAGCTCAGCGTCTGACCAATATCCCGCGCCAGTGATCCTATCGAGTTCGACCCCGCGCTTCCCATGGCCCGTCTCGTCGATCCCCGCAAGTTCTCGTAGGAGTTGGACTCCCTCCAAGTTCAGGGCGCCCAGCGAGGGCAGAGGCAGACATCCGACAGGATGTAGACCTTATTCTCGGAGGCCGACCGTTCCCGCCTGCGCCGACGAATGCGGGGGCTTGTTCGCAGGAGCCGCTTGTGGTCGCTTTTTGGCCGACGGCTGCAACTCGTTGGGGTCAGAGTTGGCGGCGCTGTCCTGACCTCCAGGAGCAGATGAACCAAGTGCTATCACTTCGCACTATGCTCGGGTATTCGCAGCGAAAGTTATCGTTGCTCGTGCTGCCCAAATCTGTGTCGCTAGATTAGCATCACAACTTGATCTTGGTGACCTCTCTCCTCGATTTCGCGATCTTGATCGTTATGCCCATCGGCGTGTCGACGGTGCCGCTGGCCCCGATGATGCCCCTTGCCGCGCCTGCCCCTAGGGGGGGGGGATGTCAGTGACACCCGTGCTAGAGATGCTTCTGGATCGCGGCCGTTGGGCCCCGAAAGCACGGACCACAAAAATAATTGCGGCCGTCGCGTTCCCGAATCTAAACAGTGCCATGCTCCAGTTTGCAGCGATAATGCAGCGAGGGTTTATGAGGCCTCGCAACTTCGGACATAACCTTGTGGGGCTAAACTTTTTCTCGCGGATGTCGTCCTCGGCTCTAGCAGACCTGCCCGCGTTGGTCAGCTTCAACTTTGGCCAGGCCTCTCCCAGCCTCAGCCATGTGCTTCGGGGCCTTGTGCTTCGGGGCCTCCGCGTCTGAGGTCGCCTTCTCTTCTTCCAGGGCTGCGGGGCCATCCCGGGATATCCTGCTTCTGGTGCGCTGTTCGCCTGGGCCACTGATTGCTTCTACTGTGTCGCGGGTGCCTCGCTGGTCTCGTGCTGGGTGTTCACCGTGGCGGAAGGGATCTCAGCGCTGAAGCTGAGAGTCGCCAAGTGCAAGATCGTGTCCTTGGCCGCGGATTTCTCGGAGGAGTTCGCCGGTGGGTGCACTGAGTGGTTGCGCGCCCGTCTTCCTGCGTGGGCCTCTTTCGAGGTCGTCGGCGTTTTGAAATACCTCGGCCTCTGGCTGAGGCCAGCCGCTCCGATGCGCTCGTGGCGGGCCCCCGTCGCCAAGCGGATGGATCGAGGGTCGAGATTGGCGAAGGAGAGTGCTCCCTCGGCCGCCCCCCTTGAAGTCGCCCAGCAGGGGCCAGCTCAGTTTGCCGAACTTTTCAGGGCCCCATCGCTGTGTACTTCCCAGGGCGGGGTGGTATGAGCTCTCCCGATGGGGTGGTCTGCGTCTGCCGCCATCGTCCGTGCCAGCCGGCTGCATATGGTTTTCTGGCAAGACCTTGCTTCCGGTGCGGGGGGCTGCCGGGAATGAACTTCCCGTGGCGTATCGTATCAGATCCTTAGCTCTCTCCCGCCTTCTGGCGGCTCCCGTCCTTTGCCGAGTCTCTTGCCGCTGCTGCCGCTGGCCTCCCGACCGTTGTTGGTGCCTGCGCTGGCGTGCTCACCTTCGTTCCTCGTACCCAGGCTCCTCTGTCCACTGCCGCTCGTGCTGCCATCGCTTCGCTCCGTTCTGAGCTCCAAGATGTGCTGCGTGATCGCGCGAGAGGCGTCTCGATGGGATCTGGTGCTCGCAAATCCAAGGTCCAGCGATATTCCCAGTCTCAACTTACCATGATTCTGCATCCTGATGATCTCGCGGGTGTCTTCGC
This sequence comes from Prorocentrum cordatum, assembly GCA_963575745.1. Lineage (NCBI taxonomy): Eukaryota > Dinophyceae > Prorocentrales > Prorocentraceae > Prorocentrum > Prorocentrum cordatum. The sequence goes on from CAUYUJ010022482.1 coordinate 61,015, forward strand.
CTCTCGGCTGGCCTCCTGGGCTTGCGTGAGTGCTGCTGATCTGCGGTCGTTGCCCTGGGGCGAGGTCCGCGGGGTTCTGGCCAAGACGCCCATCGCATTCGCGATGGCGGTTTTGGAGGTCTTGATGGGCGCTGGCCGACTAACGGACGGTTTCAAGAGACATCCCCGTGGATGTTCGGCTGTCGCGGCTCCGATCAGTCTTTTCTCGCGTTGTTGGAATTGACGTCATTTCGTGTGTCATCTTGCGGTGCTTCTCCGTCTTGATCGCGCTGTCCTCCTGTCCACCTCCTCTCTTGGTCGTCATGGCCTCGCTCTGTCATCCAAATCTCCTCTTCGTGTTCTTGCGGGTGCATCGATCATTCGCGGCGCGTGTAATGCCGAATCCTCCCGGCTGATCCCGCGAGACAGGATCGAGTCCATCCTCCACGGTGCCAGGTGGTCTTCAGATCGCCTTTGAGCGAGGACGTGTCCGCCTGTGGCTACGTGCGAGGAGGGGCCTCTCCTTTTTTTGTTGGTTGTTTCCTCTTCTTCTTCTTCTTCTTCTTCTTATTAATCAATTTTTCCCCCCTCTCTCTGTCTCTTTTTTTCTCTCCTTCTCTCTTCCGTCTCCTTCCCCCCCGAGAGCGTTTTGGAGTCCTCTTGGGGTGCCGTGAGGGTCTCTTGGCAGGGCCCGCGGGCCTCTTGGGGCGTCTTTGTGCGCCATTCTGGGTTTTTATTGGGACTTCATGGGCGCCCGTCGGGGCCCTCTTGGGGCATCTCTGTGAGCCTCGAGGGCCATCCTGGGGCCATCTATCAGGAGAGGAAAAAACACAGACACAATTAATCCTCGATTCCTCAGAAAATATGGGAAGTGGGGGGGGGAAGACAGAAACCCAGAACATATGCGAAAATATGGGGCATATTTTTATGTGTGTGTATTTATTTGCGTGTCCTGGGGCCCCTTCAATCTAGGAGGACATCGACGAAAGGACAGACCGTGCTCAATCAACGCCCCAGTCCCCCAGGAGGCCACGTGCTTGCGACCTCCTCGCCGAGGCCCAAAAAGGCCAGATTCATCTCGGCGCACCCCTCCCGCGCTTCGTGGCCCCATCGGAGCTCCACAGAAAGCCCCAATGGCAGGGTCCACATGCGTCCGCCTAACCCATGTCGGCACATCCGTCACGCGTGCTTTGGCTAAACAGGGAGCTCCACTGGCGTCCGCCCGCCCCATTTCGGCACACCCCTCACACGTATCGTGGCCCCGCAGGGAACCCCACCACAAACCCCAGTGGCAGGGTCCACATGCGTCCGCCCGACTCATGTCGGAACATCCCTCACATGTATCGTGGCCCCATAAGGGGGCCACCGGAAACCCCGGTGGCAGGGTCCACATGCGTCCGCCCGACGCACGTCGGCACACCCGTTGCACGTCCCGTGGCCCAGGTACCAGTGGCAGTGTTTACATGCGTCCGCCCGACACATTTTGGCGCACCCTTCACGCGCTTCGTGGCCTCTCAGGGAGGCCCACCGCCTGACCTTTTTCGGCGCGGCACGTCACCCACACGTTTCGCGGCCCCCATGGAGCCGCACCGACGGGCCCCAGTTGCAGGGTCCACACGCGTCCGCACGACCCATGTCGGCTCACTCCTCACACGTTTCGTGCCCCTGTAAGGGGGCTCCACCGAAAACCACGGTGGGGGGGGTCAACGTGCGTCCGCCCGACTCATGTCGGCACGCCCCTCATACGTTTCGTGGCCCTAGAAAGGGAGGTCCACCGAAGGCCGCAGTGGCAGGGTCCACGTTCGTCTGCCCGTCCAATTTCGGCGCACCCCTCACACGTACAGTGCCCCATAGTGAGTTCCAAATAAAGCTCCAGCGGTGCGTCCACCCCCGTCATGTCGGCACACCCCTCACACGTTTCGTGGCCCCAGAAAAGGGGTTCCACCGAAAAGCCGCAATTGGAAGGTCGACTTGCGTCCCCCCAGTCTGGTTTTTGCTTTTCCCTAGCGTTTCCTTCGCGTTTCGTGTCCCCATGGGGAGCTCCACCAAATACGACTCTTACATCTGCGTTATTCATAACCGCACATGGTTGGGCCCGTCGCCAGTTATATGTATGTATGTATATATATATATATATATATATATATATATATATATATATATATATATATATATATTATATCCCCCCTGTTTGTGAATAGAACCCGTATAATACCCTCATATCTACTCCTTATCCTCACCTCTCCTGCGCCTGGCCGTTTGGGCTCAGGTGTTGGAATAGATCGATCAGACCTTTGATCGTGCAGGAGGAAACGATATCCATCTTTCCCTCCTTTCCTCTACCAACGGATCAGGGGTTCTGTACCTTTGTACTCTAACCCCATACACAGGTTATCAGCCCTTTTAAACTCACAGTTCATCGGACCTCGCACGCGGCCTCGATGGAACCCAAGCGGCGCATGCGCCGCAAGGGGTCCATCGGGGCCTCGCGTCCGAGCTCTCCGACGGCGCGACGGCTCGGTGATGAGTTGGAGAGCCTTAATGTGAACCGTGTAGGTGTCCCAGGTACCCCCCCAGCTCAGACGGACCCGAGGCGCGGCTAGCTGCTGAACTTCACCGCCACGCCGCCCGCGGGGGGACAGGAGAAGGAGTAGGAGCAGGTTTTCGAGAATTTCACACGCCTACCTTCGATCCTCCATCTCCTCTTCCGTCGGGAGCAATCCCAACTGCGTCGGGCGCCAGCCCCGCTGGTCCTGATACTCCAGGGCGCTTTCGCGCTAACCGCCGATGGAACACAGGTGCTGGCATGACCAGCCCTGCGACCGTTCCTGTAGCGGAGCACGTTGCTACCTTTGAGGAACTCAGTATACCAGTCAGTGACGGCACAGCCGCAGACGCAGTACCCCCAGGTACCATTTCATCAGACACCACGCACACACGGTCCTAGCCGCAGCTCGTCCTTGCGCAACCGTCGCGGGGCCACCTGCCCATACGACGGGAAAAGGTCGAGTCCGCGTGCTGCCTCACAGAGGCCATGCACTCCTCGCGAGAGGGTGCAGAGGGAAGCTGACGCTCCCCATCTCTCCATCTCAGACGACCTGTCGGCGGTGACGTCCGCTGCAGGTGAAATAGCTGAGCTCAGAGACCAGGTTGAAACCTTCGTGTCCAGGCAGTACTCTGGACTGAAGCAGAGCGTTCAGACGAACGCTGCCAACGCTGCTGCTCTACGTCAAGATCTCGACGGCGCCTTAGGGATCATCGATTCCAGAATCGCTGAAGATCGCCGCATCTTAGGTGAGCGGCAGTACCAGGTTGACCGTGAGATGTCGCACTCAGGTGAACGATCAGCGACGGTCGAGAACCTGCGCAACTACCTTGCGCAGATGGAGCAACAGCTTGTGATCGTACGCGACACAGGCGTTTCAGCAGTCAGGATTCTCCGCGACGAGATCCATGACCAGCTCCGCAACCGACCGCCTCCAGCTGAGGCCAATTACCTTAGCGATGTTCAGTCTCGGATCAACGATCTTCGATCCCACGTGGACCACGCTACCGCGACGCGACGCTTCGCACCGAAGCGCGCACCAACTCGTCGAACCTGATCGGCATGTTGCAAATACTGAGAGAGTTATCACTCAAAGGCTTGATGCGACCAACGCTGTCGTGCAGCCGCTCGCTAACCGGATCTCTGAAATCGAGCAGCGTTTCCCTGGTGTACAGGACGCCCTGGCAGAGTTGCGTGTCGGACGGGCCCAGACTGGCCAGCTGGATTCTTCTCCCACGGTTTACGATTTCGCCCGCCTCACTGACAGGTTGCAGGAGGTTGAGAAGGCGGCGGGCCACACGCAGTCTGAGCTCGCCCAGGTCATTCGTGAGAGAGATACTGAAAAGGTACGTGTCGAGGAGCACCTCACACGTCTGGACAGTGAGTTGGAGGCACACAGCGCCCGTCTCCGAGCCTGCGAGCAACGACTTGATCGGTATTCACAACGCTCTCGGGATACTGACGAGTACACACGCCAAAAAGTGGACCGAATACACGAGGACATGACGAGCTGGACAAATCAGCTGATTGACCACACCAACGACACCACACTTCACTTTCAGCCTGCAACCGACCTGCACAGGCCGACGGCAGCGTCCGCTGAAGCACCACACGTTTCTGCAGGACAACAACGACGTACGTCACCAGGAGCAGCCTCCGCGGCAGCTTCAGCACAGACACGCCACGTGTCTCCCGTGCGCACAGAACCAACTACCGACGGTGTACCGATACCCTCACAACCATTGTCTGCGGCTTCGGTCAATACTACTGCTCCGATCAAGGAGTCAGACACCGTCCGAGTCCCTGTCTTGCCTAAGATCACACAGCTGCTTGAGTGGCAGCAAAAGGTACGGGAGAATTTTTGGGCCGCTTCAGGGCGACCATCCAAAGCATATGCCTTCCTATGTGTGGCGGAACAGCCCGAGTGTACCTTCGAAGACTTACAAGACAGCGGAGACTTTGAGAGCATCGATTGTAAACTCGCTACCGCTCGCAGCGACATCTTATCTTCCGACTTGCGCTACCAGATCAGGCTCATCGAAACCAGAGAGCACAAAGCAGGACGCATGCAAAAAGGGCGCCAGATCTACTGGCACATCCTACAGTCCTACAACGTGACAGAGGTTGATGACGAGCTGCATGATTTTGAGCGCCTCAAAGAACTGAGGATGAGAGATGAAGATGTGCAACGTTTCATGACTGACTGGGGCGCTTTATTGTTGGATTGCCGAGAGGCACCCGACCCAAAGATCTTGGAAACTGTGTTTCGCACACATATTCGCCGACATGCCTGGATGAAACAGGATATGTACGAATACCAGCGCATGCAGATCAGCGGCCCGAATCGTACTTATGATTGGCTCCGGCAGCGCGTTCTACACGTACTGGAGCTCAAACAACTGGAGAATAATTAAAACAAGCTACGGTACGAGCATGAGAATCGTTCTCAGGTGCACGTCTGCGCTGCCTGGAAGAAAGGCAACCGTCGCAATGGTGAGCGTTGCAAGGCTTTACATACCTTTTCCAGGGACTGGAAGAGCAGCAGATCTTCCAGAGTATCGGCCGCTGGCGGCAACTCTCGCCGCAGCGTCTCAGCCCTTGCGAATCCCAAGAAGCCAGCATCGAAGCCGTTTTGCTTCGAGTTCGCCAAGCGCAGCACCTGCGCCAGAGGCGACAAGTGCAACTTCCCACATATGGCGCAGTGCAGGGACTTCGCACAGAACAAGTGCCCCAAGGGTGACACATGCAAATACGCTCACCTGGCACCTGGAACGAAGACACCTGAGCGAAGCCCAAGTCGCCCACGGACCTCCAGTCAGGACAGTCGTGGCCGACCGCCGTCCCGCGGATCGGGGAGCCGACGCTCTCCACAACGCGGGGGGTCCCGCAACGCGGGGGGCTCATGCAATAGACGTGACAACCGACGCCAATGCGACCGATCTCGCTCATCCTCCAGGAGGTCTCCCGACTCTCGCAGCCAGTCGAGAAGTCGTTACGATAGATCTTCGCGATCCTCCTCCCGAGGACGAGACGGGCGTGGCGGAGGACGTGGCAGCCCACGTGGCCGCGGCAGATCGTACGGCAGCGACAGAGGACGTGACCGACGTTCCACGAGCCGCGGTTCGTCCCGTGGTTCTCCCAAGTTCAGGGCACGCTCTCCCGCCAACTATCGCCGCCCGCGCCACTCCGACCGCAGTTACATCATACGTGACAAGACTCATGGCCGCCCACAATGCCAAGACAGCATCTACCAAACCACGGCGTCGGATACGCTTCGACACACATACCGTGGAATACTACCCGTGCATCGTTTCTGGCAGGTCCACTCTGGATTCGTGGATGGAGAAGCCAAACGAGGGCGATATCGTCAAAGTACCAAACCCGCTGCCACAATGGTGGTTGAAACAGAGTGCAGACGCCCTACAACGTTGTCAACGGGAAGCAAAGTTATGGTATCAGGATCTACATGACTACCGACACGACAAGGGGTCGGTGGAGACACCAACTGCGATCCCATATCCCGACGACTCTACCATGGAGTCCTCCGAGACACACCAGAAGAATACAATGACTTCGCAAGTCGACCCTCCACGCTCGACCGCTGCGTTGACACGCTCCTGGGTTCTCGACTGTATCTGCGCACCATATTCAGGATAAAAACGAGCTGACGCAGACCGAATCTGATCGCATATCTATTCGCGAGGAGCATATTCTGGAAATCGCCGATGGTGATCGTACTGCCAACGAGCACTATGACATGCAACTACCTGAAGTGGGCTTGAAGAGTTCAGCCCTCGCCTTGCCAGGCTGCCCATCGCTATTATCAATTGGACAATTGATTGAAGTTGATGGCTTTCGGCAACTTTGGGATCCAGAGCTGGGCTTCTTGCTTCAGGATCCCGGGGGCCAATGGTATAAGGTTCCTGTCAATAACAGGTGTTCCAGAACGACGACTCGACGATTTGGTGACGATACCACCACCCCGACTGTGCACTTCGTCAGCACCCAGACGTCGTCAGCGCAAGCGTTCATCCGCACGCTGCAACGACATATGCTGGTGTTGCAAGACTACAGAGCAGTCGCCACCTACAGATGAGCTGCGGCCCCACATAGGGACCTGTCCCAAGAGACCACATGTCGGTGAGGGAGGAGGAGCACGGACCGCCATGGTCGAATAACCCCCCGACACAAATAATGCCGAGTCCAACGTGGATGCACACACCGACTTGCTTACGTCTCAGATACAGTGTTCTCCTCCCGCATACGGGGGGCCGGCAGATACAGCTCAAGCAGATACCGACATCACGTCGACTTCCCTCGAGGATCTGCCGATGGAGACGCTCATCAAAGTGCGCCATGATAGTGATCGCGTTCTTCCAAACAGACAGAAGAAACCGATTGACCCCATGCATTACATGACCCACAGTCCAAAACATCCCGACTGTGAGATTTGCTCCTGCACTATGGCGCAGAACGCCCCGTGCCGACGACAGCGCAAATCACGCCCACCGGCAGCCCCCACCGACGAGGACGCAACCTACGAGGCCTTCGTCCTGGAGAAGTTCGGGGAGGCTCTAACTGCCGACCGTATCGTTTTGGCCAAATGCGATGCCGCTGACAAGCACGGTGGCAAGTACGCACTCGTCGTACTGGACAGATACACTGGCATCTTCATGGCGTACCCAGCATTACATAAAGACGCAGCTACTACAAAGGCATCCTTCCAGCAGTTCATCGCCGCAAACGATGAGGTGAAGCACATATATACAGATAATTCTGGAGAGCTTCAGAAGGCATGCCGCCAACTGAGATGGAGACATGACACTAGTACTCCTCATCGTCCACAAACAAATGGATTGATTGAGCGCATCGTCAAGATCGTCATCCTCGGTGCGAGAGCCGTGTTGCACATGTCTGGTCTGGGACACGAATGGTGGAAAGAGGCCATGCAAGCCTTCCGCTGTGGACCTAACTTTGTGCGTCCATCCACGGGCGTTGCCGCCCTCAGCGACGAGCATACTGACAAGACAGCTCATGAGATACGTTTTGGTGAAAGTTTCCCCGGGCACTGCATTCCATTTGGTGCTCGGATCTTTTGGAAATGCCTCAATCCCGAGATCATCAACGAGACTGCAAAGTTCAAAGAGAATACTCGGGAAGGGCTCTTTATGGGCTACCATTTACACTCAGGTGGACGCTGGTCTGGTGATTATCTCGTCTTGGATACGGCTGCGTACGCCGAGAACCCAGACGGCGACCTGTGCCGCGTACACAGAGTCAAAGACATTATTATCCCCGACGGCAAGTTCACCTTCCCTGTGAAAGACGGTACCCTGCGACATTACATCCCAGAGGCACACGACGAGGTCAAGGCATCTACTTCTCGTCCCTTGGGCGACAAACCTATGCCCGACCTTCCACTTGCATACCCAAAGGAGTGGGATGATCCATCTATGATGACGATGGACGACAACCTCGCTGATACTACCCATCGGCCTCCGAGGTTGCTGCCCCAGCACCGGAGCCCGACTATTGGGAACAGCGTGGATGTTGCATCATGCGACACATCCGTACTCCGCGCAGGAAGTTGTTCATACCAACAGACGACGTTATGAACATACCTGTACCAGTTGATCAGCTCGATGTGACACGAGACTTCGAGACGACTTCTACCTTCGAGGGAGAAAGTGTCTTTCGCGATGCTTGGGATGGTGTTAGCGCCACAGACCACCGAGAGCTGAGCGAACCTTGGACCGGCCTGGTTCGATTCTATGAGCTCCCTAAGATGTTGCCAGACGGCAAAATGGTGGTCCGCGGCCGCGAGACACGCGTACAGACTACTACGCGTCCAGACCACATTCTTCCCGAGCATTGGAAGACCTTATCTCGGGGACAGCAAAAGAAGGAGATTGAGTACGCCGAAGATATCAAACAAGCTCGTGAAACTCGTGAACGAGCTGCACTTCGAGTGTGGACCCGACAGGACAAACAAGACAACAATTTCCGTACTACTACAGCTGGTGGACCCACATGGAATACCGTGGAACGACGGATTACTTACGACACAGACAGCGCGGCTGTCATTCGAGACGAGGACGTCAAGGGCGTGACCAACAAAGAAATTATGTATGCCAAACTACCTGGTGGACCACGTGACATCACTACAGTGTTATACTACCGTCAACCCTCACCACAGCCAGCTGGAGTCGCACGTGCTCTGGTACTTATTGACAGTGAGGGGAAAGACTTCGGGACCGTGAGCCCGCTTACACGCAAGTTCACCCCGTCGGTAGCAGTGCCCACTATGCCACGTGGACCGACATACACACCGGCACACAGATATAATATTCCCGACTCACCATGGGCACGCCCAGCCCTTGTTACCAGAAGTTCGAGCAAGAAAGAAGGTGCCGCAGAACCACGTGCACAGGAGGCCCTACGCAAAGAATACGAGCGCCTTGAAAAGAAACAAACATGGGTGTTAGAGACTGTTGCGGAGACAGATGATTTTGAACCACAGGCGATTCGTACAGGGAAGAAGGTTCACTTCTTCAACATCTTGGAGCTATCTTCAGTCAAACATGCAGAACTTCCTCCCGAACTACGTAAGTTCAAGGGCCGAGTGGTGGTTCAGGGCAACACCGGCAAAGATGAAATTGGCTTGGCCGCCATATTTGCCGACGCCGCATCCAGTGCGTCGCATATTGAGGCCTCCAAATTCTGTGACGCCACCGCGTTATTGCCAAATTATGCGGGCGAGCAGAGCGATGCACCTGGCGCATACATGCAGGCATTGCTATACGGAGATGGAAGAATCGACCCAGTCGATACTTGGATTACCATACCCAAGTGGCGCCAACCTGCATCTTGGTCTAAATACGAGAATCCCGTGTGCCGACTACGATTGGCACTACACGGACACCCGCTCGCAGGTGTCTTTTGGGAACGAAAGTGTCGCACGTGTCTGGAAAGTGTTAGATTTGAGCCTATCCCAGGCTGGGAATGTGTGTGGAGACACAACAAACTGGGATTGATACTTTCAGTATACGTGGACGACTCCAAACTAGCAGGACCAGCCATCAATCTACAAGCCGGCTGGGATCGTATCCGCAAAAGCGGCATTGATTTGGATCCGCCTACCCCATACTCTCAATACCTTGGCTGTGGACAACAGGCATACGACGTCCCCAAGAACGTCTTCGATAAAAGAATGTCTCCCATTCGACCCATGTTGCCTGGCCACAGTGATGAAGAATACCACACAGCTAAACAAGTTCGTGGAATACGACATGACATGCTTGGTTTTACTGATCAATGTATTGAGCGCTACCTGGAGTACGCCTCCAAGCGTACCCATGAGCCAGGGTCACGTCGTAAACGGTCTGACTCACCGAGGGCTTCGCGATCCAAATCGCCTTGCTCCTCCGGGTCGGTCGTGAGACCCACTAGCGCGCTCAACGCACGTTCACGATCACCCAGTCCACCTGGATCGGTCGACAGACCTTCCACTACGACGCAATCAACGACAGTCACATACGATGACCTACCCGACGCAGAGACTCCTGGCATCGAGGACACCCCATTTAACGAGTCAGACTACTCCGACGAGGGTATCCTCGGCCTGGATGCGGCGAGTGTGCTGATGAAGATTCTCTACCTGGCACGCTGTTGTCGTTTCGAACTTTTACATCCAGTATGTATGCTAGCCAGAGAAATTACCGAATGGAATACCACGTGTGATCAACGCCTTCGTTGGCTGATATGCTACATCAGAACGACGTGTACCCATTGTTTACACGGATGGATTGGCGATCCTTCAGACAAGCTATCCATCATGCTCTTCACTGACGCCTCGTTCGCCGATTGCATTACCTCCTCCAAGTCCACTACCGGCGTCTTCGCGGCGCTCGTTGGACCCAACACGTTTTTCCCCGTCAACGCCGTGTGCAAGAAACAAACGGTCGTATCGCACTCATCCACGGAGTCCGATATCGTTGCTCTTGACTCGGCGCTACGACTGGAGGGATCACCACTACTCTCATTCTGGGAGGCCCTGGTGGAGGTTGCCAACAGCTGCAAAGAGAAGACTACTTGCCTGGGCTGCCTGGGACGCGCCGCTACGGCGATATGTCCGACGTTGGCCGCCAAAAAGAAGAGGCGTAAGCCATCGCCTCGCAAGGCATCCCCTACACGGGGATCTTCTCCTAGCCGTAGGCAGCTACCGCTGAGGACAGAGCTGCCTATGCCTCCAAAGAGGCCCGCGATATCCCATGAGGGTACCGTGCTACACGTGGATCCAGAGCCCGCTCAGGAGAGCAGCTCTTCCAAAGTGCATCTCATCGTCCTCGAAGACAACCAGGCCGTGATCCAGATTGTCCAAAAGGGACGTGCGCCCGCACCTCGTCGCCTTCATCGTACTCATCGTATTAACTTGGATTGGATATGTGAGGCATGATAATCTGAACATATTGAGCTCAAGTATGTAGGTACAAAAGAACAAATTGCATATATGATGATTCAACATTTTGAGCCAAAGAAAGCAGACCTCTGGATGGGATCTATTGGAACACTCGCTCATCTTCCCCGTTACCCCTTTGCAGTGTGCCCCAAAGAATCCATGGGGACCACTACGAGGGCCTCGGAGGCCCGATGGTTTACCTCATGTCACAGAACCTCAAAAACTGGATGGATGTCCGGAAATATGTAAGATATTACTTACCGACAAAGAAAAGTTGGGCGACACAGGGTCATAATGCGGATTCATGTGTGTTGGACAGGCCAATCACGAAGGAGTACGTGCATGCATGTACCATATCGGCGTTCCTGCGGCTGGTGCCGATTCGCGAGCACCACGAGCGAGGGCTCGCTCACCGCACGGTAGACGCCCTCGTCATCCTTCACCGCCATCGCATGGTACAGAGAGGTCTAGGACACTTATTATACGATCGTGCCGCAGCTGTTTTACCACTCGAGCGACGAAGCTTACCAGCATCTTGCTCGCTGTGCGCGAGACTCAATCACGTGAGATCGGTTATAACCCCGATCCCCCCATTCCCGAGATGGACCAGGCGTCGCCGCTCCACCTCAACGGCTGGGCCATCGCCTGCGACGCCAACTACGACCCGCACGCCAGGGACGACGATCGCGTGGGCTTCACGTTCCACGCTCAGACGGGTCGCCCTCGCGATCCCGAGGATGTCTTCACCTACGTACATCATCTGCGCTTTGATCATAGTGCAGAGTTTGATCTACGAGTGCCCGACGAGTCCGCCATTGTCGAGGTTATCCGCTCTGCGTCCATCGACGTGACGGGTTGTATCGGCAAAGCTATTGGTGGAGTCGGCGGCAGCGCCCACTATGAATACAGTGCGACCACGGCCACACCGTGGATGTCATTCATGAAGGCCATGTGCACGATCTCCGGCCTCTTCACGCGCAACTCATCCGTCCAAGAAAACGTTCGTGGCTTACATGATCACTTGCATGCTGTGATTCCTTCTCCACATCGCAAGTGCCCACCAATGGAACTTGCGACGGTGGTGTTGAAAGCAGAGTGGATGATGATGCACAACGACTGGTCAAAAGTGGGTAGTGCATTTCTTGGGCAACATTCTGAAGACAGCGTTCAGGATACAAGTCAGGTGTGCAAGGAGGGACTTTGTGCGCCTCCAGATGTGTACAGCAACGGTTTATCGACCCCCAGCTACGCTCCGAATCTTGATCGCGCTGCGATCAAACTACCCGTGCGTCCACCTGGCGTGGCCAGGACATCGGACACGGCGGGGCACCTCGGCCACATCGTCGAGGACCATCTCGTCACCGGAATGAGGGCGTTCTCCGATATCCACCAGACAAGCAAATTCCGCCGCAAGCTCAGCACTGGCAGACTACACGCGGAGGGTTTGGAGGCATCGGATCAGGCCCCAGGACGGTGGCAACACCATCTGATCACCATGACGGCTGGAAGATCCTCCTAGAGCATGACGAAAGTCAGTGGCAGCCATACGAGGAGGGAACTGTGCTCGCCGGAGAAACGTCTCCCCTGGAAGACCCTGGTCTTACCCCAGGAGCAGCCGTAGACCCGCTCGATCTGGCACAGGCAAAATACAGCGGGTTTTGTGGTGGTCGATTGGTTTCCGCTCTTCTTTCAGACAGCGGATGGCATGGGATTACAGGAGGGCTTGGGACTTCTCCTTCGCCGTGCTTTCGGCCCGTCAGGGCATGCATACAAATGGGCAAATTTGTACACGGATTCTACGTGGATCATGCACCCCAAGAAAGGTTCCAAGTCCGCCCCGCACAAGAAGTACCCAGGGTACGGCATCGACGAGCTCAACAGCCCACAGCAGCGATATGCCCTCGCCAGGGCGTCGAATGTTGGCCTCGTACCTCTCTTCATGCCGTGCCTCAACCGTGCAGAATACATCGGCGGCGCCACCCTCGAGCATTTGTCGACATCTATCCGCGACGACATCATGATGTGGGCATTCTCCTGTGGCAATTACAAAGAATGCTTCAAACAGAACGACGCACCGATTGGCCAGGATTGTGTTCATCGCCAGAGGCTGGTGGCGACACCCGCTGCGATATGGCACAACTCCGCGAGCAGCCTGCCAAGGCACAGGACTACCGTATCGCAGCTATTCTGGAGTCGCAGTTTGAGTCAACACTCGAACAGCGAAACATGATCATTATGATCCGCAAGGCCAGAGGCTTGTCGCTGATGAATGACAATCATTCCATAACTGAGTGGCGTAAATTGAATGAAGTCATATGGGAATATTGGGCTAACGCCTTTCCTGCACACGTGAAACAAAGACACTACAGCAGGGGTATCAACGCCATGGTGGTCTGGAGCGCAAACGACATTGCGTGCGCTAATCATGGTCAGAACTGGTTGGACACCCGTCGCCATCAGGATCGTGCTCTCGCCAATGTGCGCGAGCTCATGAAGGTGGAGTGCCAGGACGGCGTCCCGCCGCTTATGCCAGTACACGTGAAAGTGGATCTGTCACGTTTCATCGACGTGCTGCAATACTTCCGTTGCCCCGCCGCCATGGGGCCATGCAAAGCGGCGCACTGGGGCGTACGCCCTAACTTCGACCATCACACGGGCCACCTGACCAGGACTATGCAAAGTCGTGGTATTACGGTACTTCCCTCAGACCACTGGGTCGATGCGTACGACAGAGTCACGCCTACGGCTTGGCATTCAAAGCAGAATAATCACAATCTGGCGACGATGACGACTCAGTTTTGTGATGCAGTATGCTATCGCAATTTTTGTGCATTGATCCAATCAGACCTCCCCTCCTGACAGCAGTCACGGATTCACAGGCCTACACACAGGCCGCAGAGATTCTGGATGCTCTTCACTTTCGTGAGAAAACGACTAACGAATGGAAAAGGAACCTCAGTCTCACGACGCTGATGACTCAGACCTCATGGGAAACTTCTCATTGTGCATGGATGGCCTCGTGCGCCAGTGGCACGTTGCCGAAATCATTGCCGTTGACAACAAGCGATCCATGCATGCCTATTCCTGGACTCGCAAAAGAGCCACCAGCACCGGATCCGACGAACTCCATTTATGCTGGCGATCCATATGGTGAGGCATACGAGGGGTTGTTCAACCAGCTTCTCCTCCTGATCAACGACTACCTTGGTGCGTGGGCATCTTGGGAGTCAGACGAGAAAAAGGAGCTCTTTCACCCCAAAATAGTGAAGGACACCAAGGACGCACACGCTGTTACTTGGGTCGCATACGAACAGTTCCTGCTCCAGATTAACGACATGGCAGGTGATGACGACACGACGAAACCACGCCTCATTGCAGAGCGCAACAGATTGTGCTCCCATCGTGTCGGACCTCGCATGGACAACTCAGAAACTATTACAGCATGCAAAGGTTTCTACACACAGAATGCCTTGGATCGTATCGCCATGGGGCTCACGGCCGACGCCCCGACCACTGTCTTCGCCGCAGCGCCACCCGACGGCTCCGCGGCAGCTGGGACACACCAGCACAGTGAGGAGCACAGCGAGGACAGGCAGCCACTGCCGCCAGGCCCACTGCCTGATCCACTGCCGCCAGGCCCGCTCCTGATTGTCACGCTACCCGAGCCATTGCCACCTGGTCCGCTTCCGATTAGCACGCCTGCTGATCCATTGCCACCAGGCCCGCTCCCGACAGCCGCGTCAGCCCCGCTCCCCGACGAGGACGCTGATGTGGATGCGGAGCTGGAAGCAATTCCTGCTGACGATGCGCCTTCGCCTGGTCAGCAATCGGATACGGTATACATTCTGTCGTGGCAAGACTGTTGCGAGCGATCATGCCATGAGGATACAAGCCAGATCCCGACATTCGACAATGCGTGCACTCCTCGTGAGTACAAGCTTCAAGCAGGTCATGTGGATGACCATCCATACGTACCTTCTCCGTTGCGGGGCACGTCTGCAGTACATGGCATGGCTTGCTTGCAGGGCGATGATTGGGCGAGCCAATTGACATGCGACGATTGTGTGATCGCCCATGCGCCTGACATTGTTCAGTCTGGTTGTTTCCCAGAATGGAAATGGATTTCGCTCCCGCCGTACGATGAGGTACGCTACGGACCTGAGCTGCTTGAGGAGTGGCTTGGAGTTCCTATTTACATGAACAAGGACATCACGACAATGCTTCGCCATGAGACCCACTACAAAAAGTTCCATATTGACCATTTTCTTGATCGACGGGTCAACATATGGTCGAACACGGCGCAGCAATCTTGGAAGGTTCCCAGCAATTGGAAATCATTTCGGGACATGGTTCAATGGAAATTTCAAGAGCGTCGTGGACCTCACAACGGACCATCCACCGAGGCGGCCATGGCACACTTTCACAACGACGGTGAACCAGACGGATACATGTGCTGGCCTGATTACTATCCGATTTTCGTCATTCGTGCGGTTCAGAAGCACATTGACCCGGAGAAGAACCGGATTGAGATATATGCCAAACCAGTACCTGACGGGAGCGATCCCAGCTGCTTCGATTGGAACAGCGTTATCGCTATCAGATGCGTTGGAGGCCACAGTTGCGTCAACCCACTTTCCAAACCATGGAATATGGGGTGGGGGAGCTTACAATGGACAGACGTCAAATACCTCCACCACGGCACGACACTTCGTGCCTGGCGAAGCATCCTCAAGTCAGGGATTATTCCAGGCTATGTCGATCAGTCTTCTCAGGGAGACAAACGTGATAGAGGATCACAACGTTTGGAGGCATTTTACAGTTCCAGTACCTATGTGCACAAGGCCAAAAAGAACCCTCACACCTCGGTCCAATCGTACAAGTTCAAGCACTACAAGAACGAGGTGGAGCTGGTGATTTGGCTGGGAGCACAGGGCGCTATCATGACTGAGGATGTGGTTCCAGCTGCTGCAGTACTCGCCATTCGCCGTCTCGCACCACATCGCGAGAGTGGCAGGCTGTTGTGGCCAGAGATGGGCCCTACGTGGGACTACCCGCCGCTGGCTACGAGACAACCATTGAGCAAGTACGAGATGTGCGCTGTTCCTCCTGGAACAGACACAATTGACGATCCTCCTGGGATAGCCCCAACTGACAAGGCTTACGACGCGGCTCAGCAGCCACAGACACAGTCCGCCTCAGCATCATCGGCCAAGCAACCCATCGCCTCTCCGCTGGGGGCGACCCCTGCTGGCCATACAGCTGACGCTGACGCTTTGGATGAGGCCATTGTTCGTGATCTGGTCAACAGTTGTGGGCACACCACACAGGATAAATAATGGTTGATAGCTATGTCACATTGCAGAGAGGCTCTACGACACATTACAGCAAATATTACACAGAAAGAGTGGGATCGACGGCCTATCGTCAACGATGTCCGCATGGGGGACTTCATTATCGTCAAAAATTGGGGTTCAACAAATTGCTATCACTATGACAATCACTACCCCAAGGGCGACTACAACACGAAGGTCCGCATGAACAAGGGTCATATTCATGGACCAGTCATACACTTCGGAGTCTTCGAGAAGGTTCTCGCAGTGCAAATACATATTCTCAACTACGGTTTACGATGGGTAAACATATGGTACTGCGACAAAAATATGCCGCTCAGGGGAGTCATCTTCGCTATGCCAGTACGTGCTGACATCAACCCAGTTCACTTGAATGTCGCACTTCAGGGCCCATCTTCATGCAGTGATCAGGTCAATGAATTTAAACAAACAGGTGATCAACCATATCTTGGAATGCCGAGCATTTACAAACCACGCATCCCACGTACGCCGACCAGACGTCCCGCTCCTCGGACACCCGATCCCGACGAGCTGGTGGCGACACCTGCCGAAGACCCCACGGCAGACGACGAGGGATCCCGACACGACGCAGGCCAATCCACCGATCCTCTGGTCACTGTCATCGTCGACATATCGACCATACCACTCACAGATGAGGAAAGAGCAGCCAATGATACCATGAATGCGGATTTATCGGCGGAGATTCACGCTGATGAGGACGTTGGCTCGTCCATCCTTGACAACATCATTGATCCGCCAGAAGATTTCCTCACCCACCCCGACTATGACCCAGAGGACAATACTAAATGGATTATATAATCTTACGACCAAAGCGTATACCGCTGGACGTCGGAACCACTGGTGGACTCTCCAATGGTCAAGGTGGAACAAATGATTGAGTTACACACTTGCAGGGCCGACCTTGTGGTGGACAGGATAGAGTCATGCCTGCGAATTGAGATACCATTCGGTCCAAAAAACAGAAGCATACCATATGGATTACGACCATACCCATAAATGGGCACGCGACTCACCGATATGCAGTGCAGATGGTTTCTTTAACAAGATGGTGCATTACCTTGACCCAGAGATTATTGAGGAATCGACCACGGGCATATTTCAATGGATTCCCAAAGTGTACCAAATCATATTGTTGGACAGCATCAAGGAGCTGCATCAGTTAACCAACGATGCCATCTATCAGAACCATCCTGCCCTCAAAACGTTGCGTGCTTTTTTCGCAGAGTGCATCAAGACACACGGCAACCCAGGCTTTCTCGTATGGAAGGAGCCGGTGGAAACGCCTGCTGCGCTTGATCTGGTCGATCCAGGCGCCAAGCAGGATGGCCCCAGGGATCCAGGTAGTGTCGCTTCAGCAGCTCCCGACCAAGAGACCATGGTACAGATCATAGCCGAGACGCAGAACATTGACCGCGAGGTGGGCGATAACGAGGCCATCTTGCAGGCAGAGGCTACCCGCATTCGTACGGACAACGTACACCATGGTGATATGGAGACTGCGGACACCGACACCTCCAGGTACGCAGGACTACCGGGGGAAAGGCTGTCAAGGATTGAGATCGAGGGGATCGGCCGATCGATCGCTTCCCGTCCGACCGCTGAGATCCATCGTGAGGCAATGAACCAATTTGGCCGTGGTCTTGCGTCCGCTGACGGTGGCATCACCCGCTGGGGATCTCTCAGGGACCTTGCCACTTCCGGGGCTCCTGAAGCGGTCCAGCATGATATAGCGCGATGTCGGAATTGCGATCGTTTCCTGTCTCTGGGAATCGTCACGGGTGACGGTGCAATTTGCGATATCTGCTGGCAGTACAGTGTCTCTGTAGGTGCCACAGGCCAAGGTGGCGCCGCGGAGAGCGACCTAGCGTACCTCCAACAGTTGAACTACTGGATGAAGGCGAACTTCTCCCAGGACGGTGTAAGCAGGTACATGTCAGATGGAGCGCGTGTCTACATGATGGGCAAGCGTTCAAAGGCTGGCCAGGAGAAGGATACCTTGAGGAGACACGCGAAGAAGGCAGAGGAGAGGTATAAGAGGTGGCTTGACGCAGGCTCCCCTCCTGCACACATGTGCAGGATGATGGGCGAGGCTGAGGATCAGCGGCCTCTATACCACCCCTTTCGCAATCTCATACATCATTTCCTCAATGACCTACGCTTCCACCGCCAAATGACTGCCGCTCGCACTGAGATTGGCAAAAAGGCTTGGACCATCGATGACATGCGCAACGCTTGTGACATCTATGATCACAGTGTTAGGCTTGGCTTCGCTGGTCGCAGGAACTGGTGGTTGAACGATGGTAGACTCGACAGAGGCACCAGGCAAGAGCGTGGCCTTGTCACAATTCCTTTGCCCCGCGGAGGCGGCACTTGTGAGAAAGTCACGCAGCGCAAGCTTGCCAAACTGGCCTCCGTCGAACCTGCCATGGGATCTGCCAATCAAGGGGGGGGTGAGTTCAGGGGTTAGAACCGATCCTAACGACCCCGACACGCACTCCTCACAAACGCATGGCGCCATGGAGCCGCAGCAGCCGCGGCCCCCGCCGCCGCCTCGCCCTGCCCATGGCGATGCCGCTGGATCCCGCGCCTCTGGCGCGCAGGATGACATGCCCGCTGGGCCGCGCGGCGCGGCCGCCGCGCAGCGGCAGAGCAGCGACGCCAGCCGCAGACCAACAACGCCTCCACGTGCCAAGCGGGCGCGTACGACAGAGGACTGCGCGACGTGGTGGCGCAACAACCTGGAGGACAGCCAGTGGGGCCCCAGGTACTGGGGCTACTACGCCAAATGCCGGATATACATCGCGGACAACAGCGACGAGTTCGTGCACGTCCGCGACCTGCTGCGCAACGAGAGGTTTCCCAACTGGACCCCAAGGACGCCCTGGGAGACAATCACGACGAGCTACATCGCGGATGATGGCCACAGGGTGTGGGACCAGAGGTTCTACATGAGAGGAAACTAGTCTTGTTGGCCGCAGGGCCCACTGCTCGTTTGGCTTGAACTTCATGTTTCTACAAGTTCGCCTCGAGCAGTGAATACCAATATAATTTTAGGCCACTTCGCTATGCAAGAAAAGTGGCCACACACACCCACACTTGTGAAACCCAAGGCAGACTCTTAAGGAGCACCGCCGAGGGGAGTATCCAATCGCAGGATTTATGCAGTTTTTCGTGTTTGTTCACGCGACTTTACGCATGGCCATGCATTTGCTTTGATATTTCGACGTGTTTCTTAACGCGATCGTGCTTCTCAGCACGTCTTGATAGTGCACATATTGGTTGCTTATTCTTTACAGTATAATCACATTGCGTTGATAATGATCTGATGCCCAGCTCTGGTTTGAGAGCTGGTGGCAACCCCTGCCGCGTTCAGGCGCGGTAGCTTCTGATGTTGCTTTAATTTAATCAGATCCTCTTTCTCCGCCCACCCGTGTCTCATTCTTCTCCGCCCTCGAGTGCCGAGGCGTTTTGGGGGGCGTACCGAGGGGGCACCAAAGTGTGCTTGGCGAAGAAACAAGGGCCCCGGGTGTTCCTTCTTACCCTTACTTGCCTGATCATGACAGCTGTTGTGCTGCGCTAGCTTTTGCGCACCGCCGTCGTGATCGGGGCGCAGCTGAAGCGGTGCAGATTTCACGTTCAGGTGCCTTGCAGTGCTGAGGATTTGAGGAGTAAAAGTGTGACAGGTTCTTTTCTCATTTTCCCGAGTCCTGCCCTCGCGGGCGGGATTCGGGACGGGGTGTGTGAATAGAACCCGTAGAATACCCTCATATATACTCCTGATCTTCACCTCTCCTGCGCCTGGCCGTTTGGGCTCAGGTATTGGAATAGATCGATCAGACCTTTGATCGTGCAGGAGGAAAAGATATCCATCTTTCCCTCCTTTCCTCTACCAGCGGATCAGGGGTTCTGTACATTTGTACTCTAACCCCATACACATTTTTTCCTTGTGTAAGTTCTCTAATTGTGCTGCTTGTACGCCACGCCCACCATGCGCTGTGCAATGCTGCTGTTCTGTCGGGGTTGCGGGTGCAGATTTTTGTGTTTCTGACTTCGTTGCGTGCGCCCAAGGTTGGCTGCCACCCCAGGCAGCGGCTCAAGTCTGCACCCTGACGCCGCGAAAGCTGGCATTTCCCTCTGACGACGCGGCGGCCTCTATTTGCAACTCGCCTGGCCGGGTTATTTCGTCGGCAAGTTCATCCGGCCGTTTCTTCGTCGGCGAACTCATCTTCTACCCTTTTGCGCTTCTGCGTCACACAGTTTTCCGGTGCCTTAGGCCGCCCGCGCGCCCCCAACCCTTCGACTCTTCACGGTCGGGTTTCCCTCCTCCTTCTGCCTCCGCCGCCGCACTCTGTTTTTCGAGGAGGAGGAGGAGGAGGAGGGGGAGGGGGAGGGGGAGGGGGAGGGGGAGGGGGAGGGGGAGGAGGAGGAGGAGAGGAGGAGGAGGAGGAGGGAGGAGGAGGAGGAGGAGGAGGAGGAGGAGGAGGAGGAGGAGGAGGAGGAGGAGGAGGAGGAGGAGGAGGAGGAGGGAGGAGGAGGAGGAGGAGGAGGAGGAGGAGGAGGAGGAGGCGAGGAGGAGGAGGAGGAGGAGGAGGAGGAGGAGGAGGAGGAGGAGGAGAAGGAGGAGGAGGAGGTGGAGGTTGGGCCTTGGCTCCGTGCTCGGTTGGTGGCCTCCCGTGGGCTCCCCGCGGGCGCCTCGCGCCCTCCTCTTCGGGCGTGTCGTGGCCTCGCCCGGTGCCGCTCCGTGGCCGCCCGCGGGCGCCCGGCGTGCGCCCGGCGTGCGCCTCGCGGGGCCCTGCCGAGGCGGCGCCCCCGTGGGCGCGTCGTAGGGTTCCGCCCGGTGCCCGCCCGGTGGCCGCCCGCGGCCGCCTCGTGGGCGTCCCGTTGGAGGCCTGCACCGCGCAGCTGGCATCGCACACCGTGCACCACCAGTCAGCGAGCGATGAACGGTATAAGATAAACTTTTTCGCCGTCGCGGACACCTGCCCCTGGGCGGGTGGAAAGTTTACCCCCCTACGGTGCCACCGTAAGGGTACAAACTTTCCAGCCGCTCAGGGGCAGGTGTCCCCGAGGGCGAAAAACATTATTTTATACCGTTCTTCGCCCGTTAAACCAGAGGTGCCACTCCAGGCCTCCGGGATGGGGTCGGAGCAGCTGGGGTCGGAGGATCGCGCCGCATCGTGGATGCATCGCCGTTGTGGCTCGATGTGCAGCCCGATTTGCTTCGCGTCGACGTCGCCGATGCATCGCCGATGTATCGCCGATGTATCGGCGATGCGGCGCGATCCTCCGACCCCATCTACTCCGATCCCATCTAGGAGGCTCTAGCCTCGCAGCCTGCATCACAGATGGAGCGCTCACCGCACAGGTTGCACCACGCGGCTTTGCCGCATGACGTTCATCGGATAGCTTGCACCATATAGCTTGCACCATTCACATTGTACTGCATAGCTTGCACCACATAGCTTGCGCCACATATTTTTTTTCAACCAGGTTGCACCACATAGCTGGGGCCACGCTCTCACCACATAATAGCTTACACTATGCAGCTTGCATCATTCCAATCACACAACATGGATTGCACCGCATAGACCTACACTGCGCAGCCTGCATTACATAGGTGATACTACACTGCGTACGCCACATAAGTTGCACTACTTAGCTTGCACCGCACAGCTTGCACCACGTTGCCATGACTACATAATTTGCACCACATAGCTTGCACCACGTATGTTGCACCACACAAGCTTGCACCACGCAGCCAAGCCATGCCACGCTTTCGGGCTTACCAGCGGCGACGGCCACTGTGCCGGAAAGTCTATCCCGTGGATCCGCAAAGGGGTGGTCGGAAAATAGCTCTGACCGGCCCCTTGCGCGATCCCTGACGGGACCCCTCAGGGGGGGAGGGAACTAGGAGGGGAGGAGGCAAAGAGGGTAGTGAAAAGTGGGAGGCAAGACTGGAAATATGTCGGAAGGGAAAACCGGGAAGGGGATACGGGAGGGGGACGAGAGGGGAGGGTCCTGACTAGGAACGAAACTGGGGGCCGACAAGGAGGAGAGACCTGGGTCGTATCTGTACCGACTGGACACATCACCCTACAACATCCATATCGAAAAACACGAAACTGACACGGCGGCGCCAGGAAGGTGGCCGCCCCAGCGGTGGCGCAGAGCGCCTAGTTATGGAATTTGGGCGCTACTTCGAGCGCCGACCCCGTGTGCCGCCCGAACAACCAATTTCGGCGTCGCTGGGCCCAAACAACACGGACAACACAAACCTGTCTCCGTGCAGCAAGAGCACAATTATCCTGGCAAAGCAACCTAACAGCGATGTGTAGTAGCATATCTGGAAGCATTCCCCTTAAGATTCAGATGAGAATCCAGTTGTAGAATTCTGCTGTTCTCGCAGTCGTAGTCGCAGTCGCGATGACAGTCGCAGTGGCAACGGCAGTCGCAGTCACAGCCTCAGCCTCAGCCTGCCTCAGCCTCAGCCTGCCTCAGCCTCAGCCTCAGCCTCAGCCTCAGCCTGCCTTCAGCCTCAGCCTCAGTCAGCCTCAGTCCCTTCAGCCTCGGCCTCAGCCTCAGCCTGCCTCAGCCTCAGCCTGCATCAGCCTCAGCCTCAGCCTCAGCCTGCCTCAGCATCAGCCTGCCTCAGCCTCAGCCTCAGCCTCAGCCTGCCTCAGCCTCAGCCTCAGCCTGCCTCAGCCTCAGCCTCAGCCTCAGCCTCAGCCCCTCAGCCTCAGCCTCCTCAGCCTCAGCATCAGCCTGCCTCAGCATTCAAAATGTGGCCCAGGAATGGAGTTCTGGGAACTCGAAGAACACGAAGTGGCCTACAGTTGGCTCCGGGCATTCAAAATCATGCCCAGGAATGGAGTTCTGGGAACTCGAAGACCGCGAAGTGGCCTACAGTTGGCTCCGGGCATTCAAAATGTGGCCCGGGAATGGAGTTCTGGGAACTCGAAGACCACGAAGTGGCCTACAGTTGGCTCCGGGCATTCAAAATGTTGCCCGGGCATGGAGTTCTGGGAACTCGAAGCGCACGAAGTGGCCTACAGTTGGTTCCGGGCATTCAGAATGTGGCCCGGGAATGGAGTTCTGGGAGGTCGAAGAGCACGAAGTGTGTGACTCTTTGCTTAAAACGACTTCCGCGGATTCTCCCCGGCACCCGTCCGGCATCTGCCCATACCCCCCTGGTGCGTCATGATGCTCTCTTTTGAGCCTACTAGAAAGCTATCAGTCTTCGCTGTTAGGTAAAAATTATCCCGGCAAAGCAACCTAACAGCGATGTGTAGGAGCATATCTGGAAGCATTCCCCTTAATATTCACATGAGAATCCAGTTGTAGAATTCTGCTGTTCTCGCAGTCGCAGTCGCATCGCATCGCGATGAAAGTCGCAGTGGCAACGGCAGTCGCAGTCACAGCCTCAGCCTCAGCCTGCCTCAGCCTGCAGCCTCAGCCTCAGCCTCCTCAGCCTCAGCCTCAGCCTGCTTCAGCCTCAGCCTCAGTCTGCCTTCAGCCTCGGCCTCAGCCTCAGCCTGCCTCAGCCTGCCTGCAGCCTCAGCCTGCATCAGCCTCAGCCTCAGCCTCAGCCTGCCTCAGCATCAGCCTGCCTCAGCCTCAGCCTCAGCCTGCCTCTGCCTCAGCCTCAGCCTGCTTCAGCCTCAGCCAGCCTCAGCCTCAGCCTCAGCCTGTCAGCCTGCCTCAGCCTCAGCCTCAGCCTCAGCCTCAGCCTCAGCCTCAGCCTGCCTCAGCCTCAGCCTGCCTCAGCCTCAGCCTCAGCCTCAGCCTCAGCCTCAGCCTCAGCCTCAGCCTCAGCCTCAGCCTCTGCCTTCAGCCTCGGCCTCAGCCTCAGCCTGCCTCAGCCTCACCCTGCATCAGCCTCAGCCTCAGCCTCAGCCTGCCTCAGCATCAGCCTGCCTCAGCCTCAGCCTCAGCCTGCCTCAGCCTCAGCCTCAGCCTGCTTCAGCCTCAGCCTCAGTCTGCCTTCAGCCTCGGCCTCAGCCTCAGCCTGCCTCAGCCTCAGCCTGCATCAGCCTCAGCCTCAGCCCTCAGCATCAGCCTGCCTCAGCCTCAGCCTCAGCCTGCCTCCTCAGCCTCAGCCTGAGCCTGCTTCAGCCTCAGCCTCAGTCTGCCTTCAGCCTCGGCCTCAGCCTCAGCCTGCCTCAGCCTCAGCCTGCATCAGCCTCAGCCTCAGCCTCAGCCTGCCTCAGCCTCAGCCTCAGCCTGCTTCAGCCTCAGCCTCAGTCTGCCTTCAGCCTCGGCCTCAGCCTGCCTCAGCCTCAGCCTGCCTCAGCCTCAGCCTCAGCCTGCCTCAGCATTCAAAATGTGGCCCGGGAATGGAGTTCTGGGAACTCGAAGACCACGAAGTGGCCTACAGTTGGCTCCGGGCATTCAAAATCATGCCCGGGAATGGAGTTCTGGGAACTCGAAGAGCACGAAGTGGCCTACAGTTGGCTTCGGGTATTCAAAATGTGGCCCAGGAATGGAGTTTTGGGAACTCGAAAAGCACGAAGTGGCCTACAGTTGGCTCCGGGCATTCAGAATGTGGCCCGGGAATGGAGTTCTGGGAACGAAGTGGCCTACAGTTGGCTCCGGGCATGCAGAATGTGGTCCGGGAATGGAGTTTTGGGAACTCGAAGAGCACGAAGTGGCCTACAGTTGGCTCTGGGCATTCAGAATGTGGCCCGGGAATGGAGTTCTGGGAACGAAGTGGCCTACAGTTGGCTCCGGGCATTCAGAATGTGGCCCGGGATGAGTTTTGGGAACTCGAAGAGCACGAAGTGGCCTACAGTTGGCTCTGGGCATTCAAAATGTGGCCCGGGAATGGAGTTCTGGGAGGTCGAAGAGCACGAAGTGGTTTACAGTTGGCTCCGGGCATCAAAAATGTGGCCCGGGAATGGAGTTCTGGGAAGTCGAAGAGCACGAAGTGGCCTACAGTTGGCTCCGGGCATTCAAAATGTGGCCCGGGCATGGAGTTCTGGGAACTCGAAGAGCACGAAGTGGCTTACAGTTGGCTCTGGGCATTCAGAATGTGGCCCGGGAATGGAGTTTTGGGAACTCGAAGACCACGAAGTGTGTAACTGTTTGCTTAAAACGACTTCCGCGGATTCTCCCCGGCACCCCTCCGGCATCTGCCCATACCCCCCTGGGGCGTCATGATGCTCTCTTTTGAGCTTACTAGAAAGCTATCAGTCTTCGCTGTTAGGTAAAAATTATCCCGGCAAAGCAACCTAACAGCGATGTGTAGAAGCATATCTGAAAGCATTCCCCTTAA
This sequence comes from Prorocentrum cordatum, assembly GCA_963575745.1. Lineage (NCBI taxonomy): Eukaryota > Dinophyceae > Prorocentrales > Prorocentraceae > Prorocentrum > Prorocentrum cordatum. The sequence continues at coordinate 86,640 of CAUYUJ010022482.1, forward strand.
GATTCAGATGAAAATCCAGTTGTCGAATTCTGCTGTTCTCGCAGTCGTAGTCGCATTCGCGATGACAGTCGCAGCGGCAACGGCAGTCGCAGTCACAGCCTCAGCCTCAGCCTGCCTCAGCCTCAGCCTCAGCCTGCCTCAGCCTCAGCCTGCCTCAGCCTCAGCCTCAGCCTGCATCAGCCTCAGCCTCAGCCTCAGCCTGCCTCAGCATCAGCCTGCCTCAGCCTCAGCCTCAGCCTGCCTCAGCCTCAGCCTCAGCCTGCTTCAGCCTCAGCCTCAGTCTGCCTTCAGCCTCGGCCTCAGCCTCAGCCTGCCTCATCCTCAGCCTGCCTCAGCCTCAGCATCAGCCTGCCTCAGCATTCAAAATGATGCCCGGGAATGGAGTTCTGGGAACTCGAAGAACACGAAGTGGCCTACAGTTGGCTCCGGGCATTCAAAATCATGCCCAGGAATGGAGTTTGGCTTAAAACGACTTCTGCGGCACCCTGTCCGGCACCCGCCCAGACCCCCCTGTGGAGTCATCTGCTGCTCTCTTTTGACCCCACTAGAAACCTATCAGAACAAGCTGTTAGGTAACATCGGACACAGACAAGGGAAGTTCGGCCCCGACTGGGAGGGGCGCGGGGGAGGTAGTCACACGGGGAACTTGGTGGCCAGGCAGATATGGCGGGCCGAACTCTCCAACGAAGCCGCCCCCGAACGATCGGGGGAACCCGCCGTCAGACTCGGACTCGGACTCGGACTCGGACTCGGACTCGGACTCGGACGACGACGGCGACGACGACGACGACGATGACGACGACGATTCAGGAGCAATATGAATAACACAGGAGAGGCCTGCGTACGGCTGCCTTGCCATATTAGGGAAGGCGCGGTCCGGTTGGATCTGCGTGGGCGGCGTTCGGATTTTCGCCTGCGACGCGGCCGTTGTCGAGATCAGATGTCGCTGTCGTGGGGCCTGCGTGCATGTCTTCGTGGTGCAATCTGGCGGGCGTCAGTCGGCGTCACAAACGGCGCAGGGATTGCGCAGGAGATGGCGTGAGTGAGGTGGTGGGGGGGTGGGGGGTGCGAGCAAGGCGACCCAATCAGGCCAGCGCTTTAACCCTCTGCCACACCGTAGCGCCGTGGAGAGGCGCGCATCTGCAGCCTGGACGTTTCGCACGCACGTTCTTGTTTGCTGGGGTGGGGCGGGGGGGTGTTGGTGACATCTGGCTCTGCTCGCCTCGCGCTGTCCTTTTTTGTGGCTGCGACTTGCCCGGGCGGGCCCGCGCCGTTATCGCGCGGGAAGCCCGGCCGTCTGGCCCTGCAGCGGATCGCTGCGGGCTGCAGCGTCGACACCAGCAGCTCGCTGGGCAATCTTGGATCTTGTTGCCACCATGCCTACCTTTGAAGCCCAAGCCCGCAGCTTGCTGGCAGCATCTACCAAACAGGGGGCCGCCACTGCGATTCAGCGTCGACACCAGCAGCTCGCTGGGCAACCTTGGATCTCGTTGCCACCTTGCTTACTTTTGAAGCCCAAGCCCGCAGCTTGCTGGCAGCATCTACCAAAACAGGCGGCCACCACTGCATTTCATGTGTTGGCGTACACTGCCAAGTTCCAAGTCATGATCGCAAAGCAGGCCATGCACAGCGCTTCTTGCGCGTGCGCGCACGGCCGTACAAACTTGCATCGGCACGCGGAGGGCTGACTTGCCGATGCCAGACTGGGAGGAGAGGGAGAGAAAGAGACGGAAATATAGAGAAAGAGAGAGAGAGAGATAGAGAGAAAGAGAGAGAGAGATAGAAATAGAGAGAGAGAGAGAGAGAAAAACGAGAGAGAGAGAGAGAGAGAAAGACAAAGAGAGAACGAGAGAGAAACATACATATCGCACCATTTCGGACAGAGTCACTGTCCGGGCCCCCAAGCCACACGTGCTCAAGGCGGACCCTTCTCACAATGCGGGACGAGTCGCTTGCTAAGCAGGGGTGGGTGGACAACCTCTCCCGTGGCGTGGACTTCGGGTGCCCGCGGCTGGAAAGAAGACGGCAGGCAGGACGGCAGGCGGTGATCAGACCCCACTGGGGCCCATCTGCGCCGCTGGCGCCGGCTTTAAAAGCGTGGGTTTTCGTGTACTCCTGGGCACCCTGCGAGGAGAGGCGCCGCCTTGGGCCAGTTTTTTTGGGGGGGGCCAGGACCAAGGTTTTTTTTGTTGGGGCCAAAGTTTGTTTTTGGCAGCGGCCCCGAAGAGGCAGACAGCGGAACGGATTCCTAGTGATCACGCGTGGCTCGCGAGCAGAGGCAGGCGGTACCGCCCCGCAGGCTGGTGCACAGACCTCCCTGCTTGACCTAAGGGCAGCAGGGCCCAGCACCAACGTCCGGCAAGCTTTTGTCGCACGAAGCAGTATAATCTTGCATGCTAATAAATGTACGAATATACGAATATACGAATATATGTATATATATATATACATCTATATATATATATATATATATATATATTATATATATATACATTCTGGCATCGCCGCTATAATAATGTCATTCGTTATCCTTCCTCCATGCTTGTTTTCAGTTCTTTTCGCCATGCCCTGCGCATTCTCCCCATCCTCCTCAGCTCTTTTTTTGCGGAGGCTCCTCCTTGGAGAGCCTCGAGGGGCCTCACAAAGTTGTTTCAGGCTTTCTGAAGGCCTTCTGGAGACTTCCTGGGCGTATTCTGGGGGCCTCCGGGGGATTCCTTGGGCCACCCTGCCTCCAACCGCGGTCTCCCTGAACGACCGAATCACGATTTTTGGAATTCTGAGGGCGTCTTGGGGCCATCTTGGGCCGCCATGGGGCTCTCTGAGGGCCATCTTGGACCCGTGTTGTGCCCTTTTGGGGCTCTCTTGGACTGCCTGGAAGCCCTTTCGGATGGTTGTGGGGCGATTTTGGAGTCTCCCAGGCGGCTTCGGACGCCCAGAAGACCGCCGTCTTGGAGCGTCGGGAAGCCGAAAAGAGGAGAACCCCAAAATTCACCGAAAACCTACAGAAAATCAATGATTTTTGCCTCGGGGGCCTTCTTGGGAGTGCTCTGAGAGGCCTCTTTGGGGCCGTCCTGGAGGCCTCTTGGGCCATCTTGAGGTACGTCGGTGTCTCTTGGAGCGCTCTTGCGCTGTCTTGGGGGTCTCTGGGGCGTCTCCGATGACCCCCCTGATCGCCCTAGGTGTGCTGGGAAGGCTCGACAAAACGCCATGTGAGGCCCGGTGGCCGCTTCGAGGCCCGTCTGGAGGGTCCCAAAGCCCCAGATCCCGGGAGTCCGTTTTTTTGGGGGGGGTGATGGGTTTCCCCCCGCCCACGTACGTACGTACGTACGTACGTACGTACGTACGTACGTACGTATGTATGTATGTATGTATGTATGTATGTATGTATGTATGTATGTATGTATGTATGTATGTATGTATGTATGTATGTATATATATATATATGTATATATATATATATATATATCTATCAGGCCCGTGCCCCGCCCGGGAGGTGGGGCCCGCGGGCGGGTGCGCGGCAGCCCTGTCCCGCTTCCCGCCCCCGCTCCACTCTGGGCCCCTTGCCCCGTGGTGGTGGTGGTGCTGGTCGTGGTGTTGCTGGTATTGTTGGTGATGTTGGCGGTGGTGCTGCTGCTGGTGTCGTGGTGGTGCTGCTGGTGGTGGAGCTGCTGGTCGGCGTTGCGGCGGTGATGGTGTTGGTGGTCGTAGTTGCAACGCTGTTGGTTTGTGTCGTGGTGGCGCTGACGTGGGCGTTGGCATTGGTTCTGCTGGTCGTCGTCGTCGCGCTGGTGGTGCTGCTGCTGCTGGTCGCCGTCGTTGTGCTGCTGGTCGCGGTCGTCGTGGTGGTGCTGGTGGGGGTGTTGCTGGTCGGCGTCGTGTTGTGACGGTGCTTCTGGTCGTCGCTGCGTTGCTGCCGGTCGGGGTCGTGATGGTGCTGGCGTGGGCGTCGGTGCTGGTGCTGCTGGTAAGGTGTTGCTGTTGGTCGCCGTCGTGGTGGGGCTGATGCTGCTGCTGGTCGTGCCGGCGGCGGTGGCGTCGGTCGCTCGAGCGGTGGGGCTGTTGCTGCCGTGGCCGGCTGTGCCTGGGGCGGTGCAGCTGGTGGCGCCTTAGTTGGTAGCCGTCGTTGTGGTGGTGCTGCTGGTGATGCTGCCGGTCGTCGTCGTGGTGGTTGTGTTTTCTGTTGCCGCAACCGCGTCGTCTGTCTGTAGGCAGAGGCTCCGTGGCGGCGGGGGCCGTGGCGTTCCCTTGTCCCGTGGTGGTGGTGGTGCGGATCGTGGTGGTGGTGCTGGTGGTGGTGGTGGTGGTGTCGGCGGTGCCGCTACGTAGTTGTGGTGGTGCTGCTGTCGTGGTGGTGGTGCTGCAGTGCTGTTGGTCGGTGTCGTGGCGGCGCTGACGTGGGTGTTGGCGTTGGTGCTGCTGGTCGTCGTCGTCGTCGTCGTCGTCGTCGTCGTCGTCGTCGTCGTCGTCGTCGTCGTCGTCGTCGTCGTCGTCGTCGTCGTCGTCGTCGTCGTCGGTCGCTCCTCCCATCCTCCTCCTCCTCCTTCTCCTCCTCCTCCTCCTCCTCCTCCTCCTCCTCCTCCTCCTCCTCCCTCCTCCTCCTCCTCTTCCTCCTCCACCTCCTCCTGCTCCTCCGGTGGCTCGGTTGGTCGCAGTCATGGTGGCGTTGCTGGTTGCAGTCGTGGTGGTGTTACTGGTTGCAGTCGTCGTGGTGGTGTCGCTGGTGGCGATGCCTGTCGCGATCGCCCGGTTGCTGTTGATCGCCGTCGTGTTGCTGCTGGTCACAGTCGCGGTGGTGAAGCTGTTAATCGTGCTCGTGCTCGTTGTTGTGGTCATGGTTGTCGTAGTCGTGGCCCTTCCGGTCGCTGTCGTGGTGGTGCCGTTGTTGGTCGCGGTCGTGGTGCGGCTGCTGGCCGCGGTCGCGGTGGTGCTGCTGGTCCCAGTCATGTTGTCGGTGCTGCTGTTAATTGTGGCGCGGCTCTCAGGCTTGGCGGCGCTGCTGGTCGCAGTCGTGGTGCTGCTTGTTGCCGTCGTTGTGGTGGGGCTGCTCGTCGCGGTCGTGGTTGTGGCTTCTCTGGTGGTGCTTGTCGCCTTCGTGGTGATGGTGGCGCTGCTGCTGGTCGCGGTCGTGGTTGTGGTCCCGTTGTGGCGGTAGCCTTGCTTGTGGTGTTGGCAACCGCCGTCGTGGTGCTCCTTCGGTGGTGCTGCTCGTAGCGCTTGTGGCGTTCGTGTTGGGGGTCTGCTCCTGTCGGAGCGCCCCCGTGCGGTCGCGTTTGCCTGGGTGCCGAGCTTCAGGGGCGTGCAGGCAGCTGGCTAGCCGGTGGGCCGGCGGTGTCTGTGAGCAGCACTTCGGTCAGGTCTCCTGGCGCGTCCTCCGCAGCAGCCCCCCTAGTGCCAGAGAGCCTTCGCCCGTCAGGGTGGCCATGAGCGCGTTTTTGGCCGCGACGCTCCAGAACCCCCACCAGTGGTTGGTCCACGCGAGCTCCGTCGAGCGGCCGAGGAGACCTGGTGCGGCTTGTGTATTTCGCCTTGGCAAGCAGGCGGGCCCGCTGGAGAGTCTCGCCCCCGCCGGCCGCCGACCTCGCAGGAAAGGACCTGGAGGCGGCCGGATTGGCCAGTTGTGAGTTCATGGTGCCCGCGTCGTTCGCTCTGCTCGGCCTCGTTGGGCCACCCCGTCGGTGTTGAAAGTGCCACGCCAGCCGCCGCGTCGCCTCCTGTGCGTCTCGGTCGGTTCGCGGGCCCCAGCCAGCTGCTGCCCGCCACCGCCGCCGCCGCCCCCTCGCCGCAGGGCCCTGCCGGCCGCGGCGCCTTGCTGCCGGCGCCGCCTCCTCGCGTTTCCGCCTGTCGCCGCGCCTGCCTCGCTCCCCTCTTGCTTCGGTCGGTGCCAGGCTTTCCTGCGGAGGGAGGGAACCCTGGCGCTGTCGACGCACAGGGGGGCTCTGTTTGGACTGCCTCCTCGTTCCCTGGCTTGCTGGTTTTGGCCCCTGCGACCAGGAGGTGGCCGCGTCTCCGGTTTGCGGGCTCGCCGAACGAAGCCCACGCCCAGGGCTGAGCCTCCGATTGGCTGGCTTGCCTGCGGCCGTTAGCAGCGAAACGAGGCAAGCATCGATGGCAAATTGCCCGTTGTGGTCCGCCGGGCGCCCGTTTTGGACCGCCTCGATCCGGCGCCCGTCGTTGGCCGCGATGCCAGGCAGGCTCCTGTCTCGCAAGAGCACGTTCGTGTGGACTGGGCCCCCTGCCTCGCACCAGGCCCACGTCCTTTCGAGGGGGGCGCCGCGTTTGAGGCAGTGCCCGCTGCTGGCAGGAGCGCCCGTTGCACCTGCTGGCCTTGGCGCCCCGAGGCAGGCGAGAGCGTCGAAGGAGCAGCGTCCAGCGACGCTCGGGCAACAGAGCTTTTGACGCCCAGGCGGAGATCCCAGCGAGCGTCGCCCGCGTCTTTGGCACTTGCCGCAGGACAGCGCCTCTGAAGGACTGCGGCCGCGCACAAGGGATGTCGCTGGAGACGCCTTCGGCAGGCTCGTCGGCCAGGTCCTCTCCCAACAAGTTTCGGGCCTGAGACGGACGACGCTTGCGCGCCGTCCCAGTTCGCGCCTTCGACGCCCACGCTCCGCGCGCTCCAACGGGAGACCACTAGCAGACGGGAGAACACTTGCAGACGCTGCTGGACGACGAGCACTGCTGCGACCTCCTGCACCACGCTGCCACGCTCCTTGCGAGGGCGGAAATCCCTGGCCCCGTGGCAGAGGCCCTCCGGCTCGGCCGCCTCAGGGCGCCGCGCAAGAGCAACGGGATGGTGCGAGGCATCGTGGCTGGCGACGTCTTCAGGCGGCTGGTAGCCCGCACGCTGGCGCAGCAAGTGGGCGAAGAGGTCGAGCAGGCGACTGCCCCCTCCCAGTTCGCACTCTCGACCCGAGCAGGCACGGAATGCGTGGCGCACCTCGTGCAGACTCTCACCCAGGGCGACCCGGCTGCCACGGTGGTTTCCATAGACGGACTCGGGGCATTCGACCTCCTGTCCAGAAACTCGATGCGCGAAGGATTCGCGAACCTGGGCAGGGGTAGCGCACTGCTTCCCTTCTGCCGTCTCTCCTACGGGGAAAGATCGCAGTACTGGTGGCACGACGACGCGGGACAAGGGCACGCGATCGACCAGGCGGAAGGAGGAGAGCAAGGAGACCCGCTCATGCCAGCCCTGTTTGCCTTGGGACAACACTCCGCCCTGCAACAGGTCCAAGGCATACTCTGGCCCGGGGAGCGCATCTTCGCCTTTCTTGACGACGTGTACTTGGTCACCACGCCAGACAGAGCGAGGTTCCTCTTCAACGCCGTGCGGGACGCCCTCCAAGCGCACTGCGGCATCAGCGTGAACATGGGGAAGACGCGAGTCTAGAACAGGGGAGGGCAGGAGCCACTTGGCATCCGAGAGCTGGGCTCAGCAGCAGACCGGGTGTGGGTAGGAGGAGCAGACACACCGCCGGAAGTCCAGGGCTTGGTCGTTCTGGGGCCCCCGATAGGCCACGGAGCTTTCGTCGCCCAACACCTGGAGGCCATCCTGGAAGAACACCGCCGCTTGCTCGCGAGGATACCACACGTCGGGGACCTGCAATCCTCGTGGCTCCTGCTCAGCCTGTGTGCCAACCCCCGGGCCGACTTCTTCCTGAGGGCGCTGGCTCCCGAGGACACGGCCGCCTTCGCCGCAGCGCACGACGACAACCTGGCCAACGCGCTCGCCGACTTGCTGGAACTCCCGCAAGAAGCTGTCGCAGAAGGCACGTCAGCGCGCCAACGCTGCCAACTGCCGCTTTGCATGGGGGGGCTCGGCCTGCGAAGCGCGTCCAGGACGGCGCCGGCGGCCTGGTGGGCTTCCTGGGCAGACTGCGCGCAGATGCTCCGCGAACGCTGCCCCGAGCTCACAAACCAGATCTGCGCTGCACTGAGCGAGCTGGACCGGGGCCCGCTGCCGGCCGCTCCCGGGTGCTTACAACAAGCCAGCAGGGCAAAGGAGCACCTCTCGGCGCACGGCTTCGCCGCGCCCAACTGGCACGACCTTGCGCAGGGCGCCCGGCCACCGCCGACGCGCGAACGGGAGCACGGCGAATGGGCGCACGGCTGGCAGTTCTGGGCCGCCAGAGTCTTGGAGAACACAGCCCGACAGCAGCTCCTCAACGCCTCCACGCCGCCGGACCGCGCCCTCCTCCGGTCACAGAGCGGGCCGTGCGCGGGACGAGCCTTCACCGCGCTGCCCACGACGGGGGACTTCCACATCCCGCCGGCAGAATTCAGAGTCTTGCTCCTCAGGCGCTTGCGATTTGATTTACCCTTCGCAGCGAGCGCTTGCAGAGGCAGAGGCAGACTGGACGCCAG
>CAUYUJ010022482.1:105000-122963 GCA_963575745.1 Prorocentrum cordatum
CGCGGAATCGAGCCTGGACATGGACAGCGGCTCCAGGTCGTCGCTGGCAGTCCTTGAGAGAACGTACTTAAGGCCAGTCACGACCTTGCAAGGAGCCATTCGAGGATCAGACCATATCGCTGCCCAATCATCAGCGCGCTTGTCCATCATTTCATCGGGCGTGGCGTGCACACGGGAGTCCGACACAATCTCATCCAGTCTGTCAGGGGCACCTCTCACGAAACGATGTAACACGCCTGGGGGCTGCTTCCACATCTTGGTGGCCCACGACTGGAAGCCTTTGCGCGCCGTGGCTATCGCAAGGCCTATAGCGCGCCACTTGAAAGCCTCGGCGCGGTGGATCACCTCTTCCAGCTCGTCCTGGGAGATGCTATCGATCTGGCTGACTGCGGCGATCCAGAGCACGAACGCATGGTCCTCACCGAACTGCTTCTGGAGCTCCGTGTCCAACCCCACGTCCATGAGCTCGTGCATCTTCACATGGCAATTGACGAGCCCGGGCAGCTCACGATCAGCACGACGACGAAGCGCAGACACTCGGGTGAGAAGCGCCGTGCGCGTGCTCAACCATTCCAGGTGCGGGTCACGCGTGCGCGGGCGATCCGGGGTAGCACGCGTTTGCTTCCGCTCCACAGCGTAGCCACGAGCTCGCCCCAGCTGCTGCCTGGCACCCTCGCTGGGAATCGAATGGTGAGCGATACTAGCATTTTCGACCGCCTCGGCCCAACGGCCGTGTTGACTAGGAATCGAAATCCGAATGCCGGGGTCCTTGTCCAGCAAGCAAGGAGGCCTATCATCAGGCTGATGACGGATTACATTGCACTTGGTCTCCTGCCAGCGTTCGACGGGGATGCGCAAAGGGGGTCGACGAAGGAGGTGCGTCCAGGGTAGGCGGTTGGGTCAGGTCATCGTAGGCCTCCTGTAGGTGCTCCTCAAGGTTACGCCTGCGACGTTCCCTGGCCAACTCCTTCTTTCTGTTGCTGCTAGGGTCAGGTGCCCGCGACGGCCCCAGCTCAGAGGGCGGCTCTCGGGCCGTGACCAGCGAGCGGTGCCGCCGAGACTTCTTGCCAGACGTTATCCTGACCACGATGGCCGCGTGCGTCTTGCACGGGGCCTCGGCAACAATGGGCGCGCGAATGTTGTGAGAAATCCCACCTTTGGCAATGACATAATCGATCAGGCTGCCTGCCCCCCGGCGCATGTGACCGCGCCAGTATCAGGCGCGCAAATTCGGCCGCCCAGCTTGGATATCCACGACGTCTTGGCCCATTCGGCGGGGGCCGCATTCCAGCCCCCAATTCGAATCTACGGGCCCTTCAACTGCTTGCGGAAGGCGCCCAGTCTGATTAGCATTTTCTTTGTTCGGCCCTCTGAACGCATGGGCAGGGAGCAAACAACAAGAGATGACAACGATGTTTCCAGCGCGCGTCTGCCAGAGAAGGGGGGGGACCCCCCTGAAACAGCCCTCGCCCGTGCACGTCAGCTCGGAGGCACGCAGGAACTCGAACGAGGTGGTGGGCAGCGTCTCGTTCGCCATCGCCACCTCGCCGCCAGTGTTGCCCGCGGGGAGCGGCCAGTGGGCGCTGCGGGGGCGGCCATCACTTCCCACCCGTCATTGCCCAGGTCGCGCTTGGCCTAGTCCAGCTTCTCACCCGGCGCATGCGCCTCGGCGAACGCGACGACGTCGCGCGCGGAGGCTCGCCCCCGCATGAAACCACGGGCCACGGGCCCCATTCAGAGATGCTGGCGAAGAAGATCGAGGTTTCCGCCGACGTGGGCATGGACTCCCAGGGCTGCCGCGGAACATGCAGGGGTCGAGCTCGCACGGGGCGACGGCGGCTGAGCCGCGCCGCCCGGCATGTCAAAGGCTAGGCACGGATGCAGAAGATCCACCGGCAGCACCAGGAGAGCCAGCAGCGCGTTTGCCGCCGCCCTTGGCCTTCGCGACGGCGTCGGTCGCGGGTGGGAACCGCCGCGCCGTCCTCGTCGGCGCGCTGGCGCCTGGGGCGGGGGCCGCGGGCGGCCCGCGCGCGCTCGTGCGCGTGGGCCTCTGCCCGCAGGGCTGAGACCTGGTCACGCTTCTCCTTGATCTGAGCCTCGAAGTCCTTGAGCTGCGTCTGCTGCTCGGCGTCGAAGCCGCCGATGTCGGCGAACAGCTGGTCATCCACCGCGAAGGCCACCCTCTTGCCGTCAGACGCGCGGCACTCGGGGATGCTCTTGATGTTGGCCTTCGCAGCGACGCGCTCCGCAGCCGCGTCGCGCGCCGCCTGCTGAGCGTCGGCCAGCGCCCGCTCCGCCGCGACGACCGCAGCCGAGGCGCAGGAAAGAGCCTCCTTCTTCTCGGGCACCCTCGCCGTGTAGGAGTAGTCAACGTGCGGAGTCGTGCGCTTCTTGGCCGGCCCCTCCGCGCAGCGCTGCTGAGCCGCCGCGAGCTTCCGCACCTCGCCAGCGAACGTGGGGGGGGCGCGCGAACTGCTCCAAGAGGAGGACCGCCCCGTCGGGCTCGAGTGAAGGCGAGTGAGAAGCCGAGCCGTGCCAGGAAGAGCTCGCCTTCCACGGGGCAGGCTCTTCGTGCATGCGGATCGGGGCAGAGCACTCCCCGCGCTTGCCGTCGTTCCTGCGGATGCGAAAGTTGCGGGCCCAGTTGCCGCATTGGCCGCGCCAAGAGAAAGGGGCTTTGGGCGCCATGGAAGCGAAGGGGCCGAATCGAGAGAGCGGGGCGGGCCACCCCTCGAAACAACTGTCGGGCTGAGCAACCCAAACAAGGTGAGAAGCGATACGAAGGACGTTGAGGATGAGGAGGAAGAGAAGGAGGAGGAGGAGGAGGAGGAGGAGGAGGAGGAGGAAGAGGAGGAGTGGGGTTTGGGGGGGGGGGGGGGGGGGGGGGGGGGGTGCGGGGGGCGGGGGCGGGGGCGGAGTTGGAGGCGGGCGAGGAGGTTGAGTCGGGGGGCTAGGACGACGAGGCGGCGTGGGCGGAAACGGTGGGGGGCGCGAGGAGGGGCCGAAACTCCTGGTTACGCGGCAACTTCCAGGATGCACAGTGGTACGGATGTTCATTTTCATCCGTGCCATTGCGCAGCCCGCGCGCGCTCTCCGAACCGCACCGAACATTAGTATTTCGAGCAGTGATGGGCGATAGCCCCTGGGAAGGCGTTGCGAGGGGTGGCCCAGGTGGCCCTGGGGCGCGCCAGGGAACGGGGGGATGGAAGACGTGGAGGGCGATGGGGGGGGGGGGAGAGAGAATGATGAATGCGAAGCGGATGGGGCGGAACCGAAGCGGGAGGGGAGGGGGGGGAAGCAGCGGATCAGCAGTTGGACGAGGAGGTGGGGGGGGGGGGGGAGGAGGGGGGGGACCGTGATAACGCAGGAGGCGGCGGTGGACGATGAGAAGGGGCGCGGGGGCGGGGGGGTGCGAGGGGGGGGGGGGGGGGGGGCGCGGAGGGGGAGGGGGTAGGTGGAGGAGGAGAAAGAGGAGGGGGAGGTGAGGAGAGGAAGGAACGGAGGAGAGGTATGAGAAGGGGGAGGGCGACGCGGAGGAGGAGGAGGACGAGGAATAGGAGGAGACAGGTGGGGGGGACGCGGAGAAGAAGGATGGGCAGTAGGGGGGAAGGGGGGGGGCGGGGGCGGGGCGCGGGCGGGCGGGGCGGGGGGGAGGGGGGGGGGGGGGGAGACGCGACGGAGGGGGGAGGGGGTGCGGGGGCGAGGAGGAGGAGGAGGAGGAGGAGGAGGGGGAGGGGGGGGAGCAGCGGCAGCAGCGAAGCAGCAGTCGGAAGAGGAGGAGGAGGTGGAGGAGGAGGGGGCGGGCGGCCGCCGGGCGCCAGCGCAACCTGCCTCCGGCGCCGCCCTGACGGCTCCTGCTGCGGGGCCGACCTGCGCGCGGACCCTGGGCATCCTCTGGGCTGCCCAGTTGGAGGCGGCACTGTGCTGAAGCACGACGGCGTCCGCGACTGGCTCGCGCGCTGGCTTGCGACGCGGGGCGCCGCGGGCGTGCGGACGGAGCAATTCGTCCCAGCTTGGGACAGACTGCGCCCTGACGGCACTCTGGAGGCCGCGCGGCTGGACGTGGCCTTCACCGACGCTGTCGCGGGGGTCACCTACGCCGACGTGGTGATCACCGACGCGTCTCTGGGCGCGGGCACGGCCGCGGGACGGAGCCGGGCCGCGCGCGACGGGGCTGCGGCGGCGGCGGCGGAGACGCGCAAGCACAGGCGCTACCCAGGCCCGGCCCTGGTCGCCTTTGCCCTGGAGACGCAAGGGCGAGCCGGGAAGGAGGCGCAGGCGCTCCTGCGAAGCTGGGCAGCGGGCGACCCGGCGACGCTGACGGCGGCTCGCCAGAGCTTGGCCGCCGCCCTGCAGCGCGGCAACGCGGAGGCCTACCGCGCGGCCGCCTTGCCTGCTGGCGCGGGGCGACGCCTTGCGGACCGCGGCGGCCCAGGGCCGCCTGGGCGCCGCGCCAGACTGGGCTGAGCTGACTGACCGCGGGAGAACGGGGCTGGCGCTGACCAGGCGCCGCGCTGGCGCGGCTGCTGGGTGCCGGGGGGCGGCGCGGCGCTGGACTGCGAGCTGAGGGCGCCCGAGGCAACTGCGGCTGGCCAGAGGGCGGCCAGCGCTGCACTGGACTCAGCACGCGCTGCGGGCAGGCGCCGAGGGGGGCTGGGCTGCCGAAGCGGCTGGCCGGGGAGCGGCCTGGGGCGCGCGCGGAAACGGCCGACGCCGAGAGCGCGGGCGCGCGGCCGGGCGCGGGAGGCGCTGGCCCAGCGAGCACGCCTCGGCCACGCACCACTGGAGGAGGGAGGCCCGGCGAGAGGAGGAGGAGGGGGAGGAGGCCGGGGGGCGCAGAGCTGCGGGCGGCGCCGGGGGCGGGCGACCGGCGCTCGCGCTCGGCCGCGCCATGCTGTCCGTCGGCGCCAAGCTCCCGTGTAAGCGAGGTATAGGCCCCGGTCGGCGCACCCCCTCGGCTCTGAGGCTTGCATGCCGCTGAGCGGTGTGCTTGTCCTGGGGTTGGGGGGCTGCGCCGGCTCCCGACCACAGCGCCTCCGGCGCGCGGCAGACCCGCGTCCGCCGCGAGGGGGGGGCGGGGGGGGAGGAGGAGGGGGAGGGGGAGGAGGAGGCGGAGGAGGAGGAGGAAGCGGAGGAGGAGGAGGAGGAGGATGCGGCTGCGGCGGCGCAGGAGGAGGGAGGTGGACGGACGGGCGCACGGACGCGGAGAGGGATGAGACGGCGAAGAGGGAGAGGATTGAGGGGGCGGCAAGGGGAGAAGGATGAATAGGAGGAGGAGGAGGAGGCGGAGGACGAGGAGGAGGAGGAGGAGGAGGGGCAGGAGGATGAGGGGGATGAGGAGGATGAGGATGAGACTGAGTAGGAGGAGGCGACTGAGGGGAAGAAGGAAAAGGAGGAGGAAGAGGAGGAGGAGGAGGAGTCGTTACCATGCGCCCCCTGCCGCCACATACGTACACATATGCATGTACTTAAACGCTGAGTTGACCGTTCCCTAGCTGTTTGGGATCAGAGAGAAATAACGCGCGCGCGCCCCGCGCTCTCTCTCGTTCCCTATCCGCTTAACGGACAGTCGAACCTCATACTTCCACGGCTTTCGCCGCTTTCTTGGCCGCCATGGTCTCTCGGGAACCCTCGCGCCCAAGACGCTCCTTGGGCCCTATGCTGAGAGCGCCAAACTTACTACCTGTACATCCCGATGATTTCGGTCCTGTTGGGCTCAAGTTGGGTGACAATGGGTTAGCAGCCGAAAGCTCGATTCCAAGGATGACCGACCATGTTGGTCACCCTGGGGCAAGCAAGGTATTCTTCCCACGAGAAGCACAGAATGTGGGAGACGACCTTGGCTTAACAAAATCAGGGAAGTATGGGGTCCAGGTCGAAGGACCAGCGCCATCGACCTCCCGACGCATCCAAAATCAAGAGAGAACCGACGGCGCCCCTGTCAACCGTGGAAGACAGGATGCGCCTCTTCCAGACGACAAATCGGACGAAAAAGCAGAGCGGTGCGGTGGCAAAAGCCGCCCGCGGAACCCGCCATCCGATGACGTCGCGCAAGCATGCGTCGTGAATCTCATTTTTTCTGATGAGGGAGGCGCCGTAAAGACTCCGAAGATCAAGAAGGACATCTTCTCCATCTCGACTTCTTCGGAGACGATCGAGACGCCCGCCCTCGAAATAACGCCGGCCGGGGGGGCCGCGGGCCACGTCCAAAGCCCGGCTGGAAAAGCTAACCCCGAAGATGGCGGTGTTCAAATTGTTCAAACCGAAAACCGAGGGCCGTCGCCCGGGGGGGCCGCGACGGAGGCGCGACGCGGAGAGACCCCGAGAGAGGGCCCGGCTAATATTCAGTTGTCGCCGTGCGAAAAGCGCCCCAAGATCGAGCCCGGCGGGCTGGGTGCCCGCGACGCGCCCAATCCAATGCCAGGGGCCCGACCACGCGGGAGACAACCCTTCGATTCCCCGAGCTCCATCCCCCAGAGATCAAGGTCGGGAAAGGGCTGTCGTTGTCGCGCCTCGAGGGGCTCTCAACATGCATCGCCCCTTATCGAGATCGTCGGCGCCCCGATCCATGATTAGGGGGGCCTGTGCGCGTCGCGGGCCGGGCTGCGCGGGAGGCCCCGAGGGCTGCCGCCCAGGCCGCGCGCCCGATAACAGGCCATGTCAGAAGCCAGCGCGTCGAGGTTTTTCATCTCAATGTTCTCTGTGTAATTTGACTTACTTGCGCCTGGACTGCGTGCCTCGGAAACGACACAAGCGTTTCGCCCAACAGAACCGCGAATGGGATGGACCGTAAGAGATGAGGCAACAACAACTGGAGCAAGGTCGCCTTTCCGAGATCGCGGCCATGCGCTTAATGATGGTCGACGTGGGAGCCGATCAGAAAAGGCGGGCTGAAACGATTGCACAGAAGGCGGAACATGAAGTGCACGAAGTCCCCCAGCGGGAGAGGGGGGAGAGAGCAATCCCCAATGAGGCTGCGCATTCGGCGGGCCGCGAACCTAAGGAACAGAAGAAGGCTGAACGAGCCGTAGCCGAACAAGCGCGACAAGCCCTTCGGGGTGCCCAAGACAGAGAAGCACGACTCGAGGGCGGCATCCGTTTGAAATTTCAGGAAGCCACGGCGTCTCACGAACAGTCAGTCTCCAAGGCGGAACAAGCCGCCGTGAAATCCATGGCTGAGAAGAGCCACCTGGAGGAGATCGCTTTCAACGCTCCAGAGACGGCCATGTCGCCCCTCCGAGCTGCGCAAATGATACAGCAAAAGTTGGAGAACGAGGCTAGGGCATCGCAAGCTGGCGCTGCAACGACACGCGCTGAGCTCAAGCTAGTCGCGGAACCCGCGTCGGCGATCCGGGGGGGAGCCAGCGGGGAAGCGAAGGCACTGTCGCAAGCAAGGGCTGAGGCTCTCGCGGAACACGAGTCGGCCACCCGCCGGGCGGCCGAGCTGAGATCCATGCGTCAACGCGTTCAGCGCGCCGTAGCGACCTCCCAGGCCGGCCGTGCCAGCGCGAGGAATGAGGCGGAGGAAGCAATTCGAGCCACGCGGAAGACCGAAGTGCAGGCTCAATTGGAAGTGGAGGCAGCGAAGCAACATTTCCAGCAGGAGGCTGTCTCGACCGTGCACGAGCGGGAAGCTCAACGCGAATTGACTTACCGACAGCAAGCGAGGCAGCTGGTGCAAGATGGTTTGCAGGGCATGGCAAGCACAATCAGAAGTGCTGCATCGGCAACCGCGACGCGTGTCCGATCATCTGGGGGGCCCACGCGTCAACGAGAGTGCCCTCGATCCAGTCCGGCTGTGTCCGACGAAAACCCATGCTTCAGTTGCAACGTGCCCGATGCCCCGCACAGGCGCGGGAGGTGCCAAAGGCCGTTCTGCGCGCTGCATTACGACTGAATTATGAAACGCTGTCGCCAATGCGAGTATGACAGGGCGCGTGACCAAGAAGCGATGCTGAGGAAGCAGCATTAAGAAGAAGAAGCCCTGGTGAAGAAATGGATGCTGGAGGAGGAAGAGAACGCTCGGTCCAGAGACGAGATTGGTGCCCAGGCGGAGGCCAGTGCTCTTCGTCGCATCCGTGAGCTCGAGGAAAACGCAGAACTCCGCGCGGCGAAGTTGGAGGAAAAAGAAGTTGCTCAAGCCAACGAGATGCGAGAGAAGGCCGAAGCGCTGATGAAGGAATCAGAACTTAGCTCGAAAAGGGATCACGAGCACAGGGAACTGGCACCCAGCGATGCGCAAGAGACGAAGGAAGAACAGAAAAAAGAAGAAACGGGATGAACCACCGACTCATTTTTTCCCAGGATACACGACACATGCCCTACCGAGGAAAACCGCGGCCCGCGCTGGGAACCTCGCAGGGGACGGTGACAAACCCTTCACCAAGGCCATGCCGACGGTGAGGGGGACAAGCCGGGGGGAAAGAAAGGTGGCGTAGGAGGGGCGCCAGGGGGCGACGATCCCGGCGACGGTAGCGATGATGATGACGATGATGACGACTACGAGACGAGCGAAGACGACGACTCCGAGGAGCAAGGCTCGGACGGCGAAGAGGACGATGACTCCGAGGAAGAAGACGAAGCGGCCGCCAATCAGAGGATCGGCCGATATGCTCTAGCCCAGAACGCCGATCAAGACAATCTGGGGGGAGGTGGCCAACCGCCCCCGGGCCCGCCTGGAGGCGGGGGCGGACCGGGATTCCCAGATCATGGGGGAATGATTCCGACCACTGCCCCATGGGTAGCGGCGGATAGAATCGACGAAGTCACACTTGGCCCCTTGCCCGACGCGGGTAGCTTTCGACCGTGGAAGAAGTCCGTCGTTCGAACGGTGGCCTCACGCCCCAAACAAAACCACATTGCGGCATCGAAGTGGGTAGCTGAGGTAGTCGAGCCCAAGACGGCGAGAGCCACAACGCTCAAGGGGCCAGGCCCGCTTTTCGGGAACCTCGATGTACGTGTAGCAGCGGATCTCATTGCGAAGCTGAATAACATCCAGAGGGGCCCCAATTCTCCCCGCGCTTTTCGCCGCCTGGCCAGCGAAGTTGACCGCGCTGAAACTAGACAACTCAAACAGGGACGACTGCTGACGGGCAGGTCGATTCTCCGCATAATCCAGATACACATCACCACGCGAGAGGACCACGGGCAGGTGTACACCTACGAGGACATCATGGCGATCCAGATCAAAAGGAGAAGGTAAAGAGGCTGACAAAGACCTCTACCACTTCTACGATCAATGGGCGCGGGTGACACAGGATATGGAGAAGCCCCACTAATCCTGCAGGCCCTCGATCCAAAGTCATGCGCGATCACAGCAACGACGAGCGCGGGAAGAGCATGACATCTCACGAGCGGCTTTCGGGGCAGATCGCGAGGCAGATTCTGGGGGATCGAGGGGGGGGGGGGGGGGGGGGGGCAACGCAAGACCCAGAAGCAGCAGATAAACAAGCGCGGGGTAAACGCAGCGGTGGACATGCAGGTGATGGGCATAAGGACTATATCACCATGGAAGACGGAAGGCTCAGGAAGTCTGTCATCTGCCGACGATGGCTCAAAGACCAATATCCATCCAGTCGGAATGACTGTCAATGCCTGCACCCCAAGAAACCGACACCCGCGCAACAGCTAAAACGCGGGCACACCGAGGCCGCCGCCCCAGGGTCCACCCATGGTGGGCCAATTGGGAGGGGGCATGGGAGGTAAAGCTGACTCAAGGGCAAGAGCAGGGGAAACAGGACAGAACGAGGCAAGGGCAAAAGCGATAGCAAAGGCGGAAAAGCTGACCGGCCAGAAAAGCAGAGCGGGCGCGGTAGCAGCAACCCTCCGCCAAATAACAAGGATAAAGTATGCTGCGCCTACAGCCGTGGCCCCCAGAATTGCGACGGCTCTTGCGGTCGTGAGCATCGCCCGCTGACGAAGCAGGAAAAGCAGGAACGAGACGCCCGGGGGCAAAGCCTTCAGGAGGCCGGCAAGGGCCCCCCTTACAGCCGAAACGCGGAGCAGACGGCTGCGGCCGAGAAGAAGGCGAAAGCTTCGAAGCAGTCGGCTGCGCCCGCCCCTGACGGAGGCAAGCCGCAGGGCGGCTGAACAAATTGGCAAAAAGGCAAAACCAAAGCGAAATGCTGGCGCCACTTGGACGACCAAACGTGCACTTTCGGAGATAAGTGCCGGCGCGAGGCCAACGCTCCCGGGCATCCGTGATCCGGGGGGGCGGCGCGCAGCACCCAAGGTGTTTGCGCCGCCCCGGCGGGAGGTGTAGCAGGACGTCCCTGCGCAGCTCCTGCGAACGAGGCGCAGATGGCTGGTCCAGCTGCGCCAGTCGCCGGGCCACGATCCCGCGCGACAGCACCAGGGCTAATGGCCGTCCCTAGTGACAAACGGTCATGCGAAGGCCAACGTAGCTGGGCTGAAGTGAATTATGGAGCGACCACCATGGGCGCTCAACGCCAATCAGCCGTCGCAGAATCCGACGACTGTCCCTTCATCGGGGTGCTGAGGTGCTTGATAGCGGGCGGGATAACATCGCGTCCTGAGGGAGCGGTGGACCTGCTCAAATCGGGAAGGCCCGAAAGAAGCTCGCTGCGCTGTGTCGCAGGGAGCAGTAGCAAGAGGCGGTCGACCGCTGCCGATAAAAACCAGAAGGGTGGGAATACACCCATCTACGCACGTCCCCGCGCCATGGGCGATGAGGGAACTAAGAAAGGGAGAACCGATGCCGATCGTCACGAAACATGGTGGTCCATTCAGTTTTCCGAATAAGTGGCGAAATTGGCGTAACAAGACTACCCGAGTGCATCAGCAGCTCGCACGTAACGACGCGAGTGATCTGGGGCGTGAGGCATGGAAGTTGTAGCTGGACTGTGAACAAGCGCCCGCGTCCGAGGACGAATCCGGCAGTGATGCTAGCGAGGGCCATGCCGACGCTGCATCAGCTAAAAGACACAGCCACAGAAAAGGGAGCAACGGGGCAGTCAAGCTCGGATCGATGCGTTTCATTATCGGTGCCGGTTGCGGCTCCAATCTCATCGCTCTCTCAAATACATACGGAATACAGGCGCCATTGGTAAGATGAAGGAACTCCAAGTTCCGATAACAGTGAACGCGGCCGGAGGGCTCTCGAGCGCTCTAGGAAAAGCGAAGGTGGCCTGCGACCGGCAGATGAGTGGAAAGTCCGACGCGATTGTTACGCCGGAGACACCGAGCGCAATATACGTGGGCGAACAATGAATGGACAACGGCTATAGCTTCTACGGAAAAAGAAATAAAAAACTGCGGATCTCCTCCTACCCAACGAAATGAGAGTGGACCTGACGGTTGATGATGAGATTCCGTACCTCAACGTTGGAGGTTTTGGGTCGAGTAGAAGAGGCAGCTCCCGCCTACCCTGCAGGGTTAGAGCGATGGGCTTGTGTGGAGGCGAACGCGAAGTCTTTCCTGGCAGACCCCGAGCAAGCGGGCGGTCCCCCGCGCCGGGCTGTTAGGCACCGCGCAACTCTGGATCTGCACTCGCAAGAAGTGACGACGGAAGATTCATACGTGAACGGAATAGAAGAAAACCGTTCGGATCGTCACCGCGGAGGCGTGCCTCATAGAGTTGACCTCGACGGCAGGGACATCATCACCTATTTCTACGATGGGCTTCAGATGGCGAACCGGGAGGGCTGGGAGCCTGGGCCGACCGGAATCGTCAACAAAACGCTTCCGGCTCCCGCATACTTCGGCGATGCCGTTGGAAGTGGAAGATGCGCCGCTCCTGCGCCTGCAAAGCAGCAGAAGAACAAGCGGAGGCACTGGGCGCCATCGATCTAGTCGACGATGATGGCGCCGAAGACCCAATGCAGGAGTCAGGAGATAAGCCGAATGAGATTGAGTGACTTATGAGGGAGGCTCAGTTTCGAAAACACCTCATGACGCACTTGCTTAAGAATCCATACTGCCCAACGTGCACATGGGCCACATGGGCGAAAACGCTCAGGGCGCAACAGCGCAAGAAACATAACAAATTGCCGAAGAAGTTGAAGCCTTATTCGGAGCCGAAAGCATTCGGAGGGCTATGCGCAATGGATCACTGGCTTGCGCTGGATGACCTATCGAAGGGACTCTGCGGGGAAACGTCGCGCGCGACGCTGCGCGATCGGTTGACAAGATTCCTTGCTGCTAAGGGCTCCTTCGGCAAATCGGCCGAACAGGTCGCAGATTTCTTGGTGAATCTGCGAGCACCTCATGATCAGTTTATGTACATATTCGGATCCTTCCAGAGAGCTGAAGAAAGCCTGCCAGGATCTTAAGATATCATACGACTCCACTCAGCCGGCGAATAAGAAACCGAATGCCGTGGCTGAGCGCGCCAATGGCGTCGTCCAGGACGGAGCTAGAACATTGCTCATGGCCGCTGGCCTGCCGGCGCAGTTCTGGGCACACGCCGTGCCATACCTCTGCACGTGCTACAACGCAACGCAACAGGAGAACGGCAAGACTCCATGGGAGTTGCGCTTCGGAGGACCGTTGAAGGCCCCGCTGGTCTTCTTCGGGTCAGCCATCCGATATTCGCCGCCGCCAGACCCCAGAATACAGCAACCCAAGCTGGCACCGCGGACAAGAGTCGGTATCTACCTCGGCTATGTCCAGAATGCGGGGGGACGCGCGGGCCCCGATCATTACTGCGTGCCTTTCGAACAGCTTGAGGGGCTGAACTTCAAAACCGGCATGAACGCGGACGGCGCAAGGCCCATCGTCGAGAGATCTGAGCACGCATGGACAGACACGAGCGTGGAGCAAAACGTTATCGGGTCTCCCGATGGGATCGTTGACAATGTTGACATTGCTTCTGCCGTACATTTCCCGCTAAGGCGTGCCAACGACAAGGCCGCGATGAACGTCGAAAGCATTACTCTAGAAGAACTGCTTTCCAGCGGGAAACTCGAAGAAGGGCAAAAAGAGCAAACGCATGCGAAATCCGGGGGTGGGCGGGGGGGGGGGGGGCATCCAGCTCCCAGGAAGGCATGATGCCAGGACCGGACGCCCCTGACGCCAATGGCGAGGAAGGAGGGGAGCCCCGCGCCCATGTTTGGGGGGGTAGTTGAGGCCATGACAGGCCCTGATCCGGCGGGCGACGGAGGTCCGTCGGGCCCCCCTCCCGGCCCGGAACTGCCACCGGGCGCCAAACGCGGAAGAGTGGACTTCAAAGCGGTAAACGACGGCGAGAACCTTACTAAAACGGAAGTCATCATTGCCAGACAGACCAAATTCGCTGCGGCACTTGCCAGGGGAGAGCCGAAGGTTGAGCTAATAGTGGGGAGAACAACGCATAACCTCGACACGGGAGAATACTACGAAGAGCAAGTCGTGGTTGCAGGAAAGACGATGGAAGATTTCACGAGAGTTCTCCCATTGAAGGGCAAACGGAAGACAGCTCACGTCAGAGTGGCTTTCTACTACGACCCATACTATAGGAGACCGGATGAGGTGGATGCGCATGATGAGGCGCGTGGCCATGCCATCCTCAGGCGCACGCAGAGGGAGTCCACCAATCCGGGGGCCCGCCTAGACCGATGGTTCAGAACGGGCGGCCCCGAACGTGGAAGACTCATTGAGGAATTTAAAACTGAGAAGACAGGCTTCTACGGTCTAGAGGATCCTGGTCCCGACACAGACCTGCTGAGAGCAGTTGGGATCGAAATGCCAAGGACAGCGCCCACCTACATCATGGCTGCGGCTTCCCCGCCGAGGACAGTAAATCTAGACGAAGATGGTTTGGGGACTTTCAGGCGCGGTGCACGGGAGCGCGCGCAACAGAAGAAGAAACGGGGTCGCCCCATGGACGGCCCTCCAGTACCGAAGACGATAGTGACTGGGACCGCGCAGCGTTAGACTGCGCGGCCGCGACCTGGCGTCGCGGCGCCCCTCGCATGCCCCTCCGGGGAAGAATTGCGGGCCACGACGATCATCGGGAGAAGGGGCCGGCTTGCCGGCCCTGTAATAACCCGCTCGCGGACCCCATGCAGACCGGAGAACGAGAGGCGATCTTCGCCCTTCCAACCGAACACAGCGTCACGTGGAGAAGCCATTATGCATGCGTCGCCCGCCCGGTCACCAAGGCGGAGGCGGCCCCATGCCGTCCGCATGGGCGGCGGCTTTGTCTGGATGATGCACCCTGGGCGCCGCCTTCGGCCTCGGCAACGGCGATGGCGGGGGCTTGCCTGGCCCCCCCGCCGATGATGGGTTGCCTGGAGGCGGCGTCGGCGGCTCGCGGTTGTCCGTCGGCCGCGGCGCACGCGGAGGCGGAGGCTTCTCCGACGGCACTTGCGGCGGCGGTGGCTTCCGCGGCGGCACCTGCGGAGGCGGCGCCTTCGACGTCGGTGCCTGCTGCGGGGGTGCCTTGGGCGGCGTGGCGCGATGGGTCGTTGCCTTCGGCTGGGGCACCGACTGAGGCGGCGGCATATATGGCGGGGCTCCGCCAGTGGCCTGCGGCGGCGGCGCGTCCCGAGGCGGAAGCTTGTAAGGCGGGGCTGCGCGGGGGGCCTGCGGTTTCGGTGTCCGACCCTCGCCAGCGGTGGCTGGCGGTGGAGCTGTGCCAGGAGCCTGCGGCTTTGGTGCCCGAGCCTTGCCATAGGCGGTGCGCGGCGGAGGTGCGCCGGGGGCCTGAGGCTTCGGTGTGTGGCCCTCGCCACAGGCGGCGTGCAGCGGAGGTGCGCCGGGGGCCTGCGGCTTCGGTGTGCGACCCTCGCCATAGGCGGCGTTTCGGATGTGCGCGGGGGGCTTGAGGCTTCGGTGTGCGACCCTCGCCGTAGGCGGCGCGCGGCGGAGGCGCGCCGGGTGCCTGGGGCTTCGGTGCACGACCCTCGCCGTCGGGGCGCGGCGGAGGCGCGCCGGGGGCCGGAGATTTGGGCGGCGCCTTCCGCGGCGGCAAGTCGCGAGGCGGAGGCTTGGGCGGCGCCGGCGGCGGCCGTCCGCGCGCTGTCGCCCCCGTCGAAGACTGCCCCTGGCCTTCTGCCCTCGCGCGACCCCACCGGTTCGAGGCCTTCCCTTCTCCGGGCGGTCCATGGTGCGCTGCCGCGGGGGTTGCCCTTTGACTTTTCCCTGGCCGCGCACGAGCCGCTAGGGCCGCTAGGGCGCCCTGTCCCACCTGCTCTCGGGGGTTGAAGTTGGAGGAGGAGGAGGAGGGGGGGAGGAGGAGGAGGAGGAGGAAGAGGAACATCAGCACCAGGATCAGGATAAGAGAGGAGGCGGTGGATGAGGAGGACGAGGAATGGAGGAGGAGAAGGAGAAGAAGGAGGAGGAGGAGGAGGAGGAGGAGGAAAAGGAGCAGGAGGAGAAGGAGGAGGAGGGGGAGATGGAGGAGGAGGTGGAGGAACAGGAGGAAAAGGAGGATTAGGGGGAAGAGGAGGAGGGAGAGGAGGAGGAGGAGGAGGCGGAGAAGGAGGAGGAAAAGGAGGACAAGGAGGAGAAGGAGGCTGCATATGGGCGGGGAGGAGAAGGAGGGGGAGGAGGAGGAGGGGAAGAGGAGGAGGGGAAGGAGGATGAGGATGAGAGGGAGGGGCAGCAGGAGCAGGAACAGAAGCGGGAGCAGGAGCAGAAGCAGGAGCACGAATAGGACAAATAGTATGCATAGGTGTCGGTGTAGGAGCAGGAATAGGATAACAGTAGAATAGGAGAGTAGGGGAGAAGGAGAGTAGGAGAGTAGGACAGTAATGTAGTAGTAGTCGTAGTAGTAGTAGTAGTAGTAGTAGTAGTAGTAGTAGTAGTAGTAGTAGTAGTGGTAGTCGTAGTAGTAGTAGTAGTAGTAGTAGTAGTAGTAGTAGTAGTAGTAGTAGTAGTAGTCGCAAGGCGCGGCCACACTGGACGCGGTCTACCATCGAGGCATCCATGGCCGAGTTTGCCTCGACATCAGCTTG
Source organism: Prorocentrum cordatum (assembly GCA_963575745.1). Lineage (NCBI taxonomy): Eukaryota > Dinophyceae > Prorocentrales > Prorocentraceae > Prorocentrum > Prorocentrum cordatum. The sequence goes on from CAUYUJ010022482.1 coordinate 120,897, forward strand.
GCGGACGAGGCGGCAGTGGCCCAGACGGGGCGGCCACGCCAGGCAGCCCTGCAGCGCAGAGAGAAAGTGAAGCACCGTGGGTACCCATTTTCGGGCCTGGTGCCCTTTGTTCTAGATGTCAACGGCCGCTGGGGCGCAGAGGCTGAGACGTGGCTGCGCCGTGCCGCGGGGGAATTGCCCGAGGCCGAACGGCCCGCGGCACGTGCAGCCCTGCGCTCGGCAGTGGCCAACGCCCTGCAGGGCCAAATTGCGGAGCAGGTCGCCCTGGCGACGGAGGACGCAGCGGGACTGGATGCAGGGGCCGCCCCGAGCGCCCAGTCTTGACTAGCTGTGGCCCCGCCCCACTTGCGTGTGATTACTGATCCTCCCCCCCACTCCCTCTCCTGCTGCCCTGATCAGTCGTAAAAAGAATAGTCACGTCTGCAGTGTGCACGGCATTGCTCAGTTCCCTTGCCGCGCGCACAGTGCGCTCTTGCAGTGTCATGTTTGTTATGCACGCCATGTTGTGTTGCCTCTCCGCTTTGCGCATGTTGTGGTCTCGGCATGTCACACTTTTGATGCTCTTTATCTCTGGCATGAGATGGTCCCGCAGCCCATTTGGGATGAGCCATTATGCAACCAATGTCACCTGTTCAAGGCCGCTGGCTAAAGAGGCGTCAAGAGGCGTTGAAGATCGGGGCCGCCCCGCGGGTCCTGGGGCCGTCGGCGGCCCGCCGTCCGCTTTGTCGCCCGCCCGCGACGTGGTTTCCTCGCCCCCCCTCCCCCCTCTCCTGCCCGTCCAGGGTCCCGAACGGGGGTCGGGCCGTTTTCCGCCAGCACAATGAACGGGCCCCACGCACTTGGAGCCGTTGGTTTCAGCCCATAGTCTTCCTGTGCCACCGTTGTCCCGCCTTGGCAGTTGGCCGCCCCATTTTGGTTCGGTGCACAGCCCCCCCCTTCCTCCCCCCCCGTCAGCTGTTTGGCTCGTGAGTACCTGTCTCGCACACTCTCTCGAGCTGCACCTCCCGCGCCATCAACCCGACCAAGTGATGGCGCCCAAGTTCTCGAAGCCCGCGCCGATGCCTTGGCCCGCCCAGACGTGCGCAGCGGGGGGGGCACCGACCTCCAAAGCAAGGCCGACGCAGCGCCCTGTCCAGCAGGTAAGCTCGTCGGAGAGCGAAGACGAGGAGTGCGACATGATGTCCGAGGCGGCGACTTTTCGGGCGGCACCGGCGGTGCACGCGGAATCAGCGACCCCCGCTGAGGACGCCGATGGAGGCGGCGGTACGGGGGCCGCCCCCAGCGCCGCCGCCTCCGATGGCGCCTCGGCGATGCGTGCATCGGCGGTGGTGCCAGTGACGTCTGCCGCCCTGGCAGCGGCAGCCACGTATGCCGACTTCACCGCAGAGCAGCGGCGTGGGCTGGACGCGCTCACCCTCGCGCTCCACAACCTTCAGCTGAGGGGGCATGCTGTGGGTGGCCGTGGCGGCCGTGGGGCGCGCAGCACTGCCGACGGCGAGCGCGCCGTGGACGACGGGGCCGCCAGCGAAGCCCCGAGTGCTGCGACCACGGGCGCCCTCAGCGGCCATGGGGGCAAGCGCCACCGCCGACGCAGCAACAAAGCCGTCTACGGCCAGGCCCCCCAGCCGAGCGACGGCGCACCAGCCGCGCTCGAAGACGTAGAGATGATGACGGAGGAGGACTACGCTGAGGCGGGCTACGTCCACTGCATGGGCGCATGCTGGGCCCCGCCGCACCGCCTGGGCTGGTGTCGGAGGTGCACGGCGCTGGACGACTGGAGCATCATCATCATCATCATCATCATCATCAGCACCATCATCCTCACCATCATCACCATCATGATCACCATCATCACCATCATCATCCACATCATCATCATCATGCGCCCCCTCCGTCTCTGCGCCCTCCCGCGGCTCCAGCGCCCGCCCAGTGCCCCCTCCGCCCCGACCACTTTATTTCGGCACCGCACCCCCCCCCGCTCCGCCCCCTCCCCCGCGCCGTCTCAGCGCCCCCGCGCGGCTCCAGCGCCCGCCCAGTGCCCCCTCCGCCTCGACCACTTTATTTCGG
>CAUYUJ010022483.1:0-40000 GCA_963575745.1 Prorocentrum cordatum
CTGTTGGGGCCTCTGTAGAGGCCTCGTTTGAACTCCTTGGGAGCCTCCTGGGGCCTCTTCGGGGGATTCTTGTCGGCCCCTTGGGGCCTCTTGGGGGCCTGTTTGGGCCTCCTGGCGCCCTCTTGGGGCGGAAGGCTCGGATTTTCGGTCCGTGGTCCCCCTCTTGGCCCCCTCTTGGGCCTGTCTTCGGGCCCTCGTGGGCCGTCTTGAGCGTCTCTTGGGTCGTCTTGGGGCCCTCTTGGGCTGTCTTGGGGCGCTCTTGCAGGCCTCGTGGGCCGTTCTGGGGCTCTCTTGGAGGCCTCTTGGGCCGTCTTCGAGCGTTGGAAAGCGGAAAAGGCGAGAAGGCCAAAATCCTTCCAAAACCGTCGTAAAGTGGATGATTTTGGCCGCTCGGGGCCCTCGGGGAATACGCTTGCAGGCCTCTTGTGCCATCTGGGCGGCCTCTTGGAGCGCTCTTTGGGCGTCTCGGGGGCTCCTTGAGCTGTCTTGGGGGCCTCTTGGGGCCTCCGGAGCCTCTCCGGAGCCGCCCAGGCGTCTTGAAACCGCGCCGCCCGGGACCGGGGCGTCGGAGGAGCTCCCCGACCCCCGCCCTTCGCGCGTATGCCTGCAATGTAGTAGAGGCTACTGACTCGGGCTGACCCGTCGACGACCGTCCACGTAAGCTTAATCACATGCGAGGGAAAGGATGTATTGCATGCTTGTCTGTTCGCCTGCTGTCCTCCTTGCGGCTTTGCTAGCCTCGTGGCCCGATAGCCAGATCGCCTGCTCTGGTTGCTGCTTGCTTCATTGTGTACCCGTGCGCTCGCTATATAATCCTGCCACTTGCTGATGCTCGGTGTTTACAAACCGCTGAAACTGTATATCTGATAGACATACATCTATATATATATATAATGATAATTATCGCAGTGCGACCCTACCTAGGAGTTGGAGCCTCTGGGAAAGCGCTATGCTATGTTATGCTATGCTATGCTATGCTATGCTATGCTGCGCAATGCTATGCTGGGCTAGGCTAGGCTAGGCTAGGCTATGCTATGCTCTGCTATGCTATGCTATGATATGCTATGCTATTAACGGTGCTGCGCTATGTATGCTATGCTATGCTATGCTATGCTGTGCTGTGCTGTGCTGTGCTGTGCTGTGCTGTGCTATGCTATGCTGCGCAATGCTATGCTGGGCTAGGCTATAGGCTAGGCTAGGCTAGGCTAGGCTGCGCTATGCTATGCTATGCTGCTATGCTATGCTATGCTATGCTCTGCTATGTTATGTTATGTTTTTGTTTTGCCTTCGCTTTTGCCCTCACTTTTGCCTTTGCTTTTGCTTTTGCTTGGCACCCAGGGAGCGCAACTGGGGGAACCGCGCGTTTGCTTTTACCTTTGCTGTTGCTTTTGCTTGGCTCCCAGGGGACCGGGGGAACCGCCCGGGGCGCTTTCCACTGCCCAGCCCTTTAAGCAAACGAGGCTAGCTCGGCATCTGTCGCACATTGCTTTTGCTTTGCCTTTCCTTTGCTTTGCTTTTGCTTTTGCTTTGCTTTGCTTTGCGTTGCTTGTGCTTTGCTTTGTTGTCGCTACTGTTGTTTTGCCTTTGCGTTGCTGCTATGCTATGCTCTGCTCTGCTATGCTATGCTGTGCTATGCTGCGCTGTGCTATACTGTGCTGTGCTGTGCTGCGCTATGCTATGCTATTATATGCTATGATATGCTGCGCTATGCTATGCTATGCTGGGTTATGCAATGGTATGCTGTGCTGCGCTATGCTATGCTACGCTATGCCATGCTATACTGTGCTATGTTATGCTAAAGTTCAGCGAAGCTAAGATGAAGGTAAGCTAAGCTAAGATAAGCCTGAGCTAAGATGAAGCTAAGCTAAGCTAAGCTAAGATGAAATAAGCTAAGCGAAGATGAGATAAGCGACGCTAAGCTAAGGGGACGTAACTGGGGGAACCGCGGAGCGGATACTGGGGGAACCGCCCGGGGCGCTTTCCGCTGCCCAGCCCCTTTAAGCCCAGGAGTAAGAAACCTTCTAGGCAGAGCCTAGGTAGGGAAAAAACACATCTATATACACATACACACACACACATATATATATATATATATATATACATATATATATACATATATACATATAAACATATATATATATATATATATATATATATATAAGTGCCCCAATGATTATGCAGCCCTGCGGGGTGAAAGGTCTGTAACGTTCTTAAGGGCCCACAACCTCGGTTTCCTGGGCGTTCCTTGGGGCTACCGAGCGCTTACAGGATGTTCCGCGTGGGCCTCCAGGACGGTCCCCTCGCTCAGGGGGGCCCCAAAACGGGCGAAGAAAGCCCTGGGAGGCCGCTCAGACGGTCCAGGAGGACACAGGATGGTCGAATGACCGCTCCAAGACGCCCAAGATGGCCTCCAGACGCCCCAAGAAGCCTCCAAAATTACTTCCAGGAGGGCCCTAAGAGGCAACAGGCATGTCTTCCGTTGCGGCTTTTGAATGATTTGGGCGTTCTCGCCTTTTCGGCTTCCCAGCGCTCCAAGACGGCCCAAGAGGCCCCAAGACGGCTCTGGGGACCACGCGGGGGACCCGAACGGACAATTCGAGCCGTCGGCTCCGAGAGGCCACCAGGGGGCAACAAGAGGCGCCCAAGAAGCCCCCAAGAGGCCCCAAGAGGCCCCCAAAAGGCCCCCAGCAAGCCCAAATAGCCCCGCAAGAGGCTCCCAAGAAGCCTTCCAGAGGCCCCCAAGAGGCCCCAAAACTGCCCCAGAGAGGCCCCCGAGAGCACTCCGACGAGACCCCACGAAGCATCCCCGAGGACTCTGACCAACAACCCAGGCACGGTGGCGGGGTGGGGCGAAGGCCACTAGATAGATAGATAGATAGATGGAAGCATAGATAGATAAGTATATCTATATGAATAAATCTGAACATACATATACTTGTACATACACACATCGATCGGCCGATGTCTATATATATACACATATACATACATATAGTACAAACATACACACACACACCACCTATATACATACGTACAGGCAGACAGACAGGCTGGCAGGCAGACAGACATACACACATACCATACAAACATACATACATACATACAAACATACATATAACCAAGCATACACACATACAGACATACATAAATACAAATGAACATACACATCTACATATGTATGTACACACATATGCATATGCATATGCATATGCATATGCATACGCATGTACAACTGTAAGTCACAGACATATACACAAACATATACATGTCCACCTATATATATATATACATACATACATACTTATACATGCACATATACATTAACATATGCGTTTGCAAATGCAAGTATATGCACATCAACATATACATATAGACATACACAAATATATACATAAACTCTCACATACGCATATACAAATGCATATGCATATACATATACATATACACATACACATACAGATACATAGCCATAACCATATACATATACATATGCAACTACATCTACATATGCATATGCATATACGTATACAGGAGCCTGGCCCGGGGGGTTCCCCGTTCGAGCCGGCGCCGAAGACGCTATTTGAAGACAAGCTGCGGTGGCGCCTCTATTCCGCTGACGCCTGGTGAAGCTCGTGACGCCTCTACTCGGCCTGAAGCCTCTATTCCGTTAACGCCCATTGAAGCTCGTGAAACCTCTATTCGGCCTGAAGCCTCTATTCGGCCTAAAGCTTGCATTCGGCGCGTGACGCCTCTATTCAGCCTACGAATTGCGACGCACTGGTGGGGTGGCGACCCTAGACGCGCCTATTCGGCCTGAAGCCCTTATTCCCCTGACGCCCGGTGAAGCTCGTGAAGCCTCTATTCGGCCTGAAGCCTCTATTCCCCTGGCGCCCGGTGAAGCTCGTGAAGCCTCTATTCGGCCTGGAGCTTCTATTCCCTTGACGCCCGGTGAAGCTCGTGAAGCATCTATTCGGCCTGAAGCCTCTATTCCCCTGACGCCCATTGAAGCTCGTGAAGCCTCTATTCGGCCTGAAGCCCTTATTCCCCTGACGCCTGGTGAAGCTCGTGAAGCATCTATTCGGCCTGAAGCTTCTGTTCCCGTGGCGCCCGTTAAAGCTCGTGAAGCCTCTATTCGGCCTGAAGCCTCTATTCTCCTGACGCCCGGTGAAGCTCGTGAAGCCTCTATTCGGCCTGGAGCCTCTATTCTCCTGGCGCCCATTGAAGTTCGTGGAGCCTATATTCGTCCTGAAGCCCTTATTCCTCTGACGCCCGGAGAAGCTCGTGAAGCCTCAATTCGGCCTGAAGCCTCTATTTCTCTGGCGCCCGGTGAAGCTCGTGAAGCCTCTATTCGGCCTGAAGCCACTATTCCCTTCACGACGGGGGAAGCTCGTGAAGCTTCTATTCGGCCTGAAGCCTCTATTCCCGTGGCGCCCGTTGAAGCTCGTGAAGCCTCTATTCGGCCTGAAGCCTCTATTCCCCTGACGCCCGGTGAAGCTCGTGAAGCCTCTATTCGGCCTGGAGCCTCTATTCCCCAGACGCCCAGTGAAGCTCGTGACGCCTCGCAGGCTTCGTGCCCCAGGGGAAGGCAAATCTATAAGCAAATACGTAAAACGCAAAAGATTCGTGCCCCTGGAAAGGGATCGTGCCCCAGGAGAGGGCCAATCACGCTAAGAATTCGTCTCCCATGATACGGCCACTCTATCAGCACGCACGTGAAGCACGAAAAATTCGCGATCTGTTGGCACATACACTAAACACAAAAAGATTCGTGCCCCAGGGGAAGGCCAATCTATATATGCAAACACGTAAGACACGAAGGATTCGTGCTCCAGGAGAGGGCGAATCTTTAGGCACATACATAAAGCACGAAGGGTTCGTGCCCCAGGAGAGGACAAATCCGTAGGCGCATACGTTAAACACGCAGGGTTCGTGCCCCAGGGGAGGGCAAATATGTAAGCAAATATGTACACCCTGCGAAATGCTTTAGAAATCATGGGTTAAGAAATTCATAGTCTCAGAATTTTAATAAAAACCCAGACAGTATATTCAAATATTGGGATTTACATTGAAACGTTAAGAATAATCGAGACTCTGGCCGAAAACTTGGGTTTTCTTAAGCATCGCCTCGAGTGTAAAACTCAAAAGTTTCGTGCCCCTGGAAAGGGCCAATCTATAGGCATACACGTGAACACGCAAAGGACTCGTGCCCCAGGAGAGGGCCAACCTATACGCACATGCGTAAGACACAAAGGATTCGCGCCCCAAAAAAAGGCAAATCTCTAGGCATCACGTAATACGCTAAAGATTCGCGCTCCATGGTACGGCCAATATTCATATATATATATATATAACTAGAACCATCGCGCGCGCTTCGCGCGCGCTTAGGTTCTAGTTTGCCCCGAAAACGGTGTTCGCAAGCACGGGTCCGATTCCGTGGCGATTCGCGGGAAATCGACGTCCGAAAATGACGTGTTGCCAGAGGCAGGTCCGCGGATGCTTTAATGCAACGTGTCCAGTGTATCCAACGATTGCATACTTGTTACATATGCTACATATTGTATTGTTCTGCAATATTATGCCCCCCCCCCCTTGGAGCCGCGCCACATCGTCGGACCAAATCTGGAGGGCCTCATTCTGGGCCTCAAAACATAGAAAGACCTATGGAAAATCAACAATTTCGGCCTCTTGGGCCTCTTGGGACTCCAAGAGGGCCTCAAGATGGCCGACGATGGCCCCAAGACAGCCCAAGACGGCCTCAAGACGGCCCAAAATGGCCCCAAGAGGGCCCATGAGGCTCCCAAGAAGATCCACGAGAGCACTCAAACCCGAACAATCTTTCCATGACACCCTCACCCTTAGACCCGAACCTTGAGACCGAAGACCCGAGCCCAGAAATCGAACCCGAACGCCTCAACATCTCAAATGAAGAGGCTCATCCCCGCTCCACCGTTTCCTCCTTCCTTCTGAATCCTTCCTTCTTCCACTTGCTCAAACTCCTCCTCCTCCTCCTCCTCCTCCTCCTCCTCCTCCTCATCGCCCTCCTCCTCCCACTCCTCCTCCTCCTCCTCCTCCTCCTCCTCCTCCTCCTCCTCCTCTCCTCCTCCTTCTCCTCCTTCTCCCCCTCCTCCTCCTCCTCCTCCCCCTCCTCCTCCTCCTCCTCTCCTCCTTCTCCTCCTCATCCCCGTCCCCCCCCTCCCCCTCCTCGTCCTCCCCATCCCCCTCCAATGCGCCGGGCCGGGCATGGTATGGAAACTGCCTTCGCCGACTCTCTGCCGCCTTGCCTCTTGGGGCCTCTTTGGGGCCTCTTAGGCACCTCTTGGAAGCCTCTTGGGGGCCTCTTGGGGGCCTCTTGGGGCATCCTGGGGCCTTCTTGGGGTTGTCTTGGGGCCCTCTCGGGCCGTTTTGGGGGCCCCTTTGGCCGTCTTGGCGCCTTCTCGGGCCGTCTTGGGCGCCTCTTGGGAACCTCTTGGGCCGTCTTGGGGCGGTCGTGGGGGTCTTTTCGACCGTCTTCAACGCCGTGAAGGCCGAAAACATACATCTGCAAAAAATATACACTTTCATATTGAAAAACAATGATGTTTGCCTCTTGGAGCCCTCTTGGGGCGCCTCCTCGAGGCCTCTTGGGGCGGTTTGATGGCCTCTTGGCCCTTCTGGAAGCGATCTTTGGCGGTCTTGAAGCGATCCTGGGCTTCTCTCGGCGCTCTTGGAGCCTTCTTTGGCGGACTGGGAGGCCCGGGGGCCGCCCGAGGAGCGTCCCGGGAGGCCTTCCTGGGCTGTCTTCGGGCTATCCTAGGGCGCCTCGTGGGGCTTTCGGACCGCTCCGACAGCCAAGGGAGCTGATATCCTAAAAATGTACGTTTTACGAAGGGAATGGGGCCATTTTGGTCTCCCGGGGCGCTCTTGGGGGGCCTCTTGGAGGCCTCTTGGGGCGGTTTGATGGCCTCTTGGCCCTTCTGGAAGCGATCTTTTGCGGTCTTGAAGCGATCCTGGGGTTCTCTCGGCGCTCTTGGAGCCTTCTTGGGCGGACTGGGCAGCCCGGGGGCCGCCAGAGGAGCGTCCCGGGAGGGCCTCCTGGGCCGTCTTGGGGCTGTCCTCAGTCGTCCTGGAGCGTCCTTGGGCGCCTCGTGGGGCTTTCGGGCCGCTCCGACAGCTAAGGGAGCTGATATCGTAAAAATGTACGTTTTACGAGGGGAATGGGGCTATTTTGGTCTCCCGGGGCGCTCGTGGGGGGCCTCTTGAAGGCCTCTTGGGGCGGTTTGAGCGCGTCTTGACCCTTCTGGAAGCGATCTGTGGCGGTCTTGAAGCGATCCTGGGGTTCTCTCGGCGCTCCTGAAGCCCTCTTGGGCGGGCTGGAACGCGCGGGGGCCGCCGGAAGGGCGCCCCGGGAGAGGGCCGCACCCTATATACAAGGGAGGTTCCGGCCCGGGGCCCGGGGCCCGGGATCTCCCATATATGTATATTATATATATATATATATATATATATATATATATATATATATATATATATATATATATATATATATAAGCACGCACGTAAGACACTGAACATTCGTGCCCAAAGAGTAGGCCAATCTATAGGCACATACGTGAAACACAATGGATTCGTGCCCCAAGAAACGGCCAATCTATTGGCACATACGTTTAACACAAAGGATTCGCGCCCCAGGAAAGGGCCAAGACAGCTCCAGGAGGCACCGGGAGAGGCCAAGACAGCCCCAGAAGGCACCGGGAGGTCCCAGGAAGCCCCGGGGAGCCCCGGGAGGCCTCAGGAGGCTCCGAGAGACTCCAGCAAGCCCCAGAAAGCCGCAGGAAGCTCCAGGAGGCCCCAGGAAGCCCCAGGAGGCCCCAGGAAGCCCCAGGAGACGACCAATCTATAGGCACATACGTTAAAGACAAAGGATTGTGAAGCCACCCTGACCGCGCAGCACTGGTGACACGCTTCCGACGGATCCATCCTGCGGGCTCCTGGGGCATTCCGCCTCAAGAAGGTCCCAAGAGGCCTCGAGGAACACCCAGGAAGCCCCACGAGGCCCCCAAGAAGACCAAACGAGGCCCTAAGAGGCCCCAAAACGGCCCCCCAGGAGGCTTCAAAACAGCATTCAAGAGCCCGACGAGAAACCTGTTTCTCGTCGGCCACCCCCGCCGCCGCCGGCCGCCGCCGCCCGATGGGGCTGGGTTGCGGGTCCAAGGCCTCCTGGAGGTTCGTTTGGGGGTCTGAGGTTTCTTGTCGGGCTTTTGGAAGCTGTTTTGAAGCCTCCTGAGGGGCCGATTTGGGGCCTCTTAGGATTCTTTTTTAGTCAACTTGGGGAGGGGTCTTGTCTAGCAGAATGTGCCGCACAGCAGGTGGGGCACGCCTAGCACCAATGATTATGTTTTAATCAACTTGGGGAGGTTTCTTGCCTATCAGAGGGTGCCGCACAGCCAAAGGGCATGTCTAGCACCAAGGATTCTTTTTCAATCAAATGGGCGAGGGGTCGTCCCTAGCATAGGGTGCCGCACAGCAAAAGGCATGTCTAGCACCAGGGATTATGTTTGAATTAACTTGGGGAAGGGTCTTGCCTAGCAGAAGGTGCCGCGCAGCAGAGGGGCTCACCTTGGAGAGGATGCCGCAGGGCAAAGGGGCACTCCTAGCACCAAGGATTCTTCTTTAATCAACTTGGGGAAGGGTCTTGCATAGCAGAAGGTGCCGCACGGCAAGTGGGGCACGCCTAGCACCAGTGGTTCTTTTGAAATCAACTTGGGGAGGGCTCTTGCCTATCAGAGGGTGCTGCACAGCAAAGGGGCCTGTCCAGCACCAAACATTCTGTTTTAATCCATTTGACGAGGGGTCTTGCCTAGCAAAGGTGCCGCACAGCAAAAGGGCATGTCTAGCACCAGAGGTTATGTTTCAATTAACTTTGGGAGGGGTCTTGCCCAGCAAAAGGTGCACCTTGGAAAGTGTGCCGCACAGCAAAGGGGCACATCTAGCACCAAGGACTCTGTTCTAATCAACTTGGGGAAGTGTCTTGTCTAGCAGAAGGTGCCGCACAACAGATGGGGCACGCCTAGCACCAAGGACTCTTTTTTTAATCAACTTGGGGAGGGCCATTGCCTAACAAAGGGTGTCACACAGCAGATGGGGCACATCTAGCACCAAATATTTTGTTTTTGCAACTTGGGGAGAGGTCTTGCCTAGCAGAAGATGCCGCACAGCAGGTTGGGCACGCCTAGCACCAAAGACTCTTGTTTGATCAACTTGGGTTGGGCCATTGCCCAAGAAAGGATGCCACACAGCAGATGGGGCACGTCTAGCACCAATGGTTCTTGTTTAATCAACTTGGGGAGGGTTCTTGCCTAGCAGAAGGTGCCGCACAGCAGGTGGGGCACGTCTAGCACCAAGGATTATTTTTAATCAATTTGGGGAGGGCCATTGCCCAACAAAGGGTGCCACACAGCAGATGGGGCACGTCTAGCACCAATATTTTTTTTATCAACTTGGGGAAGGGTCTTGCCTAGCAGAAGGTGCCGCACAGCAGATGGAGCACGCCTAGCACCAAGGATTCTTTTTTAATCAACTCGGGGAGGGCTCTTGCCCAGAAGTGGGTGTTGCACAGCAGGGATCTTGCCTAACCAAGGGCGCCACACAGCAGATGGGGCACGTCTAGCACCAAATATGTTGGGAGGGGTCTTGCCTAGCAGAAGGTTCCGTTCAGCACATGGGGCACGTTTAGCACCAAGGATTTTTGTTTTTAACAACTTGGGGAAGGGTCTTGCCTAGCAGGAGGTGCCGCACAGCAGGTAGGGCACGCCTAGCACCAAGGATTCTTTTTTTATTCAGCTTGGGGAGGGCCATTGCCCAAGAAAGGATGCCACACAGCAGATGGGGCACGTCTAGCACCAAGGACTCTTTTTTAATCAACTTGGGGAGGGGTCTTGCCTAGCAGAGGGTGCCGCGCAGCAGATGGGGCACGTCTAGCACCAAGGATTCTTTTTTAATCAACTCGGGGAGGGTTCTTGCCCAGAAGAGGGTGTCGCACAGCAGATGGGGCACGTCTAGCACCATGTATTCTTTTTGAATCAACTTGGGGAGGGTTCTTGCCTATCAGCAGGTGCAGCCCAGCAAAGGGGCATGTCCCCAGCACCAAGGATTCTTTTCTTAATCAACTGGGGGAGGGGTCTTGCCTAGCAGAGGGCGCCGCGCAGCACATGGGGTACGTCTAACATCACGGGTTTGTTTTATCAACTTGGGGAGAAATCCTGCCTAGCAGAGGGCGCCGCACAGCAGATGGGACACGTCAAGCACCAAGGATTTTTTTTCTATCAACTTGGGGAGGGGTCCTCCGGTAGGGGTCTTGCCCAAAAGAGGGTGTTGCAAGGCAGTTGGGGCATGTCTACCACCAAGGATTCTTTTTAATCAACTTGGGGAGGGGTCTTGCCTAACAGAGGGTGTCGCACGGCAGATGGGGCGCGCGTCGTGTTAGGCACGGAGAGCGTAAAGTAAAATGGCACTTTCAAAGTACAATTGGGAGGGGAGCACATTGAATACTGGGCCTGGTGAAGAGAAGGAGCATCTTCACAGGGAATAGCGTCTTCACCGGGAATAGCGTCTTCACCGGGAATAGCGTCTTCACCTGGAATAGCGTCTTCACCAGGAATAGCGTCTTCACCCGTCATAGCGTCTTCACCCGGAATAGCGTCTTCACACGGAATAGCATCTTCACCCGGAATAGCATCTTCACCCGGCGTCTTCACCGGCAATAGCGTCACCGGGAATAGCGTCTTCACCCGGGCTAGCGTCTTCACAGGGAATAGCGTCTTCACCTGGAATAGCGTCTTCACCAGGAATAGCGTCTTCATCCGGAATAGCGTCTTCACAATCAATAGCGTCTTCACCAAGAATAGCGTCTTCACCGGGAACTGCGTCTTCACAAGGAATAAAGCGTCTTCACCGGGAATAGCGCCTTGACCGGGAATAGCGCCTTCACCGGGAATAGCGTCTTCACCGGGAATAGCGTCTTCACCCGGACTGGCGTCTTCACCAGGAACAGCGTCTTTACAAGAAATATAGCGTCTTCACTGGGACGAGCGTTTGCACAGGGAGTAGCGTCTTCATAGGGGAAGTGGTGTCTGTGTCCGCAGAACGCGTCGTCACCGGGAATAGCATCTTCACCGGGAATAGCGTCTTCACCGGGAATAGCGTCTTCACCCGGAATAGCGTCTTCACCAGGAATAGCGTCTTCACCGTTTTCATAGGGCATAGCGTCTTCACAAGGAATAGCGTCTTCACAAGAACGCGTCGTCTCAGGGAATAGCGTCTTCAAATAGCGTCGTCGGTGCCGGCTCGAACTGGGAGCCACGGTTGCCGGGGCAATGTAAATATACATACATACAAACATACATGTAGTGAAAAAACATTGGTTGTACCATCTAGGTTGCTCCACATTACACAACATATACTCAACAACATATATTGCATCACATAGATTGCACCACGTGAGTTACCTAGATTACTACCCATCGATTGCACAACTTACATTGCACAACATAAACTGCACAACGTCGACTATCCAGTGTACCGGCAATATTGAGAACTGAGCCCCCCCAGGGGTTAAAGGTCCACCTTTTCGCATTGTAATGTACAAATGGTTATGCCCCATCGTCCATCCTATGAATCCATTCCATCTCAAGCATCCCAGGATCGCCCCCCTCCCCTCTTCCCCACCCACCCCCATCATCCGCACAAAAAATATGCGTGGACGAACAAGAACCCCTTACAAAAAAAACGGGGCGAAGTGCAAACTCGCGCGTCGTCGTGCGCACATGCCGAAATTGTTCAAAAAACGTGGGCTGCGTGCATGGGTTTCAGAATCGAGCGCCCCGAAAACATAACTAGCCTGGCGATTGACCCAACCATGTGCAGTTGTGAGCACCGTCGTTGTACGCACCGCCTTCGGAAGAGCCATTTATAGGGCCACGAAACGTGCGAGCGGTGTGCCAAAATTTGCCCGGTGGGCGCATGCGAAACGTGTGATGGGCGTGCCGCAATGGGTGCGGCGGGCGCATGCGAACGCAGCCACTGGCGCCTTCGGTGGAGCTCCCTAGGGGGCCACGCATCGCGTGAACGGCGTGCCGGGATGGGCGTTTGTGACGCATACGGGCGGCGGGACCGGGGCCTTCGCTGGAGCTCCTTATGGGACCACGAAACGCTTGGGGGGCGTGACGAAATCGGTGTGGGTAGAGGTCCCTCTGGGGCCACGAAACGTGTGAGGGGTGTGCCGAAATGAGCGTGGGTGACGCATGCGGGCGGTGGCACTGGGGCCTTCGGTGGAGCTCCCGATGGGGCCACGAAACGTGTGAGGGGTATGCCGACATGGGCGTGGGTGACGAATGCGGGCGGTGGCACTGTGGCCTTTTTTAAGCTGCGCTCCCAGGCTCACGCGGCGCGAGCTCAGGCTCTGGACGGCCAAGGCGAAGGCCTAAGCAGCGGGGCTCCGAATGGGAAAAAGGCCAACCCGCCGCCACACGAGCACCCTTCGCCACTCCCAGGAAGCCAAGCACGGCCCTGCTCCCAGCGCCAGCTGAAGCCCCTCGCGCTGGCCGGTCGGCCCTAACGCCCCCGCAGTAGAGGGAGATAGCGAAAGACGCGCTCCGCGACAAGTATGCGGCGCCCCCCGGGACAACGCAGCTCGCGCCACCCCCCAGGCCGCGCCACCCTCAAGCCGAGGGTAGACCACCGAAGCCATCCCCTGGGAGCGGAGGTGCGCGGCGTCACCCGTGACAGCACAGCTCGCGCTATCAGCCAGGCCGCGCCACCCTCAAGCCAAGGGATGACCACCGAAGCCGCCCCTCGAAAGACACACGCGTGAGACAATAAACAGAACCAGATCGCGAGACGAAGAATCACCCAGACCGTGTATTCGGATTACACCTCACTGCGTATAGAAAGGTGTCGCCGTCGAGCGAGGAGCGCAGAGGTCTCGGAGCATCTCCCTGAGCCTAGCCTTGCTCGACTGGGAGAAGGGGGCCCTCTCGACGCCGAGGAGCAATGCCACCTCGCTCATCAGCTGGTTTTGAGAGGGACGGTCAACGTCGGGAAAGATCGACGCTGCCGCGGACGCGCCGCTGCAGCACGCACGACCGCGCGGCCCCGCTCGAGGCGACCTCCTCCGCACTGGAGGGGGCGCCTCCAGCGCCGCCGACCTCCACCATCATGATCTCCTCCGCGTCAACGCGGGCGTCGCCGCCCAAGGAGTGCTGGTGCCCGAGCCCCCTCTTGCCATCCTCTGGCCCGTCGGCGCCCCCGTTGAGGAGCGCAGCAGGGTTGGTCTGAAGGCGCGCGCCCACGATGCTCGAACGCGCTTACATGGGCAGGGTGGCCGCGCAAGCTGCGCCGCAGACCCCCGCGCCCTCCCGGTCTCCGTTTTCAGCCGCCCCAGGGCCGGAGAGCCCGCCGAAGCTGTCGCCGTCATTGCCGTCGACGCCCGAGGAGATGCAGGAGCCCAGCGTGTCATCTGGGCGGGGGCCTTCGCCAGTTGGAGGCGCGAAAAAACCGGCGTCGCCGGAGTCGCCGCCCCCGCCGACTCACTTCCACCAACGCGCGGACGACGCCAGAGGCACTGGCCTCGGCTCGGGAGCGCGGCGAACGCGCTCGGACAGCGCGAAGACGGTGCCTGGCCGCAGGCTGCGGCCGCGGCGGCAAGCCAGGGCCCAGCGCAGCGGCGCCGCATCGGCCGCGGCGCGCGCGGAAGGCACGCGGCGAGCGTGCGCCGCCGTCGCCGACAGCGGCCTGCGCACTCAGCGTCTGCGCCATCCAGATTGCAGAGCAGCGCCAGCGGGGCGGCGCGGAGGATGAGCACCGCCACTAGCGCCCGCACCACGAAGTAGCCGACCGCAACCGCGGCCCCGCCTTGCGGTCGAACGAAGGCGGCGCCCAGAACTGCGCTGAATGGCGTCAAATTCCGCCCTGCCCGCCTTCTCGATCACCGCCACCGCAATGTCGAAGACGTGCGCCGCCGCGCTGCGCCTCTGTTTGCCCAGCGTCGGCACGCACGGGGAAGCCGCGCTCCCCTGTTCCGCGGCCAGGCCCGCTGCGAGGAGCGGCGCTTCGAGGGCGAGCCGACCAATCAGCTCTCCAGCCAGCCAATCGCCCACCTCCCCAGTCGCGCCAGCGCCTGCCAGGGCCACAGCCTGCTGGGCCGCCGCGTCGCGCACCTCCCGCGCGCACCTCCCTCCCGCGACCTTGGAATCGAGCGCCTGCACGCGCACGAGGGCGGACGACAGCTTCCCCTGGACGGCGCCGCGCGCTGCCGCCTGGCAAACACGGCGCGCTGGCCAGAGAGAAGCGGCAGGCAGCACCTACCATCCGAGGCTGCTCTGCCGCCACACGGGCAGCGTGGCAGCCGTCCGCAGCTATATCCCAAGCGCGCGCGACTCTGCGGCCTCCCGCGGGGCCCAAAAAGAGAGCGAACACAGGGAACGGTTTGAGCCAAAATGGTTACGGAGTGGCACTGTGGCCTTCGGAGGAGCTCCCTCTGGGGCCACGAAACGTGTGACGGGTGTGCAAACATGGGCGCGGGTGACGCACGCGGGCGGTGGATGGGGGGAGGGCGAGGAGGAGTGAGTGAGTGACGCGGGGCGCTGTCTCTTCAAAACGTGGACCCAACACCACAGGATGGTTGGAAACAAAAACATAAGGTGCCGGGACCGCTTTTCCCAACAAACAATGCACCCGCGATGTTGCTACTTGTTGGAGAAATGTGTCAGGCCCATAACTTGCGACCAAGTGGGCCTCTCGCGCGCGCGTGTCAGAATCGCAAGAACGCCCTTTGCGCGCGCGCGCGGTCCCCCAAACCCATTGCAAAAACAGGACAACGTGCATGCGCGCGAGTCGTCACACGCGCATGCCACATGAATCCTCCAAAAACCACGGGCACCGAAAAAACTTCAAAACCCTGCGTCCCGAAGACATTCTGCAAAACAGGAAAAGCATGTCTTGCAATTTCCGATTGCGAAAAAGCCTGCGCTTGCGGCCCTGCGAGATTCGCAAGAACACTATAGGTTTGTCAAAACTCTCTTTACATTCTGCCAAACGGGCCTTTCGCGCCGCCTGTCGACATCATTTGGACGTCCTTGCGTGCGTGCTGGGGGGGCACGATGAGCGTCAAAAAATTCCATGCGGGTCACTCTCGCGCGTCGGCAGCGCACGCATGCCGACCTCCTTCCCGAACCTTCATCGCCGACGCGAGGACGCCGTCATCGTCGCCGGCGTGATCAGCATCGGCGCCGTCACTGGCCGCGCCGTCGTCGTTGCCATTATCATCACCAGTATCACTACGGTCATCATCGCGACTACCGTTGTCGACGTTGCCGTGATACCGCGCCCGCCCAAGTCGCCGATTCGCTCTGAAGTGCCCGCAGAGAAGTGCCCAGCGGTCAGCGCCATCGCGGCCGCGTCGTCCGCGCAAAAAAAAAACTGGCCGCGTTGCGCGCGAGCACGCGGGCTAGCGCGGCCGCGGCGATGCGCAAGCTTCTGCGTGCTGACGCAACCTGCTGCTTGTGAGAGGATCGGGGCGGAGGACGAAGAGCAATCAACGGGGAGCAACAAGCGAGAAGGCAGGAGCGACGGCAAAGCATAGAGGGGCAAGGAGAGAGGAGGGAGAGCTAAAGAGGGAGGAGGGGGAGAAAGAGGTGCGAACGACCAAAAGCAAAGAGGTAAGGGCCAGGAGAAAGAAGCGCGGAGGAGTGAGAAGAGAGGAGCAAGGAGCGAGGAGAGAGGAGGGGGGCGAGGAGAGAAGAGCAGTGAGGAAGGCTTGAGCAGCGTGCAGCACACGAACCTCCCAAAGGCCTCGATGCGCGTATGACCAAACACGTGGTCTCCTCTTGGATCGCTCATAGGGCCTCTTGGAACCATCTTGGGGCCTTCTTGATGCCTCCTTGGGGCCTTCATGTGACGTTTCTGGCTTCCTGGAGCGACCTGGGCATCCCCTGAGCCCTCTGGGTGCTCTCGAGGGTGGGGCCCGGGGGCGCCCCGAAGTTCCTGGGGGCGATCTTGGGGCTTTCTGAGCTGTCCTGGGGCCGTCTTGGAACAAGAAAGAAGGATGGCTGGCCCCATCTTGGGCCTTCCTTCGGGGCGTCAGTGGCAATCCTGGGGGCACTTGTGGGCCCAGCTTGGGCGTCTTGGGCCCTCGTGGAGGCGCCTCGGGCCCTCGGCGGAGCGATGCGGTAACGAATCTTGGGGGAGCAGGGGAAGTGTGCGAAAACAAAATAAGAATAGTATCATGGTTGTCGCTTCTCGGGGGCCCTCGGCGAAGCTACCTTGGGGCCACCTCGGCGACAACTTGGGCTGTCCTGGTGGCTCCTTGGGGCCGCCCCGGAACCGCCCGAGGCCTCCGAGAACACCCTGCGAGCCCACCGGGGCCGTGGGAGAACGTCCAGAGGGCACTACGGAGCCGTCCTGGGAGGACTGCTTCAGGAGGTGCCAGGGACATGTTCTGGGCGGCTCCGAGAGCGGCCAAGGGGATCAAAGAGAGCCACTCTGGACACAGATCCTTCTCGCACGCGCAGTTTGCCGCATTGTACGAGAGACGACGTCGGGCTCCAGCCTCGCCTCCGCTATGTCGCTGAGCAGCGACAGAGCCCGCTGCCACTGCTGGCCCATCTCGCACGCGCTGATCCCAGCGCTGTAGCTAATGACGTCAGGCTCCACCTCCGACCCCCACATCTCACTGAGCACCGACAGTGCCCACTGCCATTGCCTGCCTCTTC
Organism: Prorocentrum cordatum; assembly: GCA_963575745.1. Taxonomy (NCBI): domain Eukaryota; class Dinophyceae; order Prorocentrales; family Prorocentraceae; genus Prorocentrum; species Prorocentrum cordatum. The sequence continues at coordinate 16,746 of CAUYUJ010022483.1, forward strand.
TGCATACGCTGACAGCCGCCAGGTATTGGACTTGGGAGACTGTCTTGCCAGTTTGAACGCCTTCGCGGAGCAACTGCAGTGCTGCGCTCCATTGTTTTGTTCGACCACAGTTCTGGATTGCCACTTCGAGGGGAACAGCGCTGTCTCGAGGCCCCCCGCCGGATGTCGCGCGTATGGACAGATGTGGCAGCATGACATCTTGAGTCGAATATGGCTTGAGTGGAAAATTCTGTGCCAAATCCACCTCCTTGCTATAATGCTCGTCCACCACCTCATCCTCCCCCTCGAAATCATTATCCTTGTCATCGTCCTCCTCCTCCTCCGTCCCGTTTCCCTTTGCATAATTCCCCTGTCGCAATCCCCAGATGTGTCGGTAGGAAGGGCGGGGCGTTTCGCCTGACACATCCTCGCCATTTGTGTTCCTGACTCTTGAAACTTGCAACAGCTGCGCAGATGGAGGGCTGGTGGTTTTAAAAGTATGGTTCTCGCCTGAGCGCCGCGCACATTCATTTTAAAAGTTCGCAGCAGCTTCAAGGATGGATGGCGGGTCCTTTTTCAAAATTTAGCTCTCGTCCTAGCATCGCGCACATTCGTCTCAAAGTTTGCAACAGTTTCAAAAAGGGAGGGCGGCCCGTTTTCAAAATGTAGCTCTCGCCCGGGCGCCGCGCACATTCGTCTTAAAAATCTACAACAGATTCGCTGATGGAGTGCGGCCCGTTTTCAAAATTTTGCTCTCTCCCGGGCGCCGCACGCATTCGTTTCACAAGTCTGCAACAGCATCACTGACGGAGGGCGGCCCGTTTTCAAATGTTGCTCTCGCGAGAGTGCCACGCACATTCGTCTTAAAATCTGCAACAGCTTCACTGATGGAAGGCGGCTCGTTTTCAATTGTTCTCGCGTGAGTGCCGCGCACACTCACGGGTGGAGGGCGGCTCGTTTTCAAAACGTAGCTCTGGCCTCAGCGGCGCGAGCATTTGTCATGAAAGTGCGCGGCAGTTTCACGGATGTAAGGCGGCTCGGTTTCAAAATGTGGCTCTCGCCCGAGCGCCGCACACATTCGTCTCAAAAGTCAGCAGCTGCTTCCAGGAATCGTATGGTCGAAGTCCACAGACCTGTTTTCTGGCACGATGTCGAACTGTCAGGACGCAACTGACACGTGGATTCGCGGCGCTGAAGTCCCCGGAATGCAGTTCTGCCACGATTGAGAAACGTCAGGCCGCAAGAGTCACGTTGATCCGCGGCGTGGAAGTCCAATTAACGCTGTGCTGGCAGGATGGAGAATTCTTGGACGGTTGCCTTCTCATGGGCCACTTCCCGAAATGAAAAGGAATTCTATCACGAACCTATCATAAGGGAGCTTGAAGGAAGGGTGTCCTCCTCCTCGTCTTAATCCACCTCCACCTCCTCCTCCTCCTCATCCTCCTCCTTCGCCTCCTTTTCATCCCTCCTCTTCTCTGCTCTTCTCTCCTCCTCCTCCTCGGCCTCCTCCTACTTCGCCTCCTCCTCATCATCATCTTTATCATCATCACTATCCTCATTATCGTCCTCATCCTTGTCCTCATCCTCATCCTCCTCGTTCCCCCACTTCCTCCTGCAGCATCCTTGAAGCTGGCGGCGCCCTGTCTGCCCGCCGACACCATCTAGCCTCATGTGCAATCACCTCTTCGCCTCTGGCCCGAGCCTGCCTATCATTTACACCCACTCACCACTACATGTTATACAACGCCCCTTGCAATACTGCGAGACCTCAAGGCCAGGTGAAGAGGACGGGGCGTGCGACAAGAAATGAAGCGACAATTGCACCGAGGCGCGCTGGTCATGTCGCGGAGCCCGAATGTATAACTCAATGGGCCTGTCGAGAACATTCGAGCACGTGGGCGGTCCAAACTGCGAGAGACTTCCTCAACATCGGCATGACACCGAGTCGAATCTCTCCCTTGCATGGTGCTGCTTGAGTCAGTGACTTAATTTACCCGCGGACCGAGCCTGGATCACGGTGCCAAGCTCGGTCCTCACCTGCAGAAGCACGGAGAAAGCAAGTGGAAAAGCAAGGCGGTCGAGAAATATGAGAGCACGAATGGACCACACCCTGCACAACATGAGAGCATGTGGTGAATACGCAATGCCAGATAGAGTGGAAGGATGATTGGAGAAGTGGCCGCTGCGAGCGAATCGAAAATGCTGCTCGCCATACTGCTGCATGGTATAACACAAACCACCCGGACTGAAGAACACGTATACAATGCTTAGGCGCCGGTCTTCTGAAAGATGGGCGGACGCGATATGGAGGCCGTCAGCATTGTGCATACAGCTTCCGCGAAGGCGTGGTCGAGTGGCCCACACCGCGCGGGCCACTCGGCTCGATTTGATGTTCCCTTCGCATGGCAATCCTTGGGAAAACAACACAGGCGGAGATTCAAGACGACCGTCTTCCCTGATTGGCCGAATACGCAACAGAAAACGTTGATAGCATGATGTTTCTATGACGCGCAAAATGTCTTCAAGCATCGCAGCATCCTTGATGCCCTTCGCCGTGGTCCGAAGCACATAATTCAGGTGAAGAAGCGTACCCGTGTCTCCCCACGCAAGATATCGCATCAGCGGATTTGTTATCATCGAGGTTGGCTGCAAGCGAAATTTCATACACTCGCGACATGTGCCACGCAACCAGCGTAGCCTAACGCGTGACATTGTGAGCCCATCGTGACCGCGATCACCACTGTCGGATGCTCCGCTGCAGCCCGCAGTTCACGAGGTTTCCGTGACTCCTGGTCACCCGATGTGCCACGCGCGCTAGAGCTGCTCCATGCAGACCTGGAGTCGGCTTTCGTCGCAGCAGCGAGTCCTCTCGGCGCTCGGGGACAGCCATGAGATGCACGGGGCCGAACTGGGCACCGCAAGCAACAAGACGAGGAGGAGCGCGGAAGGGAAGAGGAGCACGCTCAGAACAGCTGGAGCCGGCTACACGCAACCGAGTGACCATGGACAAGAGTGACCTTCAGCGCGCGGCTGAAGGCGGGGGCGCGAGTGGAGGGGGGCGGGAAGACCCAGGCGCGCAGGCCGAGGCTGCCGCATTGCATTCGACGCCCAGAGGAGCCGCAGCAGGCCCGCACCAGCGGTCAATGTGACGAAGGGCCGTTTTTGCGCGTGGCGCGCGGAAGCCCGTCCAGAGTACACCTCCTCTGGGAGCCCAGACGCGCCGCCCGCCCACAGCGGCCGCACCCTGGAGACCGCGAGCATTTCCTTACAAACAACTCATCCCTGCGGCACCCTGAGATGCGCCGGTAAGGCGGACCGGGCGTTTCGCCTGAGACTTCCGCACCATCTATAATCATTAAGCTCAAACGTTTGCAAGAGCTTTACGGCTGGAGGGCGGGCCGTTTTCAGAATGTGGCTCTCGCCTGAACGCCGCGCAAATCGGCATTAAAAGTCGGACATAACTTCCCGAATGGAGGGCGGCTCATTTTTGCACTGTGCCTCTCACCATAACACCGCGTACATTCGTCTTAAGAGTTTAGACGAGTTTCAAGGATTCTTGTGGTTTACGTCGCACACATGGTGCCTTGGCACAATGTAGGACTGTCAGGGCGCAAGAGTCACGCTGATTCGCCGTACTGAAGTTCCCAAAAGTGTTTTCTGGCGCGATTCAAGATATTCGGGACGCAACAGCAACGTTGATCTGGAGCGCTGACGACCAAAAAGTGGTGTTGCAGCACGGTTCAGGATTTTCAAACGGTTGTCTTCCAACGGAGCACTTCCCTCAGCAAGAATGAACCATTGTAGGGACCTACGAAGGGAGAACCTGGCAGAAGGGTGTATTGCGACATTGTTGAAGGGTCTGGAATTTACACTGGTAATGCGCCTCCTCCTCCTCTTCCTCCTCCTCCAGTCATTTTCCTTATAGTCTTCCTTCAAAATAATTGTTCCTGTCGCACCCCGAGGCTAATTTGTAAGGCGGGCAGGGCATTTCGCCTGAGACTTCTTCACCACTTATGACCCTGAAGCTTGAAAAATGTCAACAACCTCACAGATGGAAGGCGGGCCGTTTTCAAAATGTGGCTCTCGCCTTGTCGCCGTGCACATTCGTATCAAAAAAAGAAAAGCTTCACTGATTGAGGGCGGGTCGTTTTCAAAATGCGGCTCTCGCCTTAGCGCCGCGCACATTCGTATTTTGATGCAAGGGTTGCACGGATGGAGGGCGAGTCGTTTTCAGCATGTGGCTCTCGTCTTAGCGCCGCGCATTCGTGTTAAATAATGCAAAGGTTTCACGGACTGTGGGCGGTTCCTTTTGAAAATGTGGCTCTCGCCTTAGCGCCGCGCACGCTCGTTTTTTGTTTGACAATTGCATGAGTGTCACGGGTGTCCCATGATCAACGTACCAGAAACGGCGTTCTGGAAGGACTCAAGAATATGAGGGTGCAACAGTTACGTTGGTTCGCTGTGTCAAAAGCCCAAGAATGGCGTCCTGGCACGATTCAGGATCGTCAAGACGCAACAGTCAAGTTGATCCGTGGCGGTGGAATGCCGAGAACACTGTGTTGGCATGCCTCAGGGTCTTCAAACGGTTGTCTTCTAACGAGGCAGCTCCCTCAGTAGATATGAACCGTCGTATGGGGCCTATGAAGAGGGAGCTTGGAGGGAGGGTTGATTCCAACATCGCTGATGCCACTTGGGTTTACACTGGTCCTCCTCCTCCTCCTCCTCATTATCATCATCATCATAATCATCATCATCATCATCAGCAGTAGCAGCATCAGCATCATCATCAGCATCATCATCATCATCATCTTCCTCCTCCTCTTCCTCGTACTGTTCCTCCTCCTCCTCCTTCTGTTCCTACTCCTTCTCCTCCTCCTCCTCATGTTCATCCTTCTCCTCCTCCTCCTCCCTCCTCCTCCTCCTCCTCCTCCTCCTCCCTCCTCCTCCTCCTCCTCCTCCTCCGTCTCCTCGTCCGTCTCCTCCTCCTTATCCTCCTCCTCCAACTCTTCCTCTTCCTCGCCCGCCTCCTGGAGCGCATCCTCATGTTCCTTTTCCTTATCCTTCCTTCTCCTCATCCCCCTCATAGTCCTCCTCCTCCTCCTCTTCGTCCTCCTCCTCATCCTCCTCCTCCTCCTCTTCCTCCTCCTCCTCCTCCTCCTCGGCGGATGGCAGCGTTCATCACCGAACCCCAAAGCAGCCAGTCCTGACTCCTAGAACCTGAGTGAGCCCTTTCTGGCGCAAGCCAGAATTGGAAAGGGAAGCGGGGGCACGCGATCCCAACCAGCAGGGCCGAGCGGCAGGGCGCACGCGCGCGCGTGAGCCTCGGAGAGCGCGGCCCTGGTGCTGGCCGCGAGGTCCGCCAGAGCCTCCTGTCTGTCCCGCACCTCCCTCTCCAGGCGCTCCGCAGCCTGCGGGCAATCCTCTTCCTCTTCCTCCTCCTCCTCCTCCTCCTCCTCCTCCTCCTCCTCCTCCTCCTCCTCCTCCTCCCTCCCCCTCCTCCTCCCCCTCCTCCTGCTAGAATATCCTCCTCCTCCTCCTCCCCTCCTCCTCCTCCTCCTCCTCCTCTTGTTTCTTTCCCTCGCCCTCATGTCCCTCCTCCTCATCCTACAACAACAACAGCAACAGCAGCAGCAACAACAACATCTGCAACAGCTACAACAACAACAACAACAACAACAACAACAACAACAACAACAACAACCACAACAACAACAGCAACAACAACAACACAAAACGACAACAAAACCAGCATCCGCGACAGCAACAACAACAACACCAGCAACAGCAGCAACAACAACAACAACCACGACAACAGCAGCAGCAGCAACACCAACCCAAACAACAACATAAACAACAACATAAACAACAACAACAACAACAACTACTACTACTACTACTACTACTACAACAACAACAACAACAACAACAACAACAACAGCAGCAACAGCAACAACAATAACAGCACCAACAATAACAACAACTTCAACAACCACACCGGCAGCAACAACAACAAACATACCAACAGCACTGCTAACAGCAGCAACAACAACAACAGTAGCAACACCAACAACAACAACAGTAATAACAGCAACACCAACAACAACGACGTTTGCAACAACGACAACATAAACAACAACAACAACAACAACAACAACAGCAGCGGCAACAGCAACAGCAACAGCAACAACAACTCATCGTCCTTATCCTCCTCATCATCCTCTTCTTCCTCCTCTTTCTCATCCATCCTCATCCTCCTCCTCCTCCTTCTCTTCCTCCCCCTCCTCCATCCCTGTTCCTGGCAAATAAGTTGACAGGTAAGTCCCACCTGTCGCACCCCCACGCGATTTGGTAGGGCGGACCAGGCCGTTTGCCTGAGACTTCCTAACCAGATATGATCCTGAAGCTCGAAACCTGCAGCAGCTTCACGGATGAAAGGGGTGGGAAGATTTCAAAATGTGGTTTTCGCCTTAGCGTAGCTCGCATTCGTTCTAAAAGTATGCAGCCGTTTCACAAATCGAGGGCGGGCCGTTTTCAACATGTAGTTATCGCCACAGCACCGCGCAAGCTCGTCGTCAAAGTCTGGCTATTCAAGGAGGGGCTGCGGCTCCTTTTCAAAGCTTGGCCCTCGCCCCAGCGCCGCGCACGCACGTCTTAAAACTGTACAACCATTCCACGGATCAGCATGGTTAAATCCCAGGAATAATGTTTTGGAACGATTTAGGACTGTCAGAACGCAGCTGTCACTTTGATTCGCGGCGCTGAACTCCCAGGAACGGGGTCCCAGCACGGTTGAGACAGTCAGAACGCGACAGTCACGTTGATTCGCGGCGCTGAAATCCAAAGAACTGAGTTTTGACACGTTCGAGGTTTCTCAAACGGGTGATTTTCAATGTGACACTCCCGCAGTGATCATACATTCGTGTATTGGGCCTACAAAGAGGCATATTGCTTGGAGGAAGGGCGTATTAGGAACATCGTTGCTGCGTCTTGGGCTTACGCTGGTTATCGTCCTCCCCCTCCTCCTTCTTCTCCTCCTCCTCCTCATCTTCCTCCTCCTCCTTCTAGTCATCATCATATTTGTCCTCCTCGTCCTTTCGGCCTGCACCCCCTCTCGCCGTCTTTTCCTCCTGCTACGACGACGACGACGAAAACGACGACGCTGGCGACGACGACGACGGCGACGACGACGCGGGCCCAACAAGTGGAAACCAGAGCGAACGAAACACCTCAGCAGACAGCTGCCCGGACCTAACTGAGACAAGGTGCGTCAGACCATGGCCTCCTGGATCTGGCACGTACGAAATAAAAACACATGCATCAGAAATTCGAGAGACAGCACCGGAGGAGGAAGAGGAGTGCCCTCCTTTTGCGCCTTCCTATCTTGCCTCGACCTAACTTGATCATGCCACCCCCAGAGGCGACCGCCGCTGGGGGATGGTGGGGGTGACAGCGTTCATCACCGAACCCCAAGCAGCTAGTCCTGACTCCTGAGACCTGAGTCCTGGGAGGAAGAGGAGGAGGAGGAGGAGGAGGAGGAGGAGGAGGAAGTCCTGGTGCAAGCCAGAAGTGGAAGGGGAAGCAGGGGCACGCGATCCAAACCAGCAGGGCCTAGCGGCAGGGAGCGTGCGCGTGGGCCTCGGAGAGCGCGGCCTTGGTGCTGGCCGTGAGGTCCGCCAGCGCCTCCTGCCTGTCCCGCGCCTCCCTCTCCAGGCGCTCCGCAGCCTGCGGGCAATCCTCTTCCTCTTCCTCCTCCTCCTCCTCCTCCTCCTCCTCCTCCCCCTCCTCCGCCTCCTCCTTCTCCTCCTCCTCCTGCTCCTGCTCCTCCTCCTCCTCCTCCTCCTCCTCTTCTTAGCATGAGTAATATTGTTCCTCGGCTTAATGCTATTGTCAGTATGGTATGATTCGTCTTATTCCTTTTTGTGTGGTATGATTAATAATATTACTATTGTTGTGAGTTTCATTATTAGTTGTATTATGACTGTTATTACTCCTCCTCCTCCTTCTCCTCCTCCTCCTCCTCCGCCTCCTCCTCCTCCTCTTCCTCCTCCTCCTCCTCCTCCTCCTTGCTTGTTCGCTCGCTTCATGAGGGCTCATAGGTTCTACCCTTGCGTAGGAGAAGGAGGAAAGTAGAATGGTGACAAGGTCGTCGCCTCCACCAGCTCCTTTTTACAATCGCTCAGACGGCCGCAAGCGCAGGAAAGCATGGAAGGGCAATGAAAGCAGCAAGAGGGACGGGAGGGGGCGCCCGCATCCTGAGCAAGGGCCCTGGGACCCGCGCCCACCGTTAGCTGTCCAAATGCCCATACCGCCCGTTATGAAGTGCAGCCTCTTCCCATGTTACGCAGGGCATACGGGTCAAGGGGGTGCAAAACTGCAACAACTCAGATGCCACATCATCCAAATCTATATCCCCGAACTCTGAAAGCAAGACGCGGGGACCGTCTGAGGGCCTCTTGGGCCACGGTGCGAGCCAGCACTCTGCACAAAGGCAGTCGGCACGCGTTGGCCTGGGCAGCACACCATCTCCATCCGCCTCCTTACCCCTGAGCGTTCTGTGAGCATGCCCACCCAAGCACCTCCCCCCCAGGAGCAAGCACGATGCCATGCTGAAGAAAGGGGCAACAAACCCCCAGCATTCCCGTGGACTCGAGGGAGGGGGACCCAAGGAGGACTGATAAGTCCTCGTAGGCACAACTTTCAACTGTTCGAGCAAAGCACACATGTGAGGGAGTCTCCAGAGGTTAGGGGCCTGGGGGACAGAGGTGCTGGCAGCTGGGTGCTCAATGATAGCTGACACTCCGGCGGTCCAACAGATGTTAAGGGACTCAATGTTCGCGCGGAGGAGCGGGTTTCCCAGCCTCACTTGCTGGCTAAAAAAATGGGGGGGCTCCCACGGGAGAGGGATGGAGCGAAGGGGTTGGAGCGGTCTCGACTGGTCCCCCCAGGGTAAGAGGCAAATGTCTGGCAGCGCAGTTTCACAGGGGGGGGGCCAGGATCACCCCCTGAACGCATCCTTGCTTGACCCCAGAAAGCTACATGGTCGCCGTGTGTTCTCTCGTGAGATCCCAAAATCTCTCCATAGTCAGCGAGGTCAGCGCTAAGCACCAGGACGCGCATGGGGAACTCATCCCTTATTATCTCAAAGCACGCTTGGAGGTTATCTTCGCGCCTGGCTCAAGAGAACAAATGTCGCCGCGCCGTTTGTTCTCGACGCGCCCAGATAGACGATGCCCACACCGCGACACACCCACGGCAAACCCACCGCGTCCGCGGCGGCGCTTGCCCTGGTGGCCGCGGCGCCCTCCGCAAGACGTAGGGCCGCGCGTCGGAACAAACGGCGCGGCGACAGACGAAGACTTACGCGATCCACTGCTGAGGCGGTCTCTCGATGCGCTGACTGCTGTGAGCAATCGGCCGTTCAGCCTCGATACACTACACTTCATGGGCCTCAAGGGGGAGAGCGAGCACGGCGTCACTGCGAGTGAGGGGTGACAACGGGGGCCCAGCAACTCTGACTGGTAGACGTCTGGCAAAGGTCTCGCATATTCCCACCTTCCTGTCCCTGACTGCAAGCCTAGCTTCCTCAAGCCCCTCAATGGATGGACGGATGCGAGAGGCGCGGTAGGCGGCAAGACAATACTTCGCACGATGTTCATGCATGATGAGTCGCGCTCAATCCCAGAAATCTCTTCAACAGACCTGGCACACACTTCCAGTCGCTATCGCGGCTGGAGAGTCCCTCGCAGGGTGGAGCTTCCCCTTGATCCCTCTCCCGTCTCCTCCTCCTCCTCCTCCTCCTCCTCCTCCTCCTCCTCCTCCTCCTCCTCCTCTCCTCCTCCTCCTCCTCCTCCTCCTCCTATCCTCCTCCTCCTCCTCCTCTCCGTAGCCACTTTGGCTCAAGATGCTTTGTTCCCCAGGGGACCGAACGGATACCGCTAGTCCGCGGCCAGCAGTCGTTTTCTCGTGCCTTTACTGCGGGAGTTGGGCCCCCACACTCTGTCTCTTGACCGTGTCGGGAGGCCCGCTCGCCGTCTCTGCCAGCGCAGGGGCGGATTCAGCTCCCAGCAGTTCCTCATGGCGGCGCGGGGGCAGCAGAACGCGCGGCGCTGGGAGTGCAAGTCTTGCATTAACGACCGCACGGGAAACGCATGGTGGAATCACCCCGACGCCAAGAAGTGTGCATTATGTCCTGTGTGGAAATCGTCCTGCTTCAAGTGCCACGTGGGGCCACCCACTCCATCCTTTCGGAAAGGGGGGGGGCCCTCCGTGGCAGAAGGGTAAGGACTACAAGGATGCGATTGCAAAGATCAAGGAGCTTGAGTCAGAGGTCAAGCGGCTCAAGACGCATGGGGCTGCGGCGGCCCCTCCGTCGGACGCGGCCGCCATGTCCGTGGACTCGCAGGGTTCTGGAGCCGAGGCGTTGGGCGAGAGCCTCAGTGAGGCGGAGACCACCGAGCTGCGGCACAGACTCAAGACGATTGATGAGCAGCTGGCGGTGCTTGGCAAGTTCGCCAGCGACGGGAAGTGCGGTGCCTACCTGCAGGGGCTACGCGCTGAGAAGGAGATCATACACCAGATGTTGCAAGCATCCAGGCCCATGTACGCGCAGCTGCAGACGTTGTCGGCGCGGCTCAAGTCTGGTAAGCAGAAGCTGGACAAGATGCGCGATGGCATCGCCGCGCTGCACGACCAGCGGAAGAAGCTGGAGGAGCAGCTGCTGGTGGCCGAGGCGGAGATGCAGACCCAGGAGGGCGAGGTCGCGGCGCTGGGCTTGCAGATGCAGGAGCTGTCGGCCAAGTGCGGGGGCGCCCCGCAGAAGGCGGAGCTCGGCGAGAAGGTGCCTGGCATGTCGATCGATGTCGAAGCGCTGGGCAGGCTGCTCTCGCAACATGGGGTGGCCCAGGAGCAGTGCTCGCAGCTGGCTGGAGCGCTGGCGTCGGCCATACCGCAGGCCATGCGGCAGCCTGCCCAGGGCGCAGGCGATGGCGTGGAGGAGGCCGTGCCCGACACCCCGATCTCCGTGCCCGGCACCCCCGCGCCGCAGACGCAGCAGCAGATCGACGAGGGCATCGCCAAGGCATCCGAGGAGCAGCTGCGTGAGCACCTGGGGCCTCTACTGGGTGACGCTTGATCTGCTGATCTGCCTGGGCTGCGTGGCGCTGCCAAGCGGGTTGCAGAGTCGTCGCTGCACTTCCTCCCACCCGCGGCCAAGAAGGGGAAGGTTGCAGATAAGGATGAGTTGTGAGCTCGCATGTCATGCTTGGGAAACGGGCGATCGTAATTTAGAGGCAATGACGACGAGCCTAAAGGGTGAGTTGTTATCGGCGAATGTTGGCGGAGCCGCTCCGCTCAAAGCGTTCTTAGAGAATTGCGCTGCGCAGATCTTGAGTGCGCAGGAGCACAAGACTATGAAGGAGGACCTACCATCCCTCCAGCGTCACCTGAAGGATTTGGGATATCATGGCATCTACGAAGGTGCCAACAAGACGGACTCAGATGGTAAGTCAGGAGGAGTGGCGATCCTGACGCAGAGCCATATTGTCGTGAAGGCGCCTCCCTTGCTTCCATGCCCTGTCCTCGAGGCTGGGAGGATCGTCGCCGCTGATGTCGCCTGGGGAGTTCCAGGAGGCCTGACTGCGACTGCAATATACCTGGTTTCGGGCGTGGGCTTGTCTCCCGAGAATGAAGCGACGTTGCTGAAGATTGCGAACTATTGCGCGCAGTTGAATGGCATCGGTCGAGATTGGGTGGCATTGGGAGACTGGAACCTGACGCCCGACCAGATCAGTAGACCCATTCGTGATGGAGTTGGTGGGTACGTGCTTGCTCCTGGTTCACCGACTTGCGTGGCGGAGCTTCCTGGGTCGATCATTGATTTCGGTCTTGCATGCGTCAACTTATCCACGAGGTTGAGGAAGCCCAAGGTGGTGGAGTCCTCAACGGTCAAGGTTCACAAGCCTGTGAGCTTTCAGGTGTTGGCCAATGATATGGATCGCTGGTGCAAAGCCGTTTGCGAGCCAGCCCCTTTTCCCAAGGCTCCGCCGATCGGCTGCCCACGGTTCCCCTTGGACTGGGGCGCGGTGGGGAAGGCTATCTATTTGGCGGAGAATGAGGCAGACATCAGTGCAGCTTGGGATATCATGATGGCCAATATCGAGTTCGAGCTGCAAGGTGTATATGACATGTGCGAGGGACCCGAGGCAGTGGCCACATCTGGGCGTGCGGGGCCAGTGGCGACCAGGCTCGTGTGCTCCAAGTGGGCCCCTCCTCGACGTAGATTGCAGCAGGGGGACAAGTTGAGAGCCTACATGGTGGCGAACAGATGGTCTCAGCACGTTCTTTGCATGAAGAAGTTCATACCCAAGGCCGTTGACAAGACCTTGAGTTGGGAAGATATGGCACGAGCGGTCAGCTTCCAGGCCGACCTTTTACCCTTGGCGCGTTTTCTGGGAGAAGCTGTATTGCGTTATGCTAAGATTGGTAGCTGTGATAAGGTGCATGCATTGCTTCCAGACTGGATGATGGAATTCTTCGGAGGCCAGGGCAAAGGTGTTTCCTTGTTTGAGCGGTTGAGTGATGTGGAGCTGGACAGGAAGTGCCAGCAGGTGCGCGATGAGCATCTGAATTTGCAGAAGGAGCATGGCAAGGCTGAGCGTGCACGGCGGAGAGGATTTGTAAGGAAAGGATTCCTGGGAGGTTGCTCTGACGCACATAGGTTCTCAAGGGTCCAGGCCGCCCAGGAGATCGTCAACTCGGGCAATGAGCTTTCGCCGCATCAGCTTGCTGGCAGGGAGCTCGACGTGTGGGCTAAAGTTTGGAATGCCCACCAAGCGACGGAGCTGAAGTTGCCAAATGATGCCGAGAGCTGGAGCTTCCTACCGTACACCACGGTGGACATGATGCGGGCGACGATCCTCAGTTTCGCTTGGAGGACGGCAGCAGGACCTAGTCGGTTGCAGCCCAGGGCCTTGTGGTTCCTATCGGACCAGGGGCTCGCGGCGATGGCAAGCTTCTTCGTGCGATGTGAGGCCCTGCTAGTGTGGCCAGCGAATCGCATCCACGCCGAGATGGTGGAGATTCCGAAGGAAGGTGGTGGATCTCGATTGGTGGCCCTGGTTCCTACTATCATCAGAGTGCGGGCACGAGTGAGGCGACCCGTGTCGAGGACTTGGTTGGAGATGAACCCCTCGGAGCTGATCTGGGGTAATAGGCCAAGATATTCGTCGTCAGCGTCGGCTTTCTCACACAATATCACCGCCGAGGTGGCAACCCTGCTGAATGAGCCTTCTGCGACAGTGATGATAGACATGTGGAAGTGTTTCGACACCGTGCTGGTGGCAGAGCTGCTATCGGAGGCTAGGGCGGTGAGGTATCCGCTCAGGTTGCTGTGGCAGTTGGTCACGTATTACGCGATGCCACGCGCGGTGAAGGCGTACGGCAGCCTGAGCGACATGATCGTGGTGAGGCAGGGTATTCTACCAGGATGCACTCACGCCACTACGCTTTTGACTGTGTTAATGACGAGGACCCTGCAGAGAGTTAAGATGGTGCACCCTACTATACATCCGCGAGCGCTGGTTGATGATGCCACGTTGCAGTGGTCTGGGGACGAGGTTCGTGCTTCTAGGGAGTTGGCGCTTGCTACCAGGCGTTTCGTGATGGAGGCTAGAGAGCTGGGGCTGATTGTCCAGCCAACCAAGTCTTCGTTCACGGCAACCACGAATGTGGGTCGGATTACCTTTGAGCGTTGGGCTGGCGTGTTGAAGATCAAGCATAAGAAGTGCATCAGGAATCTTGGACATGACATGCATGGTGGTCGTGTTCATAGGCCCGTGGCAGAGGCACGTATCGCAAAATTGAAGTCTCGGATGCCACGGGTGATGCTGCTGAAGAAAGATGGAGGGCAGGTGCACAAGTTATGGAAGTCTGGTCTATTGAGTGCGTCAGCGCACGGTGCATCTGTGTCTGGCGTGCCTGACTCAGATCTGAAGAAGTTGAGGCAGACCGCGGCCATCCTGGCGGGAGCCTCTTCTGGCGGCGTCAGCCCCACGTTGTACCTGTCTACCCAGGACGCGCGCTTCTACGACCCGATCTACGAAGCGACGGTGGCCATCTGCTACATGTACAGCAGCTTCCTGTGGGACCAGCGTGTCGAGTTTGGGCGGTTTGGGTCGGCATGGAGGGCCTTGCAAGCCAAATGGGACACAGGACCATGCAGCTGGCTGGGAGTGAGAGGGCCGCTGGCGGCCACCTGGTTATCTCTGCGGCGTATTGGATGGGAGATGAGAAGCAGTACGGCGGTGGTGTGTGATGAAGGCAATGTGATTTCATTGATGCACACGTGTCCCGCCGAGTTTCGCGAACTACTGCGTGAGGGTGTTTCTCGTTGGCAATCCAGGCAGATCCTCTCGCACCTACCTGAGCACTTGGAGGGAGGCGAAGTGGTATGGATGCGCGCGCTACCATTGACCGTTGGTGGTTCCAAGAGTGCTGTACGACGACCACAGATGGCTGGCGCATTACGACTGCTCTGGTTTGGTGGATTCATGTCGGTATCCAAGAGGTTCGAGAGGCGCCTCTTAGCGTCTCCGATGTGCCCACACCCGCAATGTTTGGAGTTGGGTCCGGCAGGAACTGTGGCACACGGCTTCTACGCATGCCCGAACCTGCTGGAGCAGCCGACGGCAGCAGGTCTTTGAGGAGTTTGAGGAGACCAGGAACGAGCTGTCTGAGCGCGCTGTGAATAGTTTTGGACATGAGTGTTGGGACCTCCTGGAGTTCTCCACTGGGTTGCCCCGCAGGCCCAAGCCTCTGCCGCCTGTTTCTGGAAGCCTGCCTGTCTTTGTCTGGGGCGATTGGGCCTCGGACCCTCAGACGTGGCCCAGCTGGGCCTGCACGGATGGGTCAGGGCTGCATAGCGCGTGGCCCGAATTTCGGAGGTGTGGATGGGCGGTGATCCAGGTGGGGGCTGATGGGCGTCCGATCAGGGCCGTGTATGGCCCACTGCATGGCAGAAGGCAGACCGTAGGTGCTGCCGAGCGCTGGGCCTTGCTGCAGGGAGTTAGACGTTTTCCGTTTCTGCGAGTTTTAGTTTCTGATTTGCTGGGAGCCGTGAGGGAGGGCCAGAGCTGGTCACCCAGTTTGTCCATGGCCCAAGGGACCCACGCGTCGATCTGAAGGAAAATCTCCGCGAGTTCTGGGTTCCGAGTTCCTCCCAGTTTTAAATGGGTCCCAGCTCACCTCGATCTCGCAGAATTTTGTTTGATGCACCCCGGCAAGCCCCCAGAGTGGCAGATTGGCAATTCGTGGGCCGATTTCTTCGCTAAAGTCGGGGCTCGGTCTCACGCCGTTTCAGATACGCACGTGGAAGCTTTCGCCCAGGAGCTGAGACGAGTGAAGAAGGAGTGTAAGTTCTTCGCGTGGGCGACGGCCCAGCTCGCCAGCGCCCGCGAGATGGTGAACAGTCAGTTGAGTGGGGCGCCCGCGCATCAAGGCATGAGGCGGGCTATCCCAAACAATGCGAAGCTGTTGAGTTTTTTGGAGCATAAATTTTGGTCCCTGGGTCCTAGCAGTCGTGTGTGCAGGAAGTGTGGAATCCAAGCTAGGACCCAGGCGTCTGTCAGGTTGTATACCCAGGGCAGCGGAAGGAGGTGCGAGCCATCCGAGGCGCAGAAGGCCTTGGCGCGCCTCGCCTTCCCCCCTGGGGGTAGGTTTGCTGAAGCGTCCCCGATGGGTCCCCCCGAGGCGGTCCGTGTGGCGCTTGCGGCGGCTGATGCTGTGTGTGCTGGTTCGGGGCCGCCTGCGGGCCCTGGGGAGCCGTCGGATGGAGGAGCCGCCTCAGGGGCCAGGGTAGACGATCCGTTTGCCAGTTTCACGGCCCTGGGGCATCGGATGCAAACGAATGGGCCATTTTTGTTTTGTTTGAATTGTGGGTCCTACTCGAGCCAACGGATTGGTCCCCTGTTGAAGGGAGTCTGCAGGCAGCCTGTGAAGATGGCCAGAGGTGCCAGGGCTGCCATAGATCTCATCCTGGAGGGAAAACATCCGGTCTCGAAGGTGCCCTTTTAGTCTCGGGTCGTGGGAGGCTGGCCTCAGTGGCCAGACCGTGGGCCCTGGTGTGCAGGGCGCTGGCGGGAAACTAGCTGGCGTCGCTATGACTGTAATCCTGTAATCCTCCTCCTCCTCCTCCTCCTCCTCCTCCTCCTGCCTGTCCCGCGCCTCCCCCTCCAGGCGCTCCGCCGTCTCCCGCCCGCGCAAGCAGGAGGTAGGGCAGGACCAGTCAGCATCGCATCGGGAGGTCGGATCGGATCCGAACGTGCACTGGGTCGGGCCGCATCGGCACGGAGCCGAGGTCGAATCGTATGCCGCGCCGGGATGCGTCGCGCGACAGGTGCCGCCTCGCGCCCCGCCGCGGAAGGAGGGGGACGAGCGCGAAGGCCCGAAGGGGCGCTTCGAGGCCCGATCCTCAAGGCTCGATCCTCGAGGGCGCTTCGAGGCTCGTCCTTGCAACAAGGTCGTCAAAGGACGAAAAAGCGTTCAAGAGGAGCCCAATCCCGAACCCGAGCCCCACCACTGGACGGCGCAACAGATGGCAACAGAGGCAACCCAATATCCATCTCTCCCCCCTTTCCGACTTCCCCGCAAGGCCCACGCGAAACGGAATTGCGCGCGCACAAAAGGTTGCCAAGCAGCGCGGGCAGAGACGATCGAAAAAGAAATATGTAGGGCTACGGGCTCGACCGATTATTGGATCTCTGGGAGGCTTCTCGTCTCCTAGGCTGGATCCGCCTCGAAAGACGGGCCAGCGTGGACCTGGAGAAGGGTCCAGGAACCTGTTATAAGCGGATTTGGGCTGGGCGGGAAAGCCGCCGTGGTCTCCCGACCGGCCCCGAAGGCGCGTGCACTTTTGATGCCGTTCGACTGCACTGTGCAGCACATGTTCTTTGGCCGCTCGACGGGCCACACGCCCCAGCTCCTGGGAGTACATACGAACCCCTAAGTGCAAGCACTGTTTAGGGAAAGAGCTCCCCCGTGGAAGGCTTCCATGGAGGACCCTCCAGGAGCTCTGAGAGGGCTTGCTGAGGGCACCCAAGAGCCCACCACGGGAAAGGGAGCTCTTGTTTGTGGCACTGGCAGGGAGTTCCTTGTCTGTGATCATGCCTGTCCAGCTGCCGATCGGCCGCTGCGGCTGCTGCAATCGGAGGTTCGAGAAAGCTCCCAGGCCAGGGCCGAAGCAGAAGACACAGGTACAGCTACTCAGCGGACCACTCCCCGAATGGATCCTGACCATATCTCAGGGCAAACCCCGCCGCAGCGACGGGGGGGGCCAGGAGGTGCAAGAAGGTGCAAACAGTTTTTGTCTGCTGATGAGGAGGGGGAGCTCAACGACCAGAGCTCGACACCTCGGCTATGTGAAACCACAGTGCGAGCTACATAGCCCGCAGGCAAACCCAGAACGCCACACAGGCCGACCTGCAATAGGCAAGCTAATGCAGAGATCATAGGCCTGGGAGGTCCAAGGTGGTGCAAACGAATGAAGGGCATCGGTGACGGTCTGCTTCGCTCCTCTGGGTGGCCCCGTCCAGACGCTGCGGGCGCCGCAAGGACGGCGCGGCCTGGCGCCAGGGAGGCGAGGAGGAGGGGGAGAAGGAGGAGGAGGAGGAGGAGGAGCAGGAGGAGGAGGTGGAGGAGGAGGAGGACGGGGACGAGGAGGAGGAGGAGTGCGGAGGAGGAGGCGGAGGAGGAGGAAAAGAGAGAAGAGGAGGAGGAGGATGGAGAAGGGAGGAGGAGGAGGAGGGGGGAGGAGGAGGAGGAGGGGAGGAGGACGAGTTCGCAGATTCGATCTTCGAGGAAGAGGAGGAGGAGGAGGAGGAGGAGGAGGAGGAGGAGGAGGAGGAGGAGGAGGCGGACGAGCAGGAGGGAGAAGGAGGAGGTAGAAGAGGAGGTGGAGGAGTGAGGATTGAGTGAGGAGTGAGGAGGAAGGAGGAAAGGAAGGAGGAGGAGGAGGAAGGAGGAGGAGGAGGAGGAGGAAGAGGAAGGGGAGGAGGAGGAGGAAGAGGAGGAGGAGGAGGAGCCCGCAGCTTCGAAAGGAGAAGGCGGAGGGGGAGGTGGAGGAGAAGGAGGAGGAGGAGGAGAAGGAGGAGGAGGAGGACGACGAGGAGAAGGAGGAGGAGGAGGAGGAGTGAGGAGGTGGAGTGGAAGTGAGGAGGCAGAGGAGGAGGAGGAGGAGGAGGAGGAGGAGGAGGAGGAGGACAGCATGGGGAGGAAGAGGAGGGCAGCGAGGGGGGGGGGCAGCGAGCAGCCGATGGGAGGAGGGCGAGCAGCAGCAGTCAGTGGGCGGAGGGCTGGCAGGGACAGGCGACGGCGCACGCGCCTTTGGCAGGGCCTTTTCGGATGCGTGCTGCGATGTCCCACTGTGGAGCCAGTGCTAGGCGATCGACATGTGAGCGACGATCCGAAAGGGGTCTTACGCAAGATGGTATAGCCGCCAGCGAGGCACATCGCGTGGGGAACGAGGGCGCTTATGCGCGACCTTACGCGGGGAGCTCACGCGCGAATGTCGGCGCAGAAGACCCAGTTTTCTTCCGTCGCATATGTGATCCATGCCCCTGGCCACGCCCCGACCCCACGAGGAGCCAGAGAGGCGGCATGGATAAAAATCTGGCCTCGGGAGCCCCGTTTTTGATCCATGTCCTGCTGTCCCTGACGCCCAGAGTGGGGAGCAGCAGCAGTGGTATAGATCGGACGTCGATCGCCAACGTGTGGCGAAGCATTCCACCGTGCGCGGCGCCTTGGCCAAGCTCAGGGGAAGCGGCGGGGCCACTCGCGGTACAACAAGAGCCACGGGGGAAGAGGGAGGGTCCGTCTGTACTCCAAGCGCGCGCCGGGCTTAGCCGCCGCGCCTCCTGGCTGGGGTCTCCCGCGGGGCCGCGGCGATCATCTGCAGCGCGCCCTCCGCACAGTGCAGCTTCTCCTTGCTCCTGGATCCTGATCCTGATCCAGACAAACGTAGGGGCGACAGGTAAGCATACACCACCACCACCACCACCAGGACAGCTCAGGCCCACTCTGGGCCGGATCCTGAATGTCTGTGGCCCCCCAGCCTGGCAAGGGGCCGACACACATCAAGATCTGTCCCAGAATGGGCCAGAGCTGGCCTGGCGGTGGTGTGTGTGTGTGTGTGTGCGTGTGTGTGTGTGTGTGTGTGTGTGTGTGTGTGTGTGTGTGTGTGTGTGTGTGTGTGTGTGTGTGTGTGTCTGCCCTCTGCGCATGATGATGCTTGCCCTGATCCAGCCGTACGCGAATCACCCAAACAAAGCCCCGAGCAGCCCGCCGGCAACCTGCGCGGCCATCATTCCGCCGACCACCGCGCCACCGACTCCGAGCATGTCGCTCAGGGGTCCATTCATGGCGCGGGGCCGCGGCGGAAACTTGCGCCTGACGGTGCGGCCGAGGGTCCTGTTGGAGTTTGGAGCGATGTCATCCAACAAGAACGGCCGGTCGAAGCTGAACTGCTGAGAGGACGTAAGCTGGGCGCGCTGTCGGAAGCCTCGCCGGGCGATGGTATGGTTCAGCTGCCTCATGAGCTCGGTGAAGTTCAGCCTCGGATTAGAGCGCAGCACGTCGCAGAACGCGGTCGTCATGGCGCCGCCAGAGGCTCCGTATGCGGTGGTCGCGTCCGCAGACGTGTCGTCGTCAGCACACCCGCTGAACATCACGACATCACCCATGGAGTGGTACGGGTTGGTCTCCTCCTTCCAGCCGCGAGAGGTCCACGTGTACGGGAGGTCCAGGCCCGTGCCGCTGTGGCAGCAGTCCATGACGGCTGTGAGGCGCACGCCCTCCGGCAGGTGCTTGACCAGAATCTCGCCCAGCTGGTCGTCCGAGATCATGCCAGCAGACTTGAAGTCGACGGGCAGGATCGTCTCGTTCATCCCGTCCTCCTCGAAGCCGTTGGGGTCATTCTGCTGCGCGCCGTGCCCAGAGAAGTGCAAGAACAGCACGTCCCCCGGCCTCGCGCCGTCCGCCAGCCACTTGAGAGCTGCTTCGATGTTTCGGCGGGTGGGCACCGTGGAATTCCCATCGTCCGTGAGTGTTTGAATGCTGCCCGGGTGCCACCCCATGCTGTTGGTTAGCAGCGACCTCACGTTGCTCACGTCGTTCACGCAGCCCCGGAGCTGCGCGCGGGTGCCCACATAGTTGATGCCGATGAGCACGGCCTTGCGCCTGCCCGTGGGCTTCGGCACACCCTGGCTGGGCGGGGCCGGCCGGTGCGCCGCGTGGTGACCGGCGTGGCCACCGGCGCCGTGCGGCGCCACTGGCGTGGCCACGACGACCGGGGTTGCCACGGGCATCGCTGCGGCTGGCTGCGGGTAGCCGCCAAAGGCGGGCGGGCGCTGCGGCCGGCCGAGCTCGGCCCCCACGTGCGCCGGGGGGCTGCCTCCGCTGCTGCCCATCTGGGCCAGGAGCGTCTCGCGGAGGCCATCGCGCTTGTTGAACTCTCGGAAGCTGATGGAGCCCGACCGGTTCGTGTCAAACATGGGCCAGAGCGCGCCGACCATGTCCCGCACGGTGGAGCGGTCCGAGCCAGGCAGCGTCTTGGTCAGGGCGTCGACCACCTCGTGCTTCTGGAGGCCGTTGCCGTCCCTGTCGAAGTGGCGGAACCAAGCTTCGGGCTCCCTCCGGAGGTCGGGCAACCTCTCCAGCTTCGGCTTACGCAGAAGGAGGACTAACAGCATGATTATGTACTCTCCGAGGTCCGCGAGGATTTCCGGGGTCCGCGCTGGATCCCCTTCCCTTGCGCGCGGAGCGGAGCGCGCCAGGAGCGGCGCCGGAGGCGCTGCCAGGGGGGGGCCCAGCGCCGATCCAAGAACTGCGCTTAGGTCGGGCATGTCCTCCTACAGGCGGATCTTGGAATAATAAATAAAAATCATCAAAAAAATCATCAAAACCAGACTATTTGTTCTATTCTTGCATAGTCCTCCGGTAGAGGGACATGCCCGACCTAGAAGAACTGCGCGCGGACCGTCGGGAAGTTCATGTTTCAGCCACTCTTCCCCCTTCGGTTATGAGCGGCCCTGTCCTGCGGGCCCCTCTCCAGCAAGGTCAACGAGGCCCGGTTGGCGTCCCCCCCAGACTGCCGGAGTGCGGCCTGCACCTGCGCGGCGCTGGCGTCTGGGAAGGCGGCGCGGAGCTGCTCCACGGCGCACGCCATCGCGCTTCTGGCGGCGGCGCTGCTGGCGGCGGCGGCGAGGCCGACTGGGCTATCTGAGTCCAGACAAGTGCTTGGAGCAGAGGCCACACACGCAGATACGCGTGTACACTCACGCACGCACGCACGCACGCGCACACGTGTTCCTCCTAGCGAGCCGCTGGGCCACAAACGGCGGTGAACGGTATCGCAGGCGGGACGCGCTCAGCAACAATAACCCAACTTTGACGCACGCGCGCGAGCACACACACACACACACACACACACACACACACACACGCTTAGACACACACACACACATCCACACACACACTCACACACACACACACACAAACACACACACACACACACACACACGCACGCACGCACGCACGCACGCACGCACGCACGCACGCACGCACACACACACACACACACACACACACACACACACACAAACACACACACACACACACACACACACCCGCACACACACGCACACACACACACACACACACACTGTGGCCCTGCGGGAGGCCCTGGCGCGGCCGCAGCGCGCCCAGCGTGGCGGGCGCTGCGGGCTCAGCACGCTGGCGCAGCCGGGCCTGGCCGAGGTGCACGGTGGCGACTCCACCGCGCCCTCCCCGCCCGCGGTGCCGGGCGCGGCGGTGGACAAGGAGGAGGACGAGATCCCCTTCGAGAACCACGCCGACGGCGCCAAGCTGAAGGGGTCCGACGGCGACGGTTCGGTGCTGTACGTGAACGAGTGAGAGGGCACCGACCAGGTCGTGGACGGTGCCGAGGCGCAGGTCAGCGTCGAGGAGAACGCGAGCCCCTTCGAGGACCAGTCGCAGGAGCCAGACGGCGACGGCTCGGAGCGGGACGTGGACGAGTGCGAGGGCACCGACCAGGTCATGGACAGCACCGAGGCGCAGGTGAGCGAGGAGGCGGGCGAGGGCCCTCTCTTGGACAGCAGCCTGGGCCTCGGCATGGAAACCGAGGCCTCGGGCGACACGCTGGAGGGAGGCGTCGGCAAGACGGGCTCGAAGGACGGCCTCAGCAGGACGTGGACCAGCAGGGCAGCTCCCAGAGGTCTCGCGGCGGCGAGGTGGAGTCCATCGCCCAGCCCCTTGAACCCTCCGCTCAGCGGAAGCGGGGCCAGAAGAAGGGCGGGGCTTCGGCGAACGATGGTGCTCGCCCTCAGGCCATCGCGCAGCTGGAGGCGGCGATCGAGCACTGCAGGTCGGCGTCGGCGGACTGCTTGGACGAGCAGGCCAAAGTGCGGAGCCTCCGTGCGCAGGTGCTCGCCTCTGCTCTGCGCAACGGGGCGGCGGGCAGCGGCGGCGGCCACGTCGACGAGGCCAAGAGACGCCTCCGTGCCGCCGCCGAGGAGTTCCGCCAGACCGAGGCCGACGCCGAGGCAAGCTCGGCAAGATGACCCTCCCCCTGCGGCAATGCGAGGCCCAGCATGCGGAGCGAGTGTCCCGGCTTCGGGGGCGCCCTCCAGCAGCAGGAGTGCCAGCTGCGTGGATGGGCTCTCGGACGGATCGCTGGTGAAGGCCAGTGCGCCTGGCCTTGGATGGCGGGTTCCGCGTCTAAGGCGGCCCAGCGTGCTGAGTTTGCGATGCCCCCCTCGGCGCGGATGAGATGCCGTGGCTAGGGGGCCTGAGGGGCAACCTTGTCCCTTGGCGCGCCTGGGCCCGCATTCGCCGTTGGCGGTGGCCTGGGCTCGGCTGGGGCTTCCCACAGTGTTGCCCCCCCTCGGCGTGGACCGATTGGCGCGTCGTCCGTCGTCCGACTGGCGCGCTGGGCCGATTGGCGCGCCGAGGGGCCCAGGGTGAGGCGGGGCCTATCACGGTCCACAGCGCTCTGCACCCTGGGGAGGTCGTCGGGGCGCTGCCCGCGGCTCGGCGCTCCCGTGGGGAGCTGGCTCGGCAGGCGAACGCTTTCGCTCGAGGGCCCAGCGCACGGGCCAGGCGCGGCGACGACACCGCTTTCACGGCACCAAAGCACGAAAACCTATACATACACACACACACACACACACACACACACACACACACACACACACACACACACACACACA
>CAUYUJ010022483.1:47500-67500 GCA_963575745.1 Prorocentrum cordatum
GGCACGAACTGCTACTTGTCGTCGCCTCCAATTATCTCCGCCCCCGTTTCGACCCTCCTGGTCATCCCACTCCTCCACCTCCTCTTCCTCCTCCTGATTCATCTTCTTCTTATGATTTAGTAGTATTCTTCTTGTTCTTCAAAATAAGAATATTACTCATATTAGTGCTATCCTTATTCTTCATATCTTAGTGGTATTAATATTGTTAGTATTGTTACTAGCATTATGCTCCTCCTCCTCCTACTACTACTACTTCTCCTCCTCCTCCTCCGCCTCCTCCTCCTCCGCTTGCTCCTCCTCCTCCTCCTCCTCCTCCTCCTCCTCCTACTCCTCCTCCACCTCCTCCACCAACTCCTCCCCCTCCTCCTCCTCCTCCTCCCTCCTCCTCCTCCTCCTCCTCCTCCTCCTCCTCCTCCTCCTCCTCCCTCCTCCTCCTCCTCCTCATCCTCCTCCTCCTCCTCCTCTTCCTCTCCTCCTCCTCCTCCTCCTCCTCCTCCTCTCCTCCTCCTCCCCCCCTCCTCCTCCTCCTCATCCTCCTCCTCCTCCTCCTCCTCCTTCTCCTCCTCCTTCTCCGCCTCCTCCTCCACCAACTACTCATCCTTTTTCTCATCCTCACCCTCCAACGTCGACTCCGACGACGACGACAGCGACGACGACGACGACAACGACAACAACAACGACCGTCCAAGAGTCGGTCCCTGGACCCGTCCTGGGATCTACCCAGGGCAGCCTTTCACCCCAGATTGAC
Source organism: Prorocentrum cordatum (assembly GCA_963575745.1). Taxonomy (NCBI): domain Eukaryota; class Dinophyceae; order Prorocentrales; family Prorocentraceae; genus Prorocentrum; species Prorocentrum cordatum. The sequence continues at coordinate 48,249 of CAUYUJ010022483.1, forward strand.
TTCTGAGGGCCTGGGGCCCGAGGCGCCCCCCAGGGCCGAACAAGGCGAAAACGTTCTCGAACCTCGAACCTCGACCGATCTGTCGACGACGACGACAGCGAAAGGCGAACCGATCGCCGCCTGCGCAACCAGCTCGAGACTCTGGACCCGCCGCTGCAGCGGCGCCAGCGTGTCGTCCTCCCCCTGCTTCTCGGCGCGGAAGGTCTGGGGCAGAACAGCTCATCCTCATCATCATCATCATCATCATCATCATCATCATCATCATCATCATCATCATCATCATCATCATCATCATCATCATCATCATCAGCAGCAGCATCAGCATCAGCATCATCATCATCGTCATCATCATCAGCATCATCATCATTTATCAGCATCATCATCGTGATCATGATGATCATCATCATATATCATCATCATCATCATCATCATCATCATCAGCATCATCATCATTAGCATCATCATCACCACCACCACCATCATCATCATCATCATCATCATCATCATCATCATCATCATCATCAGTATCATCATCATTATCATCATCCTCATCATCAGCAGAATCATCATCAACATCATAATCATCCTCCCCATAATCCTCCACCGTCTCCTTCTCCTCCTCCTCCTCCTCCTCGTCCTCCTCCTCCTCTTTCTCCTCATCCTCCTCCTCCTCCTCCTCCTCCTCCTCCTCATCCTCATCCTCATCCTCGTCCTCATCCTCTTCCTCCTCCCCGGCCTCCTCCTCCTCCTGCTCCTCCTCCTCATCCTGATCCTCATCGTCCTCTTCTTCTTCTTCATCATCATCATAGTCAGAATCATCATCATCACCAGCATCATTAGCATCATCAACATCCTCATCATCGCAATCGTCATACTCATCATCGGAAACACCATCACCATCACCGTCGTCGTCTGAATCGCATCATCATGATCATCATCAGCAGCATCGTCGCCGTCATCATCACCAGCAGCACCATCATCATTATCAGAGTCACCATCATCATCACCATCGTCATCGCCATCATCGTCATCACCAGCACCATCACCAGCACCAGCACCAGCATCGTCATCATCACCAGCATCATCATCAGCAGCATCACCATCAGCAGAATCATCGTCGTCAGTAGCAGCATCATCATCGGACTCATCCTCTTCTACCTCGTGCTGCGCCGAATGCCAGCCGCGGCCATGGCGGACCCGCTGGCCCTCAGGAGGCTGCCATCAGCCATGGGCCGTTCCTGGCGGCCACCTGCACAGCACCGCGCAGGATGGGTTTAGCCCGCACATGCTGCTGGCAGGGTCGCCACATCGTCGCGGCAACCCACACTGCGGTGGAGATCCCACGCCGCTGCCTTGTGCAACGACAGCTCGGCGCCCCAGCGCCCGCCGAGGGCGCTGCATACCGCCTCGGCCCTGACTTCTGCTTCCTCCACCAACTGCGCCTGATCGCGCGCCAACTAGCGGAGGTGGCGCAAGGCGGCCTTGCCGCGCCGCCCGCCCATCTGCACGGCCATAAAGAGCACTGGTCAAGGACAGCGGCTCTCAAGTACCGCTGCTTCTTCTTCGTTTCTGTCGCTGCTGCCACCGCGCCGTCGCGGCCAGCGACCGCGGTGCCCGCTTCATCTCCTGACACTGCATCTACGAGCAGTCGCGGACAACCGGCACGCTGCGCGTCTATATCGACGATGGCTTCCTCTCTGCAGGAGACGATGACCTGGCCACAACCGATACAAGAGCTGGGGTGTTGGTGGCCCGTGCCCTAAGTATCGCAGCTCTGGAAGCGCCACGCCCACCAGTCCCAGATGGAGACGTGGGCCTGACTATACGCGTGGTAGCCGCATTCGTTGTAAATGCTCTGCCGCACGTCTTCGACGTCCCTGCTGCGCCTGTCACAAGTCTTCGACGCCACCTCCTCCTCCTCGTGATCATCCTCCTCTTTCTTCTTCTACTTTCCAGCCTCCTCGCCAATCCTCCACCTCACCGTCTTGGCATGCCCACAATGCAAACAGAAAGAATGGGGACGATGACCTACAACAAACGTTGCCCAAAACGTGTGGGCAAGCGAAGGTCGTTAAAAAACGGACGGCGCCCTCAACGACACCAACACCGACACCGACCTCTTTTTCCTTTTCCTCCTCCTCCTTCTCCTCCTCCTCCTGTTCCTCCTCCTACTCCTTCTCCTCCTCCTCCTCATCCTCCTCCTCCTCCTTCTCCTCCTCCTCCTACTCCGCCTCCATATTCCTCCAACTCGTGCTCGTCCTCCTACATCCCTTCTCCTTACAAATAACTGTTCCCTGTCGCACCCCGAAGCCGGTCGAAAGGGCGGGTTGGGCGTTTCGCTTGAGACTTCCTCACCACTCATGATCCTGAAGCTTGAAAGTTGAAACACGTTCACGGACAGAGGGCGGTCCGCTTTCAAAAAGTGTTTCTCGCCTTCGCGCCGCGTACATTCGTTTTAAACTGTCAAAGCGTCACGGATGGAGGGCGGCCCGTTTGCAATATGTGGCTCTCGTCGTAGCGCCGCGCGCACCCGACTTTAAAACTTGTAGGAGCTTCACGGATGGAGGGCGGCCCAACTCAAAATGTGGCTCTCGCCTTAGCGCCGCGCAGCAGAGGGCGGCCCGATTTGGGGGGGGGGGGCCGGTCTGGGCAGTGCCCGGCACGGGGGAGAGGCAGAGAGGCCGCGCGGCGGCGGGAGGCTCCCCGAGTGCTGGCGGCCGGGGGATGGAGGAGCATCCCTGTCAAGCTTAGGTTGGGCGTGTCCCCTTACAGGCGGATTTTCGACGAAAAATGAATAAGAGACCCCCCCCCAAAAAAAAACAACGAATGTTTCTCCTGACACAAAATCGCAGAATCGTCCTCTGACGATTGCTTCGTTATTTTTGAAAACTCCTCCTGTAGAGAGACACGCCCGACTTAATGTAAAGCTTCTCGGGCGCCCGCGCTGCGCTCCTACAACTCCCGAAAATAGGATCGATACCCTGGGGTGGCGAGGATGGATGCCGGAAGAACCGTCCTGAGCGCAGGTGGTTGCAGGGCGGGAAGGAGGTGAGGATACAAGGACGCGTCGAGGCACGAAGGCGTCTGTGCCGTCGCATCATCCACACGTTTCGATGCTGTCCCTGTTGGCTCGCGCGCGTACCGTCCGCATCACAAGCCGAATGAAAAGAGGTCGCGGGCCGATCCGAAGAAAGGTCGCGACGCTGATCCGGCGGCGGGCGGGGGAGGTTGACCGCTCCTCCCACAACTGACGGCAGCCTCGCACCATTGCCAGACGCCTCTCTTTGCTGCTCCGCTTCTCCCGTTCTCCTCGGCACGCCGTTGTTTCTGCCACGGCTGCTGTTGCACGCTGCTAATGTTGCCGTTCATAGATTAATGGCCTTGGAGGACGAGAGCGGAAAGGAAAAGGAGGAGGAAAAGGAGGACGGGGAGGAGGAAAAGGGGGAGGAGGAGGGGGAGGAGCACGAGGAGGACGAGGAGGAGGAGGAGGAGGAGGAGGAGGAGGTGCAACCGCCAAAGAAAGAGATCATCCGACTGGACCCCCCCCCGCCGAACTTCCTGCAAAAGGGGCGGCCAGCCGCACCCGCGCCCAGAGCTAGCCAGCATGAGGAGGAGGAAGAGGAGGGCGGAGCTCGCTCGCTCGCCCTCGCCCAATCAGTTCTTCTCCCAATCTACTCGCTTAGATGGTCGGGAACCTGGGGGGGAAATCGACCAGTTGCGATCGACCCTCTGCTTTGCAAAGCTCGAGAAACGAGCACTGTGCGACCCACTTGGGGTCGGCAGATGACCTACTGGGAGGTCGCTGCACGGGAGGCTGGCCAGGGCCCTCTCAGGCCTTAAGACTCGCCTGGGCCGAACAAAAACAAAAAGAATGGCAGCCCCTGAGAGCTGAGGATCTGCACAAAACTGCTTACTACTTGCGCTTTGGCATAATCTTGCGCGAGAGGTTGCTCCTCGGGGCCTCATTCACTATGGCTTTGCCTCCTGCATGCCCCACAAGCTCCCCAATCAGTGCCTCAACCTGGATCACGAGGCCCCTCGTCTGCATCACCCTCGTCGGGACCTCGAGAGGCGTCATCACGTGGAGCGGGTGGTGAGAATCTGGGGCGGCGGCCAGCATGGCCCAGCGGTCCCCCTCGCTGTCTGGCGCCAGTACCTGGCCGAGGAATTTGAATATAAATATGCTCGTCTGCGGATGCCCTGGCTTGTCGCACGCTGGAAACACCGCGGCCTCCTTGATCCACAACGCCGCTTGATCTGGCCCTGCGGGCTCGATTCGCTCTGACAGCCAGGCGACTCCGAAACTCATCTTCATGCGTCGCGCCAAGGTGTCCTTGAAGGGCCAGTCTTTCAAAACGAGCAGAATTGAGTCAGCTGCTTGCCACGCTGGAGAGCCTAAGTCTGCCTTGGGATCCTCCTTCCTCTGTTTCACGCACTCCAGGTATGACTTGTTGCAATCGACGGCGATCTGGTGTTTGCGGTCCAACATCGCTGTGCCCATCGACTCGCGCTCCAGCAGGCGCACTCCGGCCTCTAGCTGGACGATGAGGGACCCCATGAGGCTCATCATGTCTTCGTCTTCCTCCATCTCTGCGTCGTCTGCCGCTGGTCTCTGGTTCTTCTCCTCGGCGCCCGCGACTTCGAAACTCCCCGATCTCTCTCCGACGGGCCAGCCCTTGCCCCCTGGCGCCCCCCCCACCACCCACCCACCCACCCACCCACCCACCCACCCACCCCGCGCGGAAGCCGCGGCCGCCGCCGCCTTGTCTTGGGCGGACAAGACGCGGCGCCCAGACAGGCTTGAGAATCTTCTCCCACGAGCACTCTGAGCAAGGCAACCGTCGACGAGCACTGGACACAAACTGCCCCCGCGCTTCTCTGGCATAGAAATTCGACTCAAGAAGTGGTTCGAGATGGGTCCGAGCGCGCTTGAGCCAGGACTCAGGCACGTCGAACTTCTCTGCGCGGGCAGGTCATGTCGCTCGGCGTTCCCATGATCCCCCCGACATCGAGCCCCCCGCGGGCACCCCCGATGGCGTTGGCGACATGTTTGGTGGGAGCATGATTTGTGGGCCATCTCGCGTTACAGGCCCCCCCGTCCCCCAGCTTCTCCTGACATGAAAATTATCCCCCGCGTCCCTCCTGAGGCTGCGATTCGGGTTCGGGTCGCTGAATGGGGAACTTTGCTCGCAACTCGTCGCGGTCGGCCCTCTCGAAGTCGCTCGCGCCCTCGAAAAGGACGCGACGAAGTGACTCACCCCCCACCCCCCACATCGTTTGTCCTGCCTCCAGAGCACGAAGGGCCAACATGTCTTGTTCAAGGTGGCGCGCGGCGCGCCCAGGGGCGCGCGTGAGCGCGCGCAGCCCCGCCCATCAAAATTGCACCATCCGCGTGCGACCGCCCGGGGCATGTCGCCAGAAACTGCCGAGTATTGCCACGATCCTGCACCATTCCCTGAAGCCGATGTAGTCTGCGAGTTCGCGGCTCAAGGTAGAGGGGCAACTCTGAATTTCCGAGGGATCTCATGTGCAGGCACGTTGGCAACATGACCCGAAACATCCTGTCATTATCCAGTGCCTCCAAGAATCGCACGGCCCTTGCGCGCGATGAAGGCTTCAACCACGGCGAGGCCGCTGCTGGGGAGTGGCCAAACGCCATTCGCGATTACCTCGGGTCCGCTGAGCGCGGCGTCGACTAGGGGCCCCTTCAACATCGAGCGCTTCACCCCGAAAATGATGCCCTCGGTGGTCCAGAGTCGCCCCATGGAAAAGCACGCGGCTTGGGCAGCGCGGAGGCGCTTCTCAAGCTCAGGTCTTGCGGTGAAGGCACTCGCCTGAATACCTCCTAGATACCGAACATGATGTAGCGTGGTACCTGCTATGCTAGTACGCTTCGTGTGGATGGGTCTGCTAGCTAGATGGGATCCTTCTCCTCTGATGTATGCTACGTTCTCTCGCTCGCCGACGTTCTGCGTGGCTCCCATGCAACGCATTCCTGCGTCAACTGCTGCATTCTCTCGCTGACTCCCTAGCCCCAGATTGTCGATGACGTTGCCTTCTGCGGTGGGCTCGAAAACTTTGTTGGCTAAGTCGTCTACGAAACCTGTCAGGGCCGTCTGCTGAGTGAGGTCCTCGTCGGTGTCCCAGGGGAGGTCTACCTCCACGGCTAAGAACCAGTTCTCTAGCATGTACAAGTCAGCTACTGCCACCATCACGGGGTTGCTGAATGCGCGCGCGAAGATGAGCGTCGCGCCTACGTCTCCAGGAAAGACTCCTTCAGGTGGCCTCATCCAAGACTTCCCAGACTCGTCTTCCAATCAGAAAACCCATCGAGTTACCCTATCTTCTGCAAGCTGAAGATCTCCAGTGAAATGCAAACTCGGCAGGACCCGAAGCACCTCGGAATGTTCCAGATTGTAGAACGCATCGGTAGCGCCATGGCACCTGGCGAAGTAAGCGATTCCTGCAGCTTGAAGGCGGCACGAAGATATCAGCTGGACACCCATCGCAGACTCTCGCCTGCGCCGGCGTAGACCTCCTTGGATCCAGTCCTCAGGCGCCAAGGTGCCCAGCTCCCCGCGCACGGCAGCCGCGCGAAACGTTCTCCCGACTGAGCACATCAGCAGAATGATGCGCCCCCCGCCCACGTCGAGCTCGTTGTTCCCTTCTGGGCAAGCGGGCCGACTGAGCGGCATGCCATATAGCAGGCATACGGTTGAGCTTCCTGGACATGAACAAGATGTCCCGCAGCAGGCCTTGCGTCGCACGCGGCGGCTCAAACTCCTCCGAAGCACTACCAAGACCGAGCCTCTGAGCAGGACGACGGGGGTTGGTCCACATCGGCGATAGGATTAAGCGTAGAGCTTCAGCTGGGATGCTCCAAGATGGATAAGTGCGCCACAACATCATTCGCCAAACATACCTCTGCATGAGGTTCCAATCTTCGCTAGACCGCATGAGTTAACATGTTCTAACACGTGCCGTTCCTCGCTATGCATTTCGATCTCGACATATTGGCACGTGGTAAAGCGAGCTGCGCATCCTCCCTGACATGAGGGCAACTGCATCCGAAGAGACCAACCACTGGCTGATGCTGACGATGTTGCGATGGCGGCGAACTTGCGCTGTCTTGGCCCTCTGCGACGACCTGCGATGAGACGAGCAATCTCCTGCACCAACTACCCATTGTTATCCGTGGCTGCATCGTGAAGCTCCTGAACCCGTCGCGCAGTGATCTGATCCCAATATCGTCTCGCTGATCGTTTGAGCTGTTTGCTCAACTGATGAATAGTGTCATTCACATAATTAAATTCTGAGAGAAGCTCTGAAGTTGTTCGCGTGAATCGATATCCTCGTCGAATGTAGAGAAGCTGTTCCGCTGATCTATGTTAGCACGTCTGGATTGTGTAAAGCGGACTTCGCGGTAGCGTGTTGATTAGTGCAGTGTTGACGATAGATACACATTCGCGGTTCACCTCGTCAACGTTGCCTGTGGCCTCAATCCGATTAAGTAAGTCATATGTGCCATACAGTGATCTCTCCGCTTCATCGAATAATTCCTGTCGTTGAAATCCTTGTTGCAGACAACAAAACACTGCTTCCCGATTCGGCCGCTGAAGTCTGCCTGGTAAGGGACGCTTTGTGAAAACGAATGTGCACTGAAATCTGAATGGGTCGATGATCGAGCGCTGCGTGTGCCTCATGTAGCTGCAGTGCCCGCCCTGCTCCGCACACCACTTGATATGTTTCAACGCATTGCAGGAGTTCCTGCGGAATAGTGATGTGGTCGATGTAGGATACCGAGTTGATGCCTGTGTAAGAGGGCGGATTGCATGCATATGTGTCGGCGGCTGAGAGATTCCATCCTGCCAGCACTGGTCTCAGCAACTTAGAAGTCTGCGAGTCTCGTCCGTACGAGCGGGGGCCGCCAACTGTATCTTCGTCGTGCTTCAAGTTTGTACCAATCATAGGTACAGTGCGCCTCCTGGACATATCCTGCAGCGCTTCGTTTAGCCAGTGGTTCGTCTTGTCGGCCGTCGCCTCGCATGCTGGTCTGTGTGCTCGGGTGGTCTGGCGCGGCGGGCAATACAGTCCAATGAATCCTAGCGGAACACCTCCTGTATGCAAACTCAAAGCAGCACACCGTCCCCAAAGTTGCTTAGGTACCTCATGAACGCGTTGCAATGCCGACCTTAGGAACCTCTTCTTTTTGAGCAAGAGCGTGATGACACACGACGGAGACACGGAAGAGCCTCTCTTGAATCCAAGCTATGCTGTCCAAAACTTCTGCACAAGACGAGTGTCATTCACAAGTGTGCCATGTGACCGAACTGGAGTTCCTATCAACGCATACACATCTCGATTGGGGATGCACGTCGTGACGTCTAACAATCTTGCAATATTGTTCGCAGCACACGGATGACACGATGCAGCAAGCAGCAGCCCTGCGAATCCCGCCATCCTGCTGCCTCTGGACAGCACTGCCGTCACGGGCTCATGGCGAGGTCTACTGCGGCCCTCTGTTCTTCAATGGGGCGAGGTTGAGAGTGGGTGGCGCGGGTGGAGGTGGCCGCGGTTGGGCCACCTGAGGAGGGCGGAGGAGGAGGAGGAGGAGGAGGAGGAGGAGGAGGAGGAGGGAGCAACACGAGGAGGAGGCGGGGGAGAGAAGGAGGGAGGAGGAACGAGGGAGAGGACGAGGAAGAAGGGGGCAGGGGAGGAGGTGGGGGAGCGAGGGAGAAGGAGCGGGGATGTGCGGGCCTCGAGCGTGGCCACGCGCTGCTCCAGGACGCCGATGGAGACGGCCTCTGGAAGGCAGCACTCGACCTGCCGCCACACAAGGTGGGAGAGGAGCTAAGCAAGGCAAGACGGGCATCCCGGAATGCTACGTGCGTGCGGGCAGAAACTCTGGACGTTGACGTTGATCACCCTGCAGGCGAGAGCGGGGAACGAGAGGATTTCAGGCCCACGCGCGGCCCTGGGTTTTTCACCTCGAAGCGCCGATCCAATCCGTTACTAACTCGGCCGAGATGTTGACTGGCGCCCACACGCGTAAAAGAACGAGTGCTCGACGTCGGCGGCACTGGGCAAGGGCGAGATTTCGATGATCCTCCGAACGTGTGCTAGAACCAACGTGTGCTTGTCCAGCGAAGCCCTTTCAATACGACGCAGGCGGTGCAACCCTGGCCGACACAGGCCGAGCGTAGCAAATACACATTGGGCAAACACACATCCTGAGAATCATCGAAGACTGGGGAGCACCAGGTGTGCTGGCCCCTCCTGGGCTCCACGATCTGGCCGAAAACCTCGCGCGCCGCCACCACCCCCCCACACACACATCACCCCTCACGCGGAAGAGTCAGATCGTCAAGCATGCACGGGCATATCAGACTCCTCTTTCACTGCAGCTCTTCTCTGGATGCATCTGCAAAGCTGGGGCACTTCAGTCTTAGACACCTGCTGCTGCGATGGCAGCCGCGGAAAACATAAAAAGGTACATGGAGGAATGAAGCCACACACACACACACCAAACGCCGACCTGATCGCACCTGATCGGGGTTGCTGGCATAATGCACGCGGCCAGTGTCTGACGCCCGCTACACAGCAACGTCCGCCGCGCGCAGTTCAACAGCGAACGAGGGCCTCGCGCGTTACACCAGCATGAAGCACAGCCTATGGCACGCGGGATGCACTCTCGAGGACGGTTGAGCTCGGCCGAAATGCACGCAAGGGTCCGAGGAGCTCTCTGTAACGTTACGTCCTTGACCCGCCCGATTTCACGGGCCGGCGACGGCGCACGCGCGACTAAAGGGCCTGCGGCTGGGCTGAACGCTTGCCCGTGGGTGTAGCTTGGCACAGCTCCTTCTCGCGACACCAACGCGCAGCGTGCAACGTGGAGGCAGGAGGAGAGCCACAGCGGAATCACGTGACCAGTTCCAAACAGACCCCGAACACAAAAATGCCGCCATCCGTTGGGGGGGGGCGCGCCTTGTACTTCCGCCAGCTTCTGCCGGCCTTCCGCCGGCCTCCCGCCAGCCTCCGCCGGCGGGGCCGCCCTCGCCTTACCCACGCCGGCCTCCGCCGACCTTCCGCCGCCCTCCGTCGAAGAAGAGATGCCAGCTCCGCTCCTCGAGGGCGAGCTCTCCTCTGGAGCGCCCCGACGACAGCCACAGTGCGGCTGCCCACGGCTTCCCGTCCACAGTCGCCCCACAGCAGCACAGGCGCCCGGCGCATGGAGCCTGGGCGGATGCCCCGCCCCATGCGCGGCTGCAGCGACTGCTGCGGAGAGGCCTCGACATCCAGGAACTTGCCGTTGCTCGGACGTACATTTCCCATGTATCTGTCGGTTTCGCGCGTGCTGTTTCCCTCGCTGGCCCAGGATGTTCTTCGATGGCCCTCGCTGGGAAAAAAGCACGCGCCCGAGCGATGCCAAGGGAGAAAGACCTCGGCGAGGACCATCGAAAAGCATCCTGGGTCATCGAGGAAAAAACACGCGCGAAACCGACAAATACGCGGGAAATGGACGTCCGAGCGACGGCAAGCTCCTGGATGCAGCCAGCGTGCTGCCAGAAGGGGCGCTGACTGAGGAACGAGAGGGCCTCTTCTGGGCACGCCGAGACTCGGCCACGGAGAAGCTCCCCCGACTGCGTCGGAGAAAAGCGGCTCGAAAGCCGGAGCCCCCTCGGGAACCCGGGGCCCTTCTTTCCGCGCCTCGCCTGCGGATTCTCGCGGCCTTTGCGCGTCGGCTCTCCTCGAAGGCCCAGGGCCCCACCGTGCGGCCCGCGGAGCTCTTGGGCGAGGCGCGCACGGCCTCGTCCGACAGCTCGACGGCGCTCGCCCGCCACGGCCCCCGGGCCAGCACGGGGAGGGAGAGCCACAGGCAGCTGCCACCCGACAAAACGGAGGAGGAGGGAGCGAGTGAGTGAGCGAGTGGGGCAGTGAGTGAGCGGGACCAACTCACTCACCCGCTCACCCACTCACTCACCCACCCGCTCACTCACTCACTCACTCACCCGCTCACTCACGCGCTCTCTCACTCACCGCACACTCACTCACTGAGTGAGTGAGTGAGTGAGTGAGCGAGTGAGACCAATCGCGATGTGGGGCGAGAGGTCGAGCTACGGACGCTTGCGAGCGAACTTCTTCTCGGCCTTGCTGAGAGCCTTCGGCCGTCGATCGGAATGGATCCAACTTGAATGCTCGCGTCGATTCGCATTCGTAGCCTCGAGACATTCGTGCCCCAAGCTCTTGATTTCAATACCACCGTAAAATCCCAATAAGAACCGAACCAGCAAGTTTAAGTTGTTTGTGCAAACACACCCGCTGACTAGAATGGACCCACCCCACCCGCCACGTGCAACCCACTTGAGAAAGGGAGGACAAAGAACCTCCCGGGCATATTCACATGCAGAAAGAACGGGGACTGCATCGATTCACTGTGCGTTGCCAGAGTGGCCGAGCTGAAACACTGGATGCACCGTCTGCCCGCCTCGTCAACTGCATGGCTAGCTGCAGAAATCCTGACCGCAGCAGGAGAAGGAGGGGAAGGAGGGGCAGGCTCTTTTTTTCTTCCGTCTCCCCGAGCTCTCCTTCTCCAGCTCGGCATCTGCGCCCATCGTGTCCAAGGTGGCACGAAGCTGACGTACGCAAACGTCGCCTACATCCCCTTCGATGCCCACGATGCGGAACTTGACGTGGTCGCTGATCCTGACCCTGGCTGCCGCATCGCAGTAAGTCGGCGGCTTCGATACCCACTGCCAGCTGCCGTCTCGACTTTCCATTCACGGTATCCGACCCGCACAAGTGCGATCAACAAAACCGCAAACTGCCCGTAATCCCTGTCGTCGAAAGCCTAACATCTGAGCTGCCATAGGCCTGCACGTTCCCCTGACGAGCGGAGGAGATGCCTGCCAGCCCAATCATCCATCCCCATGGCATTGTCGGCGGCGTAAAATGCAACTCCGCTAGGTCCATGGGTACTGACCCACAGAGCATACAACTCACCTCTTGACACGCTATACCTTCATCCTAGGAGGCCTCCTAACACCGCGCCTGCGATCTGAAAAAATGAAATTGAGCAACTTTGATCACTGCCAGGCGTACCGTCTGAAACCTCGGGTCGGCCGCATCTTCCCCCCGCTGGCGTCGCCAAACTTCCAGACGGGGCGATTCCTGGCACCGTGCCCGAAGGTGATGTGCTCGTCATGCCCTGCTGCTTCTCCAGATGCGCCAGAGCTCCTTACCCGTGGGCGACGCAATCCTGGCCCACTCCGCTGGCAGGAGCCCTCATAGCAGGAAGCGCTCCTCGCTCTCGCGCCGCACGCACGCACGATGGCCCAACTATTCCGACAACTCGCGCGCCGGTGAACCTGCGGTCGCGCTGCAACCGTACCCACGACGAAACATGTCCTGATCCTTCTCATTGCATTATCGGAAATGCCTTGCTGCCTGCCGCGTCAACTCGACGTGTCCTAGACCAGCAGCCTCCTGCAGCGACCGCGCGTAGAACTTCGGCCATCCTGCCCCCATCCAGCAGGCTGACCAATAGTCTGCACAATCGTCTCATCGACAGCATGTCAACGACATGCTGCTCTCCATCACCAAATAATACGCGGACACCTGCTGACACAGCCATAAAAGAATGCTGTGTTGCAGGTCCTGCGCTAGGCCTGCGGGTGCGTCGACGTCGTGGTTCCCTGTCCACGCCAAATCAGGAAACGCCCACTCGACCTCTTCACATTGTGACCCTTGAGGAAGCGCCCAATACACAGCAGATTGTGGGCCCCGACCGTTGTCCAGTAACAACGTGACCATCGTGCGAGGCGGGGATTTATCCATATCCACCGCCTGGGAACCGACGTCCTGGTGCCCCAGCGGGCGGTGGATATGGATAGATTTCGGCCCCCGGGGCCCCAAAAATATGTCCATATCCACCGCCTGCCGAGTCTCCGAAAACTGACCATCCAGGCGGTGGATATGGATAAATTTCCGCCTCGGACATCGCTGATAGAGGCCCTCGTATGTGCCTGGATCTCCGCCCAGCTGGAACTGCCTGCACGTGAGCAACCACTGCTGGCCACTCTGCACTAGCCCATGCTGCCACGTCCGAAACCAGAATCGCACGCACCCATTTGGCATGCGCAACGCTGGATCGCACGGCGCCTTGATCGCCAGAATCGCAGCGAGACAACGGCCTCTCGCCATCGCCCCACATGCTGCTCCTAACCTCCTCCTGCACGCAGTGAGGCATGTGCCAAAGAACCCCTTGGTTGTGGTAGGCATATGACCCCGCTGCCTGCCCCGAGCCTCGCCGGCTTGGACGCGGCGCTATACTTCCGCCCTGATGCCGCTAACCTTCCGATTTACAATGCATCTGAATGCACGTGGGAGAACGCCTCCGCCTGGCGACGCGTACGCGCTGCCTGCCGCCGCCCAGATCACTTCCAAGAAACGGCGCAGACCGTTGGGGCTCGATGCTGGAGCCCGCGCGCCCCAAGGCTCGAGTGACCTTGACAGCGCCATCGCGATGAGAACGCAGCATGACGGCGCTCTTCTTGGTCACCCGGAGCCGCATGTTGGCTAACCCTTCGCAAACCATGATTAGACCATGGAGGATCTCCTCACACGCCGGCTTGCGAGACCCCACTGCACGCTGAGACAAGTCGTCTACCAATGTGCGTCGGTCCCTGCCGCAGGCCCAGCAGGACTCGCGGGTATCGAAGTTGCTGGCGAACCCGCATGCCCGCGTGGCCACGCACGCCTGGGTGGCCCCTCCGCTGGGACGAGACTGCGCGGCTCGCCACGGGGCGCCCCGAGCTGCAAGGCCCTCTGCCATGGCCTCGCCGTGGTGGCCAGCCAGAGCCCTGCGGGCGTCCGCGTGGCGGAGCAGTGGGCCCGCCGTCGCCAGGATGCACCAGCGCCCGCAGTGGCCGCGGGCCGGCGGCGGCTGGGGCCGTCGGAAGCGCCCGCCGCGAGCCCCTGCGCGCGTGGGAGCCCAGACGGCGCCTAGGAATGGAGGAGGAGGAGGAAGTGGAGGAGGAGAGAGCAGGGAAGGAGGGAGGGAGGGAGGCGGGGAGGAGGGAAGGGGAGGAGAAGGAGGAGGAGGATCAGGAAGGGCGTCGGAAGTTCTAGGGGGAGCAGCAGTCCTTGGCAGGCGCCAGGAACGGAACGGGGCCAGGAGAGGGAGGAGAGCGCAGCCACGAGGGGGAGTAGGGGGAGGAGAAGGGGATGCGAGAGGGAGAGGGAGGAGCAGGAAGAGGAGGACGAGGAGGAGAGGGTGCTGTAGCAGCAGGACGAGGAGGTCGAGCGTGCTCGGATGAGGAGGAGAAGGAGGAAGAGGAGAAAGAGGAGGAGGGGCAGCAGCAGGAGGAAGAGGAGGAAGAGGAGGAGGAAGAGGAGGAAAAGGAGGATGAGAAAGAGGAGGAGCAGGTGGGATGAGGTGGGGCCCCACCTTCCCCTCGAGCTCTTCGAACCTGTCCTGCTGCACCATCAGCAGAGTGGCGATCTCGCTGATTCGCGCCTCCTGCCCCCATCCCCGATTATTCTCTTCCCTGTTTCCCCTTCTCCCTCCCTCCTTCCCCGCCGCATCCCCCACCCCCCTCTTCCTCATCATCCTACTTATTCTCGTCATCCGAATCGTCATCATTATCGTCATACTCGTCCTACCGATTATTACCACCACCATAGTCATCGTCATCGTCATCGTCGTCGTCATCACTAGCATCATCCTTATCATCGTCATCGTCATCATCATCAGCAGCATCATCATCATTATCATCAGACTCATCATCAGCATCATCATTATCATCACCATCACCATCAGTATCATCATCAGCAGCAAGAGCATCAACTTCATCAGCAGCAGCATCATCACCAGCATCAGCATAATCAGCATCATCATCAGCATTATCGTCAGCATCATCATCATCACCATCACCATCACCATCACCAGCATCATCATCATCATCATCATCATCATCATCATGCTCACCATCATCATCAGCAGCATCATCATCAGCATCGTCATGATCAACAGCAGAAGCCTCATCATCATCAGCATTATCATATGATGCAGAATCATCATCCACAGCATCATCACCGCCAGTATCACCATCGGCAGCATCGTCAGCCTCATCAGCATCAGCATCAGCAGCAGCATCAGAAGCAGCATCACCAGCATCCTCCTCCTCCTCATCGTTATCAGCATCATCACCACCACCCTCACCAGCATCATCAGCATCAGCAGAATCAGCATCACCAGCATCAGCATGATCAGCATCAGCATCATCATCCGCATCAGCATCGGCATCATCATCACCATCACCATCACCATCCTCGTCATCGTCATCATCCTCACCACTACCGTCATCAGCATCGTCATCATCAACTTCAAAGGCAGCATCATTGCCGTCGCAGCAGCAGCCAGATTCGCCTCCCCCTCGTCCTTGTCTTCGTCCTCCTTCTCTTCTTGCTCCGCCTCCTCATCGTGCTCTTTCTCAGCAGCATCATGACCATCAGCATCAGCAGCATCATCATCAGCATCAGCATCAGCACCATCATCAGCATCATCATCATAATCAACATCAGCATAAGCATCAGCATCATCATAATCATCATCATCAGCAGAATCATCACCACCACCACCACCACCACCATCATCATCATCATCAGCATCATCATCATCAGCAGCAGCAGCAGCAGCATCATCATCGTCGTCATCGTGCCCCTGCTCCCCCTCCCTCTCGCATCCCCTTCTCACTCCGCACCTCATCATGGCTCCGCTCTCCCCCCTCGCGGCCCCGCTCCTGCTTCTTGAGGCGCTTGTCGAGGGACTCCCCCTTCGCACACGGAGAAAGGAAGGGGGAAGGAGCACCCAGGGGGAGGGGGAGGGTAAACGGACGGATAAGCTTCCATCTCGAAAAGACTGACCGATATGGCGAGCATGCGCTTCTCGCACGCGCACGCACACACGTTTCCACAAGACTACAGAAGGTGGTGCCTCCCGCGCGAGCAAGGAAGGGAACGGGAGGGAAGCGGGGAGGGGATGGCGAACAGGGAAGGAGGAGGTGGGAGGCAAGGGGAAGGGGAACGGAACAGAGGAGTGGACGAGCGGGAGTTCTGGGGCTGCCCAAGCAAGCCTCAGGTCGGGCATGTCCTCCTACAGTCGGATTCTGGAGGATGATCTTAAAGTATGCACAAGAATCTCAAACATATGTGTATACATATATATATATACCTATCATTTCTATACATAAATGGCTATAAATGCTTGCACGTGCTTAAACTAGAAAAACACAACAACAAAAACGTTCCCCGACTGTTTGTTTGCTGCTTCTGAAAATCTCTATCTCCCCTGTAGACTGTAGAGGGACACGCCCGACTTAAAGCAAGCCTGGCGATGCCTTGCCTCGGTAGGCCGTCTGACGTCTTGAGCCTGCGGGCGCAATCGAACAGGTGCTGCACACAACCAGCACTGCAGTGCAGAGCCCTCCCCGGGAGCTCGTCCCGCTCCTCCTGTACAAGGGAGCGGCGAGCTCAACCCAGTGAAAGCTTCACGGGGGAGGGGAGGGGGGAGGCCTGGGAATTCGGGAATTTGGGATCCAGACGACGTCAGAAAAGAAACGAGCCACAGCCGACTAAAGCTCCCAGCCGAAAGTACCCAAAGAAGCGCTCGAAATACTCACACCTGGTCTTGTTGAGCGAGAGCGGGTGATAGAAGTCAGCGAGCTTCCGAATGTGGAGGTCGGCAAAAAAACGCACGAAGAACAAATCCAGACTGGGATGAGGACTGGGACAAACGGAGGGGGGGAGGGGCCAGCGGGAAACCGAGGGTGACCAGAGTCCTCGTCCCACGACCCTCGATCGAGGCAACTCGCTGGGGCATCGTTTCGGGACGACGGCCTGGTGGGGATACTTTTTGGTCGCGGCCGCGAGCGAAGGGCGCAGGCGGCGAACAGGGTGTCCGGGCCGACGGGCAAGCCTAATTAGCTACTGGGCGCGACACAAGCCGGCCGGGCCAGCTCACAAGGCGGCAGCTGGGGCAGCAGGGCGGGGGCTCAGAACGCGAAGCGTCAAGAAGTGAGACCTGCCCGCCTTGGATCCAAGCTGCGGCCGGGCTACAACCAGGGCTGCTATTAAGCGAACGAGGCACAAAGGCGAAAGGAACGGCGGGAGGGAAGAGAGGGGAGAGGGCCGCGGACGGCCCGAGCGCCCTCAGAGCACGAAGCACATCGGGTTGTGCCCGAGGCAGGCTCAGGTCCTCGTAGCTGTCACTGCGTCTGCAGAAGCATTGTACACGAGGCGGGCTCAAAAAGCCTGAAGCAAAAACCAAGCCATGTCTCGGAAGGCCGACTTCTTCTTCCGCCGGCTTCTGCCGAGTTTCCGCTGGCTTCTGCCGCCTTCCGCCGAGGGAGAGATATCAACTCCTTCGATCCTCGAAGGCAAGGCCTTTACATGATTGCCTCATACGGATCGAACACATGTTTGAAACCTCGCGGCGCGGCAGAGGCAATCCGCTCGCGCGCTCGGGAATTGCCGGGGGGGCGCTCGGCAGACGAATTGGCCAGCCGCAAGGGAAGGACACGGCAGGGAGGACGGGACGGGGAGGCGCGCGCCCACCGCGGCAAGAATCTCAGGACGAGCGCGCCCGGGGCGGCCAGCCGGGGCCGAGGTGACCTGGCCGTGAGCGCGGGACGGCACCACGGGACCGAAGCCGGGGCTGCCGACCCTCTCGCGACGGCTGGGCAGCGCCTGGCTCCAACAGGCGAGGCAGCGGGGGCGGGGCCTCGACGGGCGCCGCGGCGGGCGGCTGCGAGCTCAGCGCCTCCAGGCGCTCGCGCAGGCGGCCAACCTCACGCCACGAAAACTTACACACAGACACCCGCCAGCAGATTCTACATGTGCCTTCAGGGAGGGCACCGGTGTAGGCAGTCGCTGGCTCCCAATGGTGACTTCTACACCGCCGCCCTCCCCTTGGGCCAAGGAGCAATCCGTGGGAGGGTGTCTGTGCATATCTCTGTGTGGCGGCAACCTCCTCGGAGAGCTCGGAGACCTGGTCGGGCGCCGCCTGGCACGAGCCCATTCTTATCATTCGCGATCACGCCCGTGACCAGCCCCGCCGCCGCCCACCTCCCCCCGCCCACCTTCCCCACGCCTCTCCGGCGCCCCGTGCTGGCGGAGCGCCGAGGGCAGGCCTTGTCAGGAGACCTCGGGGCTTTTCAGGAGCCCGCTGGCCCCTCGAGGCTTCCGAGAGGGCCCGCCCGAGGCGAGGCCATTCCTGGAACGCCATGCTGTTCCCCTCCAGAGACGAAGGGCAGGATGCCTCAGCCAGGACCTCGAGCCGAGGCTGCAGTGGAGGGCGCAGGAGGAGGGAGGAGAGATGGCACACAGGCTCCTCCAGCAGCCAAGTGACGTCACCACAGCGCGAGCTGCAAAGCGGGACACGCTCCAGCATCCCAAGCTCCACCAGACGCGGCAGGTGGTGGACTGCGCGGGGCAAGTCGGCGCGCCAAGGTCGGCTACACGCAAGATTGACCCTAGGCAAGAGCGACCTCTGGTGCGCGACTTTCAGGGCCCCCCCCCATCCCACGTCGTGGGACAGGAGTCCTTTTCCCCATCCCGCGCGAACATCCAACGAGCAACGAGTCACCGTCCTCTCCTCTGCGCAGGTCTGCAGTGCCAACGGGGGCGAGCATGCCACGGGAGAGAATGGCCACCCAAGAGGCAGCCTGCACCCGACCCCTTCAAAGCCCCAGCACAGCCCCCCTGAGCAGCCCCTGGCCAGCCCCTCGCACGAGGTGTTCTGACAGCGTCTTCCCCACGAGGTCCGTGCCTCATCCCTCTCGCGCTGCGTCCTGGGAAGGGGGAGGGAGGGAGGAGGGAGGAGGGAGGGGGAGGAGGCACGGGTCCCCGATGCAGGATCCAGAGCGGACTGGGATCCGTTGCTTCCCTGCCCGTATCGCGAACCGCTGCTTCTCTGGATCGTAGCAAGGCGTCCACGGCGGCAGCAAAACTGGAAACCGACCGAGTCGAAAACGGAAGCGACAGTGACACGCCGCAAGCAGCCCAGCAGGGAGCAGCAACGCAGCAACGCAGCAACGGCACCACGACCGACCGAGCAACAAAACGACCGAGCGCCACCGACCGTGACGCGGCCGAGCCGACCGAGACCGCGGACACCGCCGCGTCAAGAGTGGGGCACCCTGGCTCGCGAGCCGATCCGAAGGAGGGGAGCGGGCCGAGGCGCCCAAACGTGGGA
>CAUYUJ010022483.1:72500-80000 GCA_963575745.1 Prorocentrum cordatum
GCACGATGAGGATGCAGGGGCCTTGGGAGGCCACGTGGGCACTCTGCGAGCGGGGCACGGCCAGCGAAAGCGGTCAGGGATTGGCCGAAGGGGAATGATGCACGGATAGCCTTGGAAGGTTGCTCATCCTTACTATTCAGGTTGACTGTATCCCAGCTCAGCGCCGAAAGAAAAACGGTTATGTGACAACTCATGGGAGCCTCCCATACAGTCAACCCTCATAATAAGGACGCGTGGTAAGGACGCCAAGGCCTTGGAAGGCCATGTCGGCCCTTTACGGGCGGGGCGCGGCCAGCGAAAGCGGTCAGGGATGGACCGAGGGGGCAAGGATGCAAGGGTAGCCTTGGAAGGTTGCTCATCCTTGCTATGCGGGTTGACTGTATCCCAGCTCAGCGCCGAAAGAAAAACGGTTCCGTGGCAACTGATGGGGGCCTCCCATACCATCCTGCTGGCTTGTACGAATCGGCGCTAATCGACGCTAAGTTGACGCTGCTCGACGCTAAGTCGGCGCCAACTCATCGATTACCAAAGGCTAGTCGACGCCGATGCACTCTGAAGACGGGGTTACGAGGGTGCACAAGGCTCCCATGACTTGCTACAGGAAAGGCGAATCTTAA
The DNA here is from genome assembly GCA_963575745.1 of Prorocentrum cordatum. Classification (NCBI taxonomy): domain Eukaryota; class Dinophyceae; order Prorocentrales; family Prorocentraceae; genus Prorocentrum; species Prorocentrum cordatum. Next base: position 73,118 of record CAUYUJ010022483.1, read on the forward strand.
GCGAGAGCTGAGCCTGCCCCAACCGAGCGACGAAAAGAAATGGGTCCTACGCGAGAGCTCAGGCCCAGCTGGCGGCCCAGAGGGAGCCCCCTGGCTCCAACTTGGCCTGCCTCAACACTGCGGGGACAGCAGGCGACCACAACCACATCGAAGACACATCCTGAGGGATGTCTTGCGCATGCCAAAAACTGCTGGAGCACCGAAACCAGCATCGTGCTGGTTGTGGTCGATGTGGCGTCCCAGGGCGGCCAAATCGCTCACAAACACAACCAAAGTGATCATGTCGAGGTCGGTGGGTTCTCCCCCGAGGGGTCCTCCCGAAAAATCCTCTTTAATGTGATCGTGGTTCTTTGCCGTGTCCAGAAGCACAGCGACCTCACGCCACGGCTTGCGCGGGCCGCCAGCGTGGCACGCCGCGTGTGCCAGAGGGCGCCTGCGCGCGAAGCCTTACGCGGGCAGTTTACGCACGAACGTCCGCGCAGGCGACCCCCGTTTGCCTCCGTCGCTCCGCTGGCAGACACAGCGTCGCCCCAGCCCCGCAGCGGGCAGGGCCCGCCTCCTCGAGGCCCCAGCTCTCACATCGCCAAGCGTGGGCCCCCCCCCCACCCCCCCTCTCTCTGTCTGAACACCCCCCTGGCGCTCCTCCCGTTGTCGCCCTGGCGCGGTTCGCAACCGGCTTGCCGCTCGGGCGCAAGGCGGTCCGGAGTGGTTCTGGGGCGGAGCGTGGGCCTTCACAGGCAGGAGACGTGTCGACGACCTGTTCCCTCTACTCCTCCCCTTCCCCCGCTCTCTCCTCCTCTCCAGTCCCTCCGCCCCCACCACCCGCGTTCTGCGCCTCCGCGCGCCGCCGCAGGCGCCCGACCTCGTCGGCCAGCTGGGCGAGCTGGCCCATGGTGTCCTCGATGAGCTGGGCGAGCTGACCGACCTCCTGCCAGCGACACCCACGAGAGCGGCCCCGTGGGCCAGAGTGACCTCTGGTGCGCGGCTTTGGAGGGAGCGGCTGGGGAGGCCGAATCTAAGCAGTCCAAGCCCCAGGCGCGCCAGCCACAGGAGGGCACCCACCGTGTACACCTTCACCGATCCTGGTCGGGCCCACCCTAGTGCCCAGGATCGGAGCAGACGCCCTCCCGAATTGGGCAGGAAGGCATCTACACCGATCCTGGGCCCAGGATCGGCCTGGCCAGGATCGGTGCAGATGCATAACTGTGGCCTTCCGAAGTAGTGCCGGCGAGACCCGCTGTGGGCCCGCACCAAAGGTCTCTCCTGCGAAGCGCCGCTCTCGCGCGCAGCCGATCCTCGGAGAGCTGGGCGAGCTGGACCGGGGTGCCCTCCGGGCTCACCGCGGCCGCCCTCAGGCCCGCGCGGCCAGGCTCCTCGACGTCGGTTCCTGGCTGGAGGTTGCTTCTCTAGCGGTATCCCCGTGTACATGCTTCGATGCTGTCTTCGTGAAATAGCGCGCGTGCCGTTCGCATCACGAGCCAGCGGAAAGGAGATAGCGAAGCAGATCTGCAACCCCAGTCGAGAGGGGCGAAGGCTCATGCCGCACTGTGCAGCGCCGCAACGCTCAGGCCGAAGCATCAACCTCAAAGCGAGGACCATCGGCTTACACCAGTGCCTTAAGACAAGCTGTGAAGACAAAACGAACAAAAACACTTGAGTCCACAGCATGCGTCGATCAGATTACGGCTATACTGCGCCACCGACTGTCGAAGAAAACTCGCGCGCGCGTAACCCTTACCGGCGATGACGGCGGGACTCGCACATGTGCCCAACGCGAGTGGGGAGGGAGCGGAAGAAAAGAGAGGGGGAAGAGAGGGAGGGGAGGGACGGGGAGAGGACAAAACAGCAAAAATCACCTGGACAGCCCCTCCTGCCGAAACAGAGGAGCCAGGCCAGATGCATCTGGCATCACTGGCTGGAGGGCTCTGCGGCTGGGGGCGGACAGCGGGCATGCCAGGCGGAGCGGGAAATGCAGGAGGGAATTGGTGTTAGGTCGGGCATGTCCCCCCGCAGGCGGATTTTGGAAGGAAAAAAAAACTCAACAAAAATATGCAAAAAATCGTCCCCAGACTAATTGTTTACTGTTTTTGAATATTCCTCCTGCACAGGGACAGGCCCGACTCAAAATTGCTGCGACGGGACGCAGCAGGCTGGAGACGCACGCCCGACCCGAGCATGTAGCACAAAAACAGACCAGCATACCGTTGCCGAAGCGGTGTGGCCAGAACGCGCCCGCCAAGGAACTTTCTATTCAGCAGGGACCGACCGTCCCGGCATTCCTACAGGCCTACCACGAAATTCTCTTAGGATCCCAAAATGTTCTAAGAACGAACCCAAATATCAGCCAGCGTTGACTCCAAATAGATTAGAGGACCCAAATCAGGGAATCAGAGGAATCAAGCATGCTTAGAATCCGCAACTCAGCAAGCAAGCAAGCGTGCAAGCAAGCGCGCTGGCGCGCAAGCAAGCAAGCAAGCAAGCAAGCAAGCGTGCAAGCAAGCAAGCAAGCAAGCAGGTATAGGCATAGGCGTAGGCATAGGAGTTAGGGGGAGGCATAGGCATAGGCATAGTCACAGGAATTAGGGCATAGGAATTAGGGGGAGCAACGGACCAAGTCGTAGGGATTGAGCTAGGACTCCTATAGGGCAAGCCTATTTGGAGAACGAAGTTCTTAGAGCATGAACTCGATGCGTTAAAACAAAAAAGAGTCAGCTTGAAATGTTCTAAGAACACTTCGTGCAACCCACAAAAGGTTCTTAGAATATTCTTTGGTCGGCCTATAGGCGAGCCGGGACGCTTCGCAACTGCTTGATTCTACGATTGGATCCCGCAGCGCGCGCATCGACCCTGCGCGCCGACGCGAGCCCGGAGCACAACGACGGCGGGGTCGGGGAAACAGCAACGACCTGGGGCGCAGCCCCCTGGCAGCGCACACCCTGGGGCGCGAGCACCGAGCTTTGCAGCGGCGCGCGGCGGCGCCGTGGGTGGACAGAGCCCCCCAGAAAGGGCAGCCGTGCCCGCAAGGACGGGCGCATCAGGCGGCTGTCTTCGCGGACCACTTTCGTAGCTTGGACGAGACAGAGCATAGGACGGCCCCCGGAAAGCCAGCGGGATCACTACGCCTGCGGTGGGCCCCCTGTTGGAGGAGGAAGAGCAGCGGCAGCAGCACCACCACCACCACCAGCACCAGCACCAGCAGCCCTGGCCAAGCCCATCCTGGGCCCCGTACGGGCGCTCTGGCCAGGAGAATCGATACACGCCAATCATCCGACGTCTTGCACTTGTTAACAATACCTGCCTGGAAATCCCGGCCCTTTCCCCAAGGGTGGCTTTCCATCCTGAGGTCGTCATTTAACGGTCTGGGGACCCAGCGAGGGCCCCCAGATGATGGGCCTCTTTTCCACCACCACCACCACCACCATCAGTTCGAGGGGGGTAGGAGGTGGAGGACGAGGAGGAGGAGGACGACGAAGAGGACGAGGAGGAGGAGGAGGAGGAGGAGGAGGAGGAGGAGGAGGAGGGGGAGGAGGACCCCCTCCCCCTCCAACTTCTGGTGGTGGTGGTGGCAAACAGGCCTATCACCAAAGGCCGAAAACGGCGAAAGACCTCTGCCTTGCTTCCTCAGAGCGCTGGAGGCCTTGACACCCTGGCCCGGGGGCCCAGGACGGGCTTGACCAGGGCCGGCGGTGGTGGCGCACAGCAGCGAGTCCCCGACAGCAGCAGCAGCCCTGAGATCTGACGTAGCGCCAGGCTTCCAACATCTCTGAGATCCTGGCGACTCAACTTTTTCGAGCCCGACGTTTTCGCCTTATTTCTTCGAGGTGTCGAATCTCAGGGAAAGTCACGACCAGAGCCCTAGACCTCTTCTTTCTGTGAGGGCCCCGGGGCCCGAAGCCGGGCGAAAGCGCCCAGCTCGAAAGAGTCGCATCGCCCAAGCGTCGGGCGTCTCGATTTTTGTTCGAGACACGGGCCCCCGACCTCTCGACCACTTCCCTGGGACCGGTGTCTCGTCCCGAGTGGTTTTTTGACTGCCCCGAGGTCCGGTAAGGGCCCAGAGGGGCCGAAAAGTATAATAGAAAGCCTCCGCCTCGATGTTGTCGAGACGCCGGGATGCCAATGGATCGCCCAGATCTCAGAGTGAGCAGCGGGGAGCGCGGGCCCCGTCGGCGTTCTGGCGCGCCCACCCCGCCCGGCCGGGCGCGCGCAGACTCGGGCAGCGGCGGCGCTGGCGCCGCGTCGCCGTGCACGGGCAGCGACGGGAAGGGCGCCACGGGGAGCGAGGTGTCGAGCACGCCGGGGGGCGCCGCCAGGGCCACCTGGCGCCGGGGCTGGGCGGCCGCCCCAGCGGGCCAGGCGGGGCGCCAAGAAGAGTGGCTATCAGCGGCGACGCGGACACGTCGGAGCCCCCCATTGGGCACGGGAGGGAGAGGAAGAGGCGCGGAGGGAGGAGGGAGCCGCGGGCGGCGGAGCATGGCTCTGCGTGCTCGACCACGGGCCCCTCGCGGTCTTCGGCGGTCCTCTGACGGTCTTCGACCGTCCTCGGCGGCTTCTGGCGGCGGCGGTTGCTGGCGGTCGTCGGCAAATTACTGGCGGTCTTCGGCACGAAAGCTGGCTCGCTGCGTTGAGCAAGGGGTGCGTGATCGAACACCTAGCACGGCTGCCTTGGCAATACTTGAAACCGTTTCTTAGGCCTCCGAGGAGTCCCCTCTGTTTCCTCCTCCTCCTCCTCGTCATCATCATCATCATCATCATCATCACCACCACCACCACCACCACCACCATCATCATCATCATCATCATCATCATCATCATCATCATCTCATCATCATCATCATCATCATCATCATCATCATCATCATCATCATCATCATCATCATCCTCCTCATCCTCATCCTCATCCTCATCCTCATCCTCATCCTCATCCTCATCCTCATCCTCATCCTCATCCTCATCCTCATCCTCATCCTCATCCTCATCCTCCTCCTCCTCCTCCTCCTCCTCCTCCTCCGCCTCCGTCTCCTCCTCCTCCCCCGCCTCCCCTGCTTCTTCATATTATTCTTAAGGTTTCCCATTATCAGCAGCAGCAGCACCACCACCACCACCACCACAATCATGAGGCCTCCAAGACTGCACAAGAAGAACCCTCCTGGAGGTCCTCCAGGGGGGGCGAAAAGGTCAAACTCAGTTGGTCCTCTTCTGGTGCTTGAAAGAGTTTGGCATTTGCTTCTTCTTTCTGGCCTTCCAAATGCCCAAGACGGCACAAGAGGCCCCAAGATCGCCCCAAGTTCGCCAAAGAGGCTTCCAAAATGGCCACGAAACAGCCCAAGGGGCACCCAAGACGGCCCCAAGAGGGCCCCAAGAAGGCTCAAAAGACCTCCAAGATGACCAAGATAGAATCCAAGACGGCCCTGGAACACCCCAAAAGGGCCCCAGGTTGGTTCAGACAGGCCCCCAAAACGGCTCCCGACGGTGTCCGACGGGCCAGAAGCACACTGAGACTGGCAAAGGGGCCCCCAAGAGGCTCCCAAGGCCCCCAAGAGGCCGAAATAGGACCCCAAGATGCCTCCAAGAGGCACCCAGGAAGCTCCCAGGAGGCCCCAAAAGTACCCCCAGGGGCTCCCAACATGCCCTCTCCTCCTCCTCCTCCTCCTCCTCCTATTCCTCCTCCTCCTCCTCCTCCTCCTCCTCCTCCTCCTCCTCCTCCTCCTCCTCCTCCTCCTCCTCCTCCCCCTCCCTCCCCTCCCTCCCCCCTCCTCCCTCCCTCCCTCCTCCCTCCTCCTCCCCTCCCTCCTCCTCCCTCCTCCTCCTCCTTCTCCTCCCCTCTCCTCCTCCTCCCTCCTCCTCCTCCTCCTCCTCCTCCTCCTCCTCCCTCCTCCTCCTCCTCCTCCTCCTCCTCCTCCTTCCTCCTCCTCCTCCTCCTCCTCCTCCTCCTCCTCCTCCTCCTCCTCCTCCTCCCACTCCGACTCCGACTCAGACTGCGATTCCGACTCCGACTCCGACTCCGACTCATCCTCCATTCCTTTTCCATGTAATAAACTTCTCCCTGTCGCACCCCGAGGCTGATCGGGCCGGGCGTGTCGCCTGAGACATCCTCGCCATGTATGACCCTGACGCTTCAAAACTGGCAACTGGTTCGCAGGTAGAGGGCGAGTCGTTTCCAAAATGAGGCTCTCGCCTTAGCACCGCGCACATTCGTTTTTGACTTGCAAGAGTTTCGCGGATTGAGAGCGGGTCGTTTTCAACATGTGGCTCTCGCCTTAGCGCCGCACACATTCGTTTTAGAAACTTGCAAGATTGTCACGGATTGAGGACGGATCGCTTTCAAAATGTGGCTCTCGCCCTAGCGCCGCGCACATTCCCTTTAAACTGTGCAAGGGTTCCACGGATTGAGGGCGGGTCGTTTTCAAAATATGGCTCTCGCCTTAGCACCGCGCACATTCGTTCTAAAAAACTTTAAGATGATCACGAAATCCCATGGTCAACGTACCAAAACTGGTGCTTGGGAAAGAGTCAGGATTATGAGGGTGCAACAGTTACAATGATTCGCGGTGTTAAAGTCCCAGGAATGGCGTTCTGGCACGATTCAGGACCGTCAAGACGCAACGGACAAGTTGATCCGTGGCGTTAGAGTCCTGATAATAATGTTTTGGCATGCTTCAGGGTCTTCAAACGGTTGTCTTCCAACGAGGCAATTCCCTCATTGAAAATGAACCGTTGTAGGGGCCAATGAAGAGGGAGCTTGGAGGGAGGGTCTATACCAACATCGTTGATGAGTCTTGGGTTTACACTGGTCCTCCTCCTCCCCCTCATCATCATCATCGTCCTCCTCCTCCTCCTTCTCCTCCTCCTCCTCCTCCTCCCCCTCCTCCTCATCCTCCTCTTT
>CAUYUJ010022483.1:82500-87500 GCA_963575745.1 Prorocentrum cordatum
ACCCTGCGAGGGAGGAGCGCCCAGCCTGCTTCTGCTGCTCCAGCATCCGCAGCCGCTCCCCAAGCATCGCGTCGGTCTCCTCAAGAAAGAAGATGGGCCAGAAGCGCCACGTAGAGAGGGGGATCAGGAGGAGGAGGAGGAGGAGGAGGAGGAGGAGACGGAGGAGGAGAAGGAGGAGGAGGCAGAGGAGGAGGAAGAGGAGGAGGAGGAGGAGGGGCCGACGAAGGGTCGTTGAGAAGCAGCAGGAGGTGGTGCCCCCCGACCCCACCCTAGCGAGGAAAAAGCGCCCGGCCTGCTTCTGCTGCTCCAGCACCCGCAGCCGTTCCCCCAGCGTCGCGTCAGTCTCCTTGAGGAGGTGGGGGCTGAGCCAGAAAAGGCACGAAGAAGAGGGGAGGAGGAGGAGGAGGAGGAGGAGGAGGAGGAGGAGGAGGAGAGGAAGAGGAGGTGGAGGAAGAGGAGGAGGAGGAGGAGGAGGAGGAGGAGGAGGAGGAGGAGGAAGAGGAAGAGCGGAGGAGGGGTGTGTGTGGAGCAGAAGGTGCCCCCCCTCACGGCGAGAGAAAAGCGCCCGGCCTGCTTCTGTTGCTCCAGCACCCGCAGCCGCTCCCCCAGCGTCGCGTCGGTCTCCTCGAGGGGGGGGGATTTGGGCCAGGGATGCCACGAAGAGGAGGGGCAGGACGAGGAGGAGGAGGAGGAGGAAGAGGAGGAGGAGGAGGAGAAAGAAGAAGAGGAGGAGGAGCGGCAGGAGGTGTCCCCCACCCCACCCTGGAAGGGAGGAGCGCCCAGCCTGCTTCTGCTGCTCCAGCACCCGCAGCCGCTCCCCCAGCGTCGCGCCGGCCTCCTCCAGGGAAGGGTAAGGGGGGCTGGGCCAGAAGTGCCACCAGGAGGAGGACCAGTGTAAACTTAAGACGCATCAGCAAAGTTGCAATCAACCCTCCCTCCAAGCTGTTTCATCACAGGTCCCTAACACAAGTTCTCCACTGCGGGAAGGGGCCCGTTAGAAAACAACTGTATGAGAATCCTCCCTCGTGCCATATCACCGTTCCTGGAGTTCCCACGCAGCGGATCAACGTGACACGTGACCGCAGCGTCCTGACAGTCCCAAACCGAGCCAGAACACCATTCGTGCGACTTCAACACCGCGAATCAACGTGGCTGTTGCGCCCTGGCCATCCAAAACCGCGCCAGAACGTCATTCGTGTAATTTCAATCATGCGAACCCTTGAAACTGCTGCACACTTTCAGAAACAAATGCGCGCGGCGCGAATGCGAAAGCCACATTTTGAAAACGGCCTGCCCTCCATCTCTGAAGCTGCTGCAAATGTTGAAGACGACTGCGCGCGGCGCTGAGGCGAGAGCCACATTTTGAAAACGGACCGCCCTCCATCCGCGAGACTGAAAGCGGCGCTAATGCGAAATCCACATCTTGAGAACGGCCCGCCTTGAATGCGCACGGCACCCAGGCGAAAAAAGCAGTTGGAAAACGAACCGCCCTCCATCCGTGAAACTGCTGCAAACAGTAAACCGAATGCGGGCGGCACTAAAGCGAGAGACGCATTGTGAAAAACACCCGCCCTCCATCCGTGAAACTGTTGCACTTGTCAAGCTTCAGGATCATAGATGGTGAGGAAGTCTCAAGCGAAACGCCCGGCCCGCCCTCTGACGCTTCTGGTGATGCGTCAGGGAGGAATTGCTTATACGGGAAAGGGATGGAGGAGGAGGAGGAGGAGGAAGAGGAGGAGGAGGAGGAGGAGGACCCGAGTAAACCCAAAATGCACCATCGATGCTGCAACACACTCTCCCGCCGCAAGCTTCCTCCACACAAGTCCCCTGCAAGCCTTCCTTCTTTTCGCATCGGGAAGCGCTTCCTCATTAAAAGACGAGCATCTGAGGGGCCTGCCGTTCAGGCGAGGGCCCCGTTTCGAAAGTAAACGGCCTTGCGTTCTTCCCGCCAGGGAGAAAGAATGCGCAAAGCGATGATCGCTTAGCTCAACAAGATGCCCAGCACGATCCCCATTTTGAACTAGGTCCTCCCGACCCGTGTGACTCCTGCACAAGCTGTCATATTCTGGTCACGGGGGCCGAAGAAGTCGCAAGCGAGAGCACCAGTTTGAAAAAGAGCCGCCATCGATCCTGGCAGCTGCGCCACATCTTCAAGTTCCTGGCCATGAATTGCACCCGAAATCTGAAGCAAATGCGCAAGTTTGAATAAAATCCGCCCTCGATCCGTGCACCTGTTGTATGTGTTCGAATGCTGGCCTGTAATATTAAAGAAGCCTGATGCGAAAGCCACAATATGAGAAGGAACCATCCATCACCACTGTAAGAGTTGCAAACATTTAGGACGACTGTGCGAGGCATTAAAGCGAGAGCACCAGCTTGAAAAGGAGCCGCCCTCCATGTGATTGAAACGACTGCCACAGTTTGACATGAATGCGCGCGAATATAAGGCGAGAGACGCGAGAATCCCGCTTTGAAATTAAACACCCCTCAATCCTTGGAGTCCCGGAATCGGTTTGGATGCACTACACCCGAATTTTTCGCGCCCGTCTGCTGATCAGGGCTGCCTACGCGTCTCTGCGGTCGGTCTCGGGAGAAAATCACACGAGAAAATCAAGCCATCCCACCTGAGCAGCTCTACCCGCGAAAAAATGCGCACACTCGTTACCGACCGCACAGGTGAGATCAAGCTCAGAGGAGACAGCCAAATGGGGTGCGCTCCTGCCAGCTTGAATTTCACGGCCGTCCAAAGCAGCTTATGGTCCAAAGGTCAGCGTTAAAAGGCAAAGACGAGAGGTGAAAGCGAATTCCTCTGGACCAGACCTGGGCTAACGAAAAATGATCGGTTACAGATCCAATTGTTCCTGGCACTCGCTCAAGGGCTTCGGCGCAGGCGGACAGCTCCGCTCTCAAGACCGTCTAGGACCGACCAGGGAGCGACGACGCAACGCCCGCGATGGGTGCGCGAGCTCCTGAAACAGTCCCGAGTGCCGAGGGGGAGGAGGGGCGGAGGTGGGGGAGGTGAGGAGCAGCTGAAGGTGCCCCCAACCCAGCCTGCTGCTGCTCCAACAGCCGCAGCCGCTCCCCAAGCGTCGCGTCGGTCTCCTCCAGGGGGAGGGGACGGCAGGGGGGGGAGGGCAGAAGTGCCACAAGGGAAGGGGTAGGAGGAGGAAGACGAGAAGGAGGAGCAAGAGAAGCAGCAGGGGGTGCCCCCCCCCTTGCCGTCAAAAGAAAAGTACTCAGCCTGCTTCTGCTGCTCCAGCACCCGCAGCCGCTCCCCCAGCGTCGCGTCGGTTTCCTGAAAGTGGGGTTGGGACAGAAGTACCACGAAGGGAGAGGAGGAGGAGGAGGAGGAGGAGGAGGAGGAGGAGGAGGAGCAGGAGGAGGAGGAGGAGGAGGGGAAGGAGGAGGAGGAGGAGGAGGAGGAGGGGAAGGAGGAGGAGGAGGAAGAGGAGGAGGAGGAGGAGGAGGAAGAGGAGGAGGAGAGAGAGGGAAAAGGAGGAGGAGGAGGAGGAGGAAGAGGAATAGGACGAGGAGGAGGGAGGGGAAGACGGGGGAGGAGGGTCAGGAAGAAAAGGAGGGGGAGGACGAGGGAGAGGATGACGACAACAACGACGACGATATTGTTTTTGCTGGTGTTACTGTTGCTGCTAGTATTGATGATGATGGTGGTGATGATGTTGGTGATGATGACGATGACCCACATTCAACTGACGGCGAGCGATGTTTCGCCGCGGCACTGGGCAAGGGGAGGCGCCCGAACATGTGGCGATCGCACCAGCGCCGCGCACAATCGCTTTAGATATCTGCGAGTGACCAAAATTCGATGATGTGAAATCCCAAGAAGAGCGTTCTGACACGACTCAGGATCTGTCAAGCCGCCTTCGGCAGGCGTGATTGGTGGAAACGCCCAGCCAAGCCGCCCTTCTCGCCGCCCCCCTCGTCGTCCCCCCGCGCACTGGACGACAGAGGAGAGGCGAGGGGCGTCCCAAGGCAGTTCGGCCCAACCCCACCGCGCCGAAAAACAGCCCACCCTTACACAGACACACACACACACACACAGAGACACACACACACACACACACACACACACACACACACACACACACACACACACGCATGCCCTCAATCTCCTGTGGGCTTGGGAGGGAGGGAAAAGTGAAGAGGTGCCACGAGAGTGGCTTGAGCCCCAATTGCCTCCAGACGGGTGAAGGCGACGGGGGCGTTCGCGGGACCAGTGGAGTCCCACAGGCCCCTCATATAGGCACACTGCATCGCAGTCATTCAAATCACCTCCCCCCTGGAACATCCGGCCGGCTGCATGACACAGGTTGTTATGCCCACACATTTTGTCCTGGGTCTCGTCGCATTGGGAGAAACCAAACACCAGACACCTACCTTGGGTACGCCGTCTTCGGTCGGCGTGATTGGTGGAAACGCCCAGCCAAGCCGCCCTCCTCGCCGCCCCCCTCGTCGTCACCCCGCGCAGTGGACAACAGAGGAGGGGAGAGGGGTGCACCAAGGCAGCTCCACCCAACCCCACCACGCCGAAAGACTGCCCGCCCAACGCAGCCTAGACCTCCCAACGCCGCTTTACTCAAACCTTCACTCTTTGGGCGCACAGAAGGAGAGATAGTAATCCTCATCGGAGCTGGCGTCAATGACACGGGAGGCGAACGCGGCCGTGCCCCTCCACTCACCAGCCTCGAGGAGCTGGGACCACGACGCACCGCCGGCCACCAGCTCGGGCGTGCCCAGCGCGGCAGGCCTTGAGAGAGAAGCTCGAGGGCTGAACTACCCCTAGGAGCCTGCGCAGCCTGCTAAAGTCCCCCAGAACAGCTCCAGCACTGCGATGCTCAATTTGCTGGCCTCCCACTGCTCTCGAAGCCTGAAGCCAGTTGCGATATCTGCACGGTGCGCACCACGACACCCCGTGGGCACACGAGCACGACCAGCGAAGTGTGGAGCCTGACGCCCAGTGCTTCCTCCGCCGTAGCCGCTTT
>CAUYUJ010022483.1:92500-122936 GCA_963575745.1 Prorocentrum cordatum
GACAACGACGACGACCGACCGACCGATCGACCGACCGCGCCGACGCTGACGCCGACGGCCGCCAGACGATGCCAGCCGCCCCGCCCACCAGTCGTTCCAGGGCCTCCGCCCTCTCGTCGGTGCCGGCGGGCTCCGCGGCGAGGCGCTCCTAACGGGGGGGCGGCGCTTCCCACGGAAAACAAGAACCTGCTCCCCCCCCACCACCCCCCCGCCAGGGCCGTAGGCCCCTTCATGGGGCCCCATGTAACGTCTTGAAAAAACAAGACGGAGAGTTCTCGTAATGTTCGGCCTCTCGGGGCCCTCATTGGGCCCTGGGACCGTGAAAAGGAACGAGTCCCGATAACAAGCCGGCCCTGGGGAAAGAAACGGGACGTCCGAGGACCTCTTGAGGGAAAAAACAAAACATCGGAAGCCTGGGTCCTACAGGGACGAGCCATCTTTCTGCGGGTCCCTCGGGTGCGCCGACAGAGAGGGGCCAGGAAGAAGGGGGGGACGCAGCCCGCGGCCCGAGGCATGTGCGCGGACGAAGGGGGCCAGGGGACGTGCTGGAAGAGGAAGAGGCGAGCCACGAGATATGGGAGAAATCATGGCCCAGGCGGCGATGTCCGCATATACACACACACACACACACACACACACACACACACACAATCCTCCTGATGCTCCTCCTCCTCCTCCTCCTCCTCCTCCTCCTCCTCCTCCTCCTCCTTCTCCTCATCCCTCCTCCTCCTCTTCTTCGTCTTCATCCACCGACTTCATGGATTTATCCGACGCAGACGCCAGGCAAGCGCTGCGGCCACCTGGCTTGCGCGTGCCAGGGGGAGGGGGGGACCTGAAAACTGGGCCATGTTCCTGGAAGGTGCTGAATAAAGGCTGGGCTAGGCAAACAAGGGAAGATAGCATCCACAGGGGTCCACAACCAACGCCTGCCCTCTAGCACCGAGCGCATCCGTACCTGAGCTCGTGCTCGCTTGTAGCCCTCGCTAGCGCTGCCTGCAGCGGCACAGCCATGACGAGAAGGAGAGGCGAGGAAGCCATCGGAGGTTGATCCACCCCGGGCGGCGCAGGTGCACCTCCGCCCCTAGCGGTACTCCATGCAGTGGCTGCCAGGGTCTCAGACACCTACCTTGGGCAGGCCACCTTCGTGAGGCGTAGATTTTTGGAACGCTCAGCCAGGCTGCCCTCGTCACCTCCCCCCTCTTCGTCCCATCATTCTGTGGACGGCAGAGAAAAGGAGAGGGGCGCCCAAAGGCAGTTCCCCAAAACCCGCCAAAACGAAAAGCAGCCCACCCAGACACCCCTCTCTCCCAGGGCACGGGAGGGTTGGAAAAGTGAACAAGTGCGACGAGAGCAGCTTGAGCTCACAAGGCCGCGTGTTGCGGCGTCACATCTGATCACGGAAAATCATGCTATGCCTGAATGGTAGACTGTAGCAATTTCGTGTCTATGGGGATTGTAGCACTTGTGTCCCTCTACCCCTCCACCCCGCTGGAACAATGCGCAGCATGACAAAGTATGTTATGCCCGCACAGGGGAAGGGGGGGCGGGCTGTAGAAATGTCGTTCCCAGGGGGATTGTAATAACTCTTGCCCCATCCAACCCCCTTGAGCATCGTGCAGCGTGATAAAAGTTGTTATGTCCGAACAACGAGCAATACGCATAAGAAAGAAAGGTCAACAAGACAATGATCCTAGCAAGCTGGAGAGAGAACACATTGGTATGGGGCAATGGAGATTGCTTTCGCAGCGGAAAAAATACCCGAAGACACAGCCCCCACCTTGTGATACCATGTCCTGGCGGGGACGATGAATACGCAACGCGCTGCCACTGCTGAACACCCTGGCAATAGCAAGATTGATCAAACTTTCCCAGAAAGGTACGTGTGCCACATGTCGGCTTGGGATGCCCGAGATGGGTACAGAGAACATGGGCAAGATGCTCACCAACAAGTATTGTCCAAAACCGACAGCGGCCGCTGTTGGGCAGGCGGCCTTCTGTCACACCTGGACCACGCAAGCGGCGACACTGACAGTGAGTTGCGTTCCAACTGAATGGGAATTGTTGTCGTTCTTGGTACCCATTCTTTCCGTACGGCAGGTTCGTGTCGTGCCGACTTCGGCGTTGGTTCCTGACACCGCGGGGATCGTTCCACCGTGAACGATCGACTGCTTCCGAAACGTCAAATTGTTCAACATCGACCGAATCTGGGTCGCCGGCGACGTTCAGCGTTCAACGCCTGCGGCGGGGTCGCCGGCGGTCGACACGACATGAACCTACCGTACCCACTTCGATCGTACCGATCGACCGCGCGATGGCGGAAGAGCTCATCTCTCCAGCATCGCGAAGCGCGCCCTCGCAACGCCAGCAATCTCGCTCCGGCCCTCCACGCACCCCCTTTCGCCCCCCGCCGGCCGCGCGGCCGCGACGGCGGCGGGTCCTCTAGGGAGGTCAGCCGCTTGCACATGGCCTCCTCGGTCTCGCTGACCTGCAGAGGAGGAAGAGGAGGAGGAGGAGGAGGAGGAGGAGGAGGAGGAGGAGGAGGAGGGAGGGCCAGCTGGGCCAGGAAGGGCGAGGCTGAGGCTTGCACGTGGCCCCCAGGGGCGGGGCTGCGCAGAGGTGGCGTCGGCGGCGCGCACGAGGAGCGGCACGAGGGGAGCGGCCTGCTGAGGAGGCGGGGGGGCTTCTCGGAAGCCTTCTGGGGAAGCCTCCGCCCGGCCCTCCCGAGAAGGCGCCCGGCCTTCTCAGGAGCTCCCCCCGCACTCCCGGAGCGCCGCCCCTCTCGCGCTACCCCCGCGTGCGCGCCGCCAAACGGAGGCTGAGCTGAGGGAGGAGAGAGGAGGGAGGGTGGGTGCAGGCGGGGTGGGGGGAAGGGATGTCCAGGATGCTCGCCGCGAGAACGGCGGGCGGCGACGGCGGCCGAGAGAAGTGAAAACAGACGCTTGGTGGCCAGAATCACCAGGGGCCGCTACTGGGGCCCCGGGCTCAGTTTCACGTGCGTTTGTGGAGGGCAGGTGGCCATCCCTCTCGAGAAATACATAAATCACGCATACGATGATGCAAATGCATGTGCATACACATTCACCCATACATATGCACATACCGACATGTATACACATGCTTATATTGGTGAGTGAATCTAAGAGCGCTCATTTTCAGTAGGTTGGCGAAAGGGCCTGGGGTGGGAATCTTCTTGTGGGTTCGGGCGGTTTCTCCAGGGTTTGCCGCCGTCCGCAACCGTTTCGAGATCAAGGCGCCATCCCAGGACCTCGGCACTCGTACAACACACGTCTCACGTCAGTTTCGCCCCCCGACGGGCCCTCCCGCTGATGCGAAGGCACTAAGACGGGGGATGCGTTCCCGAGTCACCTTCAGTCGTTCCCTCGCCGCGCTCGGGCCTGGTCGTGACCAAAGTCGTGGCGAGCGCCTTCTCAGAGAATGATTGCAGTATAATCTTACCGGGGAGATGTGCGACTGACCGCACGACACTTGGACAGATCAGTTGGCGAAGATAGTGTTTATCTCTCGAGGCATGTTACATAAAGCTTCTATGCTTGCATATATCTGGAGTCCTAAAGCGCAACTCCTTGTGTCTATTGCGTTCGCTTCGCGTAGCGCGACCCGCTCCTTTCTAAGTGACGGCCCTGAGGAGGCTCCCTAAGCCAGGCTCTCAGGGGGGGGGCGCTCTCGGATCGCTCCTGAAATTGAAACAACTATCGGTATACCTATAGATCTGTGTATATACCGTAAAAATGCATATACATATGCAGACACACACATACACGTATACCTATACGTGTACATGTATACATGTATGTTTATTATTTGTTCCCCCCCCCCGAGGGTGGGCAGGCTTGCGTCGGCCAGCCTTTCGGTCTCGCAGCAGAGTTTCCGCGCCCTGCACATAGGGCAGCTCGGCGCGACACCACGAGAAGAAGGGCTCGGGCTGTATACATGTATGTTTATATATAATACAATACGTGTAGTGCGGATTTGAAGCTCATTGACAAAACCTGGCCACCTTATCAGGCTAGCATTCAGCCGAAAGCGAAAATAAAACTCGGCGCTGGACAAGAAGGGCAAGGAGCAGGAGGAGGATGGGGGAACCGCTGGCAACTCATGTGCGTCACTGGGAAACTGTGGCTCCATCAGCTGACCTAACCCGTCTAGGTGTGGATGGATACCGTCTCCTCAAGGTTTCGCGGCACACATCCCCATCCAGACGGTGTACGTTCGGAGAGCTAACTTACGCTGCCCCAGAAGGGGGTGGTGGGGATGGTTCTGACGATGATGAAGCGTTTCCCTTTGCACCCGCTCGCAAGAGCCGGTCCTGGGATGATGCCTTCCAGGCCTCTCTGCGCCTGGCATGGCCGTCCTCGCTGCCAATCCGTCTTCATGCCGCAGCAATGAGCAGCCGGTTGAACGGCTTATTTGCTTAAGCATAAACGTTGTATAAACATCAGAGTGAGGGGGCCGAACGGTCATTCACTGTCCCTGGGTGCGTGGCTGAAGTGGGATTCCGCGGTGCGGACTCGTGTTGTTGTTGTTTGTTGTTGTTGTTTGTTGTTGTTGTTGTTGTTTGTTGTCGTCGTCCCACCCGCAACCCGCCCCGCGACCCACCCGCGACCCACCCCGCGACCCACCCCGCGACCCACCCGCGACCCACCCGCGACCCACCCGCGACCCACCCCGCGACCCACCCCGCGACCCACCCCGCGACCCACCCGCGACCCACCCGCGACCCACCCGCGACCCACCCCGCGACCCACCCCACGACCCACCCCACGACCCACCCGCGACCCACCCGCGACCCACCCGCGACCCACCCCGCGACCCGCCCGCGGCCCACCCCGCGACCCACCCGCGACCCACCCGCGACCCACCCGCGACCCACCCGCGACCCACCCCGCGACCCACCCGCGACCCACCTTCGACCCAAACCACGTTCAAGGTACAAACCAACATTTTCGGCGCCTGCGGCGGGCTTTTTTGCATTCCTTCCAGGTGGAGAGCCCGCGACCCACCCCGCGAACAACTCGCGACCAACCCGCGACCCAAACCACGTTCAGGGTACAAACCACATTTTTCGGTGCCTGCGGCGGGCATCTTTTGCATTTGTTCTAGGTGGAGAGACCGCGGCCCACCCGCGACCACGTTCAGGGTACAAACTACATTTTTCGGCACCTGCGGCGGGCATCTTTTGCATTCGTTCCCGGTGGAGAACCCGCGGCCCACCCGCGACCCAAACCACGTTCAGTGTACAGACCAAATTGTTCGGCGCCTGCGGCGGGCTGCTTTTGCAGGAGGACGAGGAGGAGGAGAAGGAGGATGAGGATGAGGATGAGGAGGAGGAGGAGGAGGAGGAGGACGAGGAAGGGGACGACGACGACGTCGACGACGACGACGACGAAAAGGAGGAGGGGGGAGGATCGGGAGGGGGGGAAGAGGAGGAGGACGACGAGGAGGAACATGACGACAATGGGAGGACGATGATGGAAGGACGAGGGGGGCAGAGGGAGGACGAGGAAGAAGCGGAGGAGGAGGAGGAGGAGGACGACGATGACGATGAGGACGAGGACGAGGACGAGGAAGAGGAGGAGGAGGCGGAGGAGGAAGAGGAGGAGGAGGAGGAGGAGGAGGAGGAGGAGGAGAGCGCCATCGACAGGGAAGGTGGGGGCCACGAGGTCCGCCGGCTTGACGACGCCCGCGTCGCCCGCGCCCGCCCCCTCACTCTTATCCGCAATTGCGGGGTGCTACGTACTCTCCCGCGCGCCTTCTCAGCTCGGCTGGAGAAGCAGGGGTGGGGGGGGGGGAGGTGGAAGGGGGGGGGGGAAGGAGGGGGGGGCGGAGGAGGCGGTCGCCCCCGGCTCGGCCGGGCCGCCCGCCTGTTCGGCTCGGCCAGAGAAGGAGGAGGAGGAGGAGGAGGAGGAGGAGGAGGAGGAGGAGGAGGAGAAAGAGGAGGAGGAGGAGGAGGAGGTGAGAGTTGCGAGGATGTCTCAGGCGAAAGTGGCTTGACGGCCCGAGCTCAGGGAATTTCGGAATCGCTGGCCTGGCTCGGCCACCGGCGAGCTCGGCCTGTGCGAATACTGTGCGTACCTGTGCAGTGCATGTGCGGGACGTGCAAGAATGCTGGGGCCGGCGTTCGTCTCCGGACGCCGGCGCGTTCGCGTCCGGCCAGTTCCGCGTGAGACGTCGTCGGCAATTTGGAGGCCGACGTGCTTTGACATGAAGTGATCTGGCCACCGTCGCCTGAGACATCCTCGCAACTCTGGTCTCGGAGATGCCCTGCCCCATGGTGGCCCGGCCACTTTCGCTTGAGACATCCTCGGGACTCTGGGTTTCGAGACGCCCTGAGCTGAGGTGGTTAGACCACTTTCGCATGAGACATCCTCGCAACTCTGACCTCAGAGATCTCCTGCCCCATGCTGGTCAGGCCACGGTCGCCTGAGACATCCTCGCAAGTCTCGATTCCGATATGCCCCGAGCTGAGGTGGTCAGCCACTGTCGCCTGAGACATCCTCGCAACCCTGAGCTCAATGATGCCCTGCTCGATAGTGTCTCGGCCCCTTTCGCCTGAGACATCCTCGGAACTCTGGGTTCCGAGACGCCCTGAGTTGAGGTGGTTAGACCACTTTCGCTTTAGACATCCTCGCCCGAGATGCCCTGAGTTGAGCTGTTCAGGCCACTTTTGCCTGAGACATCCTCGCAACTCTGACCTCAATGATGCCCTGCTCCATAGTGTCTCGGCCTTTTTCGCCTGAGACCCTCCCAACTCTGGGTTCTGAGATGCCCTGAGCAGGTGGTCAGGCCAGTCCTGCCTGAGACATCCTCGCAACTCTGGGCTCCGAGATGCCCTGGGCTGAGGTGGTCAGACCACTCTCCCCAGAGACATCCTCGCAACTCTGACCTCAGAGATCTCCTGCCCCATGGTGGTCAGGCCACTTTCGCTTGAGACATCCTCACAACTCAGACCTCGGAGGTGTCCTGCCCCATGGTCGTCTGGTCACCTTGACCAGCGACATCCTCGCCACTCTGGTTTCCAAGATGCCCTGCCCCATGATGATCCGGCCACGCTTGCCTGAGACATCCTCGGAACTCTGGGTTGCGAAATGCCCCGAGCTCAGGTGGTCAGGCCACTATCGCCTGCGACATCTCTGCGGCATGTGCGGGCATGTGCGTCTATGATTTCAGAGTTTTGCTTGACCGTGCATTCGACTGTGCGTCGGACGGTGTGGCATGTGCGCGCATGTGCGGCAATGCTGTTGAGGCTTTTGTATATTTACATGGGCATGTGCATGCGACTGTGCGGCATGTGCCTGCATGTGCGGCCCCTTCCGGACCACAATTTCAAAGTGAGCACTATAGAAGTGAGCGCTATAGAAGTGAGTCCGGTGTAAGCAAACACTATAAAGGTCAAGTCGAAGAGAAGTAAACACTATAAGCAGAAGAGAAGTCGAAGAGAAGCAAACTACAAACTTGTGGCGCTCCGTGCGGGTTTCTTGGATCCGCGCTCTGGGGCCCCCCCGGCGGCGCCTGCGGCGCCGCCGCTGGCGCGCTCCGCGCGCCAGGGAGGGGGGTCCAGCGCAAGTCCAAGAAATCCGCGCGGAGCGCCGAGAGTTTATGCTGATGCCGTGTTCCCTTCTTCTGGCGAAGAAAGATCCGCGCGGTGACAGCAAACCACCGCCGACGTCGTCACAGCACGGACTGACGCAGAAGGGGGAGGATCAGGGGCAGCATCGGGGGGGGGGGGGGGGGATGGGCTCAGGGGGAATGCTTCGACCCCCAAGCGCCCATTCGTCGCCAGCGGGGGCCTGATAGCCCACCCAGCCCAGGCGCGTGCGGTTTCGCTGTCGGGGCATATCGCCGATCAATCGGCGATGCATCGCTGATTCCAGGTCGATGCTTACTCCCTCAGCCAGTCCCCCACCCGATCGTTGCCCCTCACGGGAGGGAAGGCACTTCTTGCTCACGCTTGGGACCCCTCTGCGCCTCGAGAGGGCCCCCGTCACCCTGGCAGGGCTGGCCTCGAAGTCCTGCGCGCTCCGTCGATTTTGATGCGGGGCCCTCGGCTCGAGGCGTTTCTCTTGGTGGTTACGCAGTTCCTTTCTCGATCGCAGAGTAGTAATGAGATTCACACTGGCAATTCAAATCAATCGCAGAGGTAATATTACAGCCAGCCCGCGAAGGAAGGATGGGCAGCCTTCCCAAGGGTACCCTTCATGCTTTCCTCCTCGGCCCAGCCTTGGCTACTTCCGTTGGCCGCGCCCTGCACAGAGAGCTTCGACGTGGCCTTCCAGGGCCCTTGCATCCTTATCGTGCATCCGCGGAGGAGGAGGAGGAGGAGGAGGAGGAGGAGGAGGAGGAGGAGAAGGAGGAGGAGGAGGGGGAGGGGGAGGGGGAGGAGGAGGGGGAGGAGGAGGTCGACTGTGTACACGGTTTTTTTATGCCGCGCTGCGGGGCCCGTGGCCCTGGGGCTACGTCGGGCCTGTCCCTCTGCAGTCAAAAAACAACCTGGAGACGATTTGGTTGACTACTGCAGATTTCGTAATAAAGGGAGGGGGGTCTCATTTCGGAGGGGGGTCTCTTCCAGGCTATCTTGGAGGGCCTGGGGGGGTCTGGGGACGATGTTTTGGAGGGTTCTCCCACGGGGGAGGTCTGAAATGGCTTGTCTTGGAGGGTCCAGACCCCCTTCCTTTTTTTACGAAATCTGGAGTACTGTTGAGCATGTTTTGAATATGTGTTGACTAGTTTGAAAAGTTCCGCCCAAAATCCGCCTGTATAGGGGGACAGACCCGACCTCATCCTGGGGGGGATACCGCTCCGGCGCCAGGAGCAGCATGCCGCACCGCAGAAGGAGGCGGCCGACCTCCCGGATCGTGACGCACGACGCCGCCGTTTTTCACGACGTCGGATCTCTCGGAGAAGAAACAAAGCCATAAACATAAATTGCGTAGAAGGAGGCGGTCTCGACCTCCTGGATCGTGACGCTCGACGCCGCCGTTTTTCACGACGCTGGATCTCTCGAACAAGAAAGGACGCCATAGACAGAAATTGCGCAGAAGGAGGCGGTCTCGACCTCCCTGATCGTGACGCACGACGCCGCCGTTTCTCACGACGTCGGATCTCTCGAAGAAGAAAGGACGCCAGAAGCATCAACTCTTGGCGCTCCGCGCGGATCTCTTGGATCCGTGCCAGGGCACCCCCGGCGGCGCCTCCGGTGCCGCCCCTGGCGCGCCAAGAGTTGAGGAGAGCCCATGAAGTTCGAGTTCTATTTCAAGGACTGCCTCATATGAGGCTACGGCCTCCTGCGCAGGCCGGTAACGGCCCGACCCGCCCTCGCCGGCGGGACGTCTCCGCGCGTCGTTCGTCGTTCGTCCCTGGTGCGCCAAGAGTTGATGTTTGTGCCGTTTTCGCTTCTGATCTCGGGGGGAGGGGGGGATGTTCTCGATCTCGGCCGCGCTCGCCGAGGCGCAGGCGGGGAGCGCGAAGGCATCGGACCCCTCCGGTGCAGGGGGGAGGGAGGGCGGGAGGGCGAGGGGGGGGAGGAGCGCAAGGTTTTCGGGAGGAGGAGACGGAGCTGGAGAACCTGAGAAGGTCGAGAGGGGGACGTCGGAGGAGGACGGCGGACTGAAGGAGGAGGAGAAGCTTCCCACCTGCTGGAGCTTCCCCTCCTCCCTCGCAGCTGCCCCCTGAGCCTGTCGTGGAGCGCGCCCTGGCTTAGGATTGCCGGGTCTCCTTGGCGCTTCTGGGGGCCCAGGGTCGTCGAACAACGATTCTGGAAGAGAAGCCGACCCTGGGTAACGCTCGGAGGTTCAGGTGAAGTCGGGCATGTCCCTCTACAGGGGGAATATTCAAAAATAATCCGAAAACACCATATTGTGATGATGTTTGACTATGTTCGAGTAGTTGTTCAATGTTTTATTTTTCTTCCAAGATCCGCCTGTAGGGGGACATGCCCCGCCGAAGGTTCAGGATACGCTTCCGTTAGGACCCTTTTCTTTCATGCTAAAGGGAATGTCAGGCTCGGGGGCCCCCAGAAGGTGCGGGGACCACACCGTGTGTGGGGTCAGTAGGGATTCGGGGGTGCCGCACGGTTTTGGGACTTGGGTCGTTTCCCGAGGATGTTTCGGGCCATTGGGGCCTCCAAGGTCCCAAAACGGTGCGGTGACGGAGCGTGCGGTGAGGTATCTCCGAATTTCGAGGTCACCACACGGTCTATCACCGCATTGCTTCGGGATCCCCAAGATTCTATCAGGACCCGTTTCCTTCTTGCCCAAGGGGCTGTGAGGTGAACTGCGCCCGATTGTTCGTTTGCGAAGGCATATAATACGTGGGGCATGCTTGGAATGATCCGCTGCGCCGCACTTGAAAGACCGATTCCCTTGTTTCTTCCCTACCCTTGTTCTTCCTCCTCCTCCTCCTCCTTCTCATCATCATCATCATCATCATCATCAGCAGCAGCAGCATCATCACCATCATCATCATCATCATCATCATCATCATCATCATCATCATCATCATCATCATCATCATCTTCATCTTCATCTTCATCTTCATCTTCATCAGCAGCAGCAGCAGCAGCATCATCATCCTCTCGAGGTTGCCCGTGTTCCTTTGTTTTCGCAGCATGGCTCGACGTCGGAACTGTCTCGTTGTCATTCAGGTCGTTAAGTTTGTCGTTTGCGGTTTTGCGGTGCTGCCCAGACGCCAATTTGGAGGATGTGCGAATAAGTTGGTGCTTCGCGATTTTGCTTTCTTTCTCTAAACGATTCTGCTGGAAACAAAATGGTGGCCTGTTCATCGGCGTGTCCTCCAGAGGCACTTTCGTGCCCAACGTGTGGCATCGATGGGCGGGCAAGGACACGACTTGGGCGAAAGGCGACAGTCTCCCCGAAAGTTCACGACGCCAAGAGGTTTAATTGTCGGCTGAGAGACCTCTCCGAGCAGCAGTTCGTGGCACTCGCCAGCAGGCAGATGTTATGAAAGTACTGACTGCCGAGAAAACACGTATCGACGCCTCTGTGCCTCCACATGGTACCACGCATCCTCACAACTCTCGTCCCAAATCACGCCCATGATGAGTCAAGATACGAAGAATCGGGTTACTATCGAGGTACCACCTCACCGCTGGGACACCATGATAACCAAGGCCCATGTGGCATCCAGTCGCCCCACAGTCACCGAGCGCATTCCACTACTCGCAAAGTGCCCACTCGCAAACGTCCGAAGAAAAACAGATCTTCCTCTACGTAATTGATCGTAACACAGCGGACGAGGTTGTGGTACCCGATGTTCCTGGATCAGGAGTGACACAAAAACACACAGACACAATGAATCGTCGATTCCCCAGAAAACATGGGAAAGTATGGGAGGGAGGAAAAAACATCCGGACCAGGCAATTGGCGTTTACTAAACGGCTTTGGGCGTTTACTAAACAGCCTTGCCCTGTTCGATTCCTTCTTTGGGCGCGTTTACTAAACGGCCTCGCGTGTCGGGGTGATTATGATGGGTGTGGATGTTTGAGTTCTATTGGAGTCCACGAAGATCGAAGAAGGAAAAAACGGCATAAGCAGAAAATTGTGGCGCTCCGCGCAGATTTCTTGGATCCGCGCTGGGCCCCAGCGGCTCCTCCCGCGCCGACCCTGGCGCGATCCGCGCGCCAGGGAGGGGGGTCCAGCGCAGATCCAAGAAATCCTCGCGGAGCGCCAAAAGTCTATGTTTATGGCGTTTTGCTTCTTCCATACGTGCTCTTTGCCTCTCCTCGCGGGCACGGTGAGTGCAGCGGCGGGGCGGGAGCCGCCTGCCCAGACAGCCCAGTGGAATCACGGATAGCCGCCGAAGCCGCTGAACATGATGGATTCCCGTCATGCAGAGTCGAAGGTACTGGCCCACAGTTATCATGAGGATACCGCAGTGGACTCCAAGGTTCGAGATCGTGCAAACTTGAAGGCAGAAAATTGCGGCAGACCGCCCTGTGGCAGCTCAGCCGATGCCCAAGCTGGCAGCTGCAACTGATCCGGTGGCGGATGGCCGCATCAGCCTTCCCTCGGGGGCCCGGCGGGGGGGGGGGGGGGGGGGGGTGGGGGGGGGGGATGCGAGGGGGGGGGGACCGGGGGGGGGGAGGGGGCAAGGGGGCGGGGGGGGGGGGGGGGCCCCCAAACGGTGCGGTGACCACACCGTGCGGTGAGTCGGTGGGGGTTCGGGGTCACCGCACGGTTTTGGGACTCGGGCCGTTCTCCGAGGACGTCTCGGGCGACAGGGGCCTCTGGGGTCCCAAAACCGTGCGGTGACGGAGCGTGCGGTGATGTCTTGCGGGATTTCGAGGTCACCGCACGGTCTGTCACCGCACCGTTTCGGGACTCCGAATTCCCTCCCCATCCGGCCCGAGGAGGCCACGATCGCCTCGTCGCATTTCCTGCAGCTCCTCACGCGGGCCGGAGCCCACCCGCCCCGGCCGACGCCGCAGCCACGCCCGGCTTGGCGGATGGGGGCGGGCATGAGCCCTCCTGCAGCTCCTGCGCGGTGGGGGGCCAGCCCGGCGGGAAGACCCCCGCTGTCGCGGCCGACGAAGCTCTGGGTGCGCAGCGTGTAGCGGAGGCTGTGCTCCGTGCGATGCGCGGCGGTGGAAGATGGTCGTTGGACCAGGAGTCGGTTCTGGTGTGGTCCCCCCTGGCGTCTGGGAGATTGGAGAGGCCACTGGGCACGACGGTGTCTCTGCAACCTTGGCAGGCGTTGCGGGAGAGATGGGCGTCCCTCCAGGCGTCGACTCTCCCGCGATCTGGGTGCTGCCGGTGCCAAATGGAGTTATGATGGTCCAGCCTACTTTAGCCTTGATCACCAGAAAGAATTCCGAGCACCAAAAAAGTACCGAAACTCGAGGGTTTTCATGCGTCGGGCCCTGGGAGACACTTGTTCGACACTGTTTCGACACTCTTTCGACACTTTTTTCCAGGTGCTCGAAATCATTTCTGGGATGTGGTCCGTAAGTACGATGGGAGCAACATAACACTGGAGGTCATGACTGGTGTCTCCTCCTCTTTCCGCCCAGCCCCACTTCGCAAAAGAAGTCCCACAGCGGAGTCCTCGTAGTTCTGTCCTTTGCCGCTGCCTGTTGCCATCATCGTCTGGCAGTGCCCCATCGCTGCTGCGGCCGCTACGGCTGACGATGCTGCCGTTGATGCTTGCGCTGGAGGCGGCTGTGTAACTGGCGCAACCGCTGGCGCTGCTGCAGGGGGGGGGTCCACAGGCGGCGGAACCGTCGCACATCCCGCTGCGAAGGGGCCTGAAGACGGTGCCGTCGCTGGGGGCCCCACAATCTTTTGTAGGCAGCGTCGCAGGCGTGCACAGACTCATCATTGTTGGTTCAGAGGGCGACGGACCAGCCAGGTGCGAGGAACCGAACACCACGGGGCCTGTCTGGCCGACCCACGCAGTCGGCGCAGCGGTTGCACGGGCGGGAGTTGCAGGCTGCGGCGGTGGAAACGGCTGCGGTGATGCAGGCATCATGTTTGGCATCGTTCCTTGCGCCATGGTGAAGCCCATCATCTGTTGTACGAAGCTCTCCATCGTCTGCTGCCGACTAACCACGGTATCCAAGGCTTGCTGCAAAACCATCATTTGATCGCAGGAGTTGCGCGCCCATGCACCATGCGCTTGATATGCAGGCCTGGCCGACGAAGGGCTCTGCTGAACAGCATGTTTGACCGACTCGTCCGCCATGTGAGCGACGCCAAAAAACGGGATCGTCTTCACCGACATTGGCACGTAAGCTGCCCGCGTAAGGTCTCCCATAAGCACCCTCGTTTCCAGTGCAGCGTGCCAGGCGGGCGGCCCGCGTAACCTGCGGCGTAAGGTCGCTACGCCACCTCGCGTGAGACCCGTTTTTGATCGTCGCTCATGTGCGTGTCCGCGATCGTCCAGTCTTGATCGCTATCGATCCGCATGGCACCGAGCTGCTCGAGGCACTCTTGGATCCGCGCCTCCTGCCGCCCTTGCACCTCTGCACGATCTGTGAGCTTCCCGTGGGGGGGGGGCGATTTGAGGTGCACGCCCTGGGACTGGAGGCGTACTGACAGCGAGACATGCTTTGCGTTGGGGGGAAGAAAAAAAAAAATGCCGCCCTTGCACCTCTGCATCCTGCGCCTCCTCGGCCTCGGCCGCCAGGGGTCTGCCGCCTCTCGGCAGCCCTGTCTGGCCGCCGCCTCGTCTCGGCGACGCGTCCTTGTCGAGCAGTGGCGAAGCGTCCTGGCTTGCCTGTAGGCCCACCACTCTTCCTTCTCCTCCTCCTCCTCCTCCTCCTCCTCCTCCTCCTCCTCCTCCTCCTCCTCATCCTCCCCCCCCCCCTCCTTCTGAGAACTGTTCGTGGTCTGCACGAGATGTTCTTAGAACATTTCTGGCTGAGCCTGCTTCGTTTTTAACACATCGAGATTATGTTCTAAGAGCATTTCTTATGTTCTCAGAGCATTTCCTTGGGTCTAAGAACATTGAGTGGTAGGCCTACAGGAGTGCTGGTACGGTCGGTCCCTGCTCAACTCTGAGATGGTTGGAGCAGCAGCAGCGCGTTCGTGTCTAGGGGTATCCGTGTCAGGGAGGTCTCGTCGGTTTGCCCAGCGGAGACTACCACGTGTGTTGATTTGTACAGCCGCTGGTTGGCCTCTTCCTTGAACAGTATCTGGCTTGATTGGTCTTTGGGTGGCGGAGTCCATTCCAGCGTGGACTTCGCTCTATGTGGGCATGCTGGGGTTGCCTTGCCTGTCATCTTGCGAAGCTCCTGGTCCAGTATCTGCCCCGAGATCTCGTCCATGCCTTGCGTCCACGGATGAGGTCCGGATCCACCATCGCTCCTGCTGGGTTGTCTGGACCTGTGCACACTGTCCTTGCTGCACTGGCTGTGCCACGACCTGCCACACGAGCACCGACTGGAGTGCGACGTCACTGACGTGCCGCGCGCACGGAGCCGCTTCCCATTCACGTCGAAGCTGTGGTATTCCTGGAGCCTGCCGAACGCTTCCTGGAGCTGGGTCAGGTGGAGGAGGAGGAGGAGGAGGAGGAGGAGGAGGAGCAGGAGGAGGAGGAGGAGGAGAGGAGGAGGCAGAGAAGGAGAGGAGTGAGGAAGGATAGGAGCAGGAGAGAGGAGGAGGAGGAGGAGGAGGGGAGGAGGAGGGGGGAGAGGAGGAAGGAGGAGGAGAGGAGGAGGGGGAGGAGGAGAAGGAGAGGAGGGGTGCTCCGCCTCCGAGCGCGGGGCTGGCTCGGGCTCGGCGGTGCCGCGCAGGACTCCGCTCGCGCCGGACCGCGGCCGCGCGGCCCCTGCCGACCGTACGGGTCGCCCGTGCGGGAGCTGCCTCGGCCAAACGCCTCTCCTCCGCCTCCTCTTCCTCCTCCGCCTCCCCTCCCCCTCCTCCTCCCCCTCCTCCTCCCCCTCCTCCTCCTCCTCCTCCCCTTCCTCCTCCTCCTTCTCCTCCTCCTCCTGCTCCTTCTCCTCCAATCTTCCCCTCCTCCTCCTCCTCCTCGCGCTGGCTCCTCCTCCTCCACTCTCTCCTCCTCCTCCTCCTCCTCTTCCCCCGAGCTCTCGCTCCCGCCGACGCTGTGGCCCTAGCCGAGGAGAGCGCAACATACTTCACACTTTGATTTCTGATTTTCGCGTGGTGCGATTCCACCCCGTATCAGCCCCAAGAGCATGGTGTCCAAGTTGGCCTTTGGTTTGGCCTGCGTTTCATTCGCATCGGCCCTCAGTGGCCAGCAGGTCCAAGAAGCGGAGCGGTCCGTGGCAGGCGCCAGGAGTACCGCTTGCGATTGCCTAGAATTTGCGGGGGTCTACTACGACAACCTGGCCGCCTGCGGCCGCGCCCACGAGCTGTACTTTGCCACGAAGTACGGTGCCTCCGCTGCCTATGCTCCCACCGAGCCCATTGCAGGCTTGCCGCACCAGGTCTGCAACAACTTCTTCAAGAACTTCAAGAACAACTCCTGCGTCAACGTTGACCTGTACGCCTACCCTTCTGGCAACAACGATGCCAACAGCGGCAAGCAGTGGTGCTACGTGTCCAACGAGTGCCTCAGCTTGAACGGTGGCACCTTTGCAACCAACACGCTCGGCTTCGCGATTGGAGGGTGGCACAACCTCCAGAGCACGGGCAACCTGTCCGTGAAGTTCTGCGATAGCAGCACGGACAGCATTTTGAAGGACAAGACGATGGATGAGTTGATGGCGATCGGCAGCGAGAGCGACGTCAGCATGGCTATGCTCCTGCGGCTTGCATACCCGGCCGTGCAAGTCACTTGGGGCGAGGCCAAGCTCTTGATGGAGGCTATCAACGAGAACTACGACACTGCGCTCACCCTCACCGACAACGTCAATGCGGTTGCGGTTCCGCCCAACACTTGGGGCACCAGGCTCACGGAGGTGGACACGACCATCAGGGGCATAGTCACGTCCGAGCAGGGCACGATCCTCGAGGGGCCCGGGCAGCGAGACGAGTTTCACGTGATCTTGGGCCGCGAGGTGTGGGAGGTGTCCAGGCTCGCCGACCCCTACGGCAACATGGCCTACCTTGCCGGCAAGTTCTACATGGAGTTCGAGGTGACCTGTGTCCTGGGCTGCTCCCCGTCCACACGGGAGGCTCGACATAAAAAAAAAATGCACGAGCATTTGTTGTCGGAGGTCCGCGCGGATTTGGGGGGACCGGCGCTGGTCCCTCCTCTCCTGTCGGGGCTCAAGAGATGGGGGCCGATGGAAACGGGGGTCAGTCAAAGGATCCTGCAGGATCTTGCAGGATCCTGCACAGCCAGATTTGCACTGACCTCGGTTTGGGTGCAATACAGTGACGATCCATAGCAAGGACGCGTAACCTTCCCAAGGGCACCTTTGCGTCCTTCGATTTGTTCGGCAGTGCGCCGCTAGAAAAGCTTCAACTGGGGCGTCCAAGGACCGTCCAAAGGTCTTGCGTCCTTACAGCGCGTCCTTACTGCAGATGTTGATTTTATCCTGCAGGATCCTGCAGGATCCTGCAAAGCCTGACTGACCCTAAGCCTGGATAGACCCGGGTCAGTAGTAGGGGAACGGACAATGACATAAACATAAAAGATCGGAGGTCCGCGCGGATCGGCGCTGGGGCCCCCTGGCGGCGCCTCCGGCGTCGCCCCTGGCGCGCTCCGCGCGCCAGGGAGTGGGGTCCCAGCGCGGATCCAAGAAATCCGCGAGGACCTCTGAGCTTATATGTTTATGTCACCATTGG
This sequence comes from Prorocentrum cordatum, assembly GCA_963575745.1. Lineage (NCBI taxonomy): Eukaryota > Dinophyceae > Prorocentrales > Prorocentraceae > Prorocentrum > Prorocentrum cordatum. The sequence goes on from CAUYUJ010022483.1 coordinate 109,732, forward strand.
TTCCTCTAAGTAGATCCCCGACCCTGGCGCGACAAGCGCGCTCGACGGGCGGTAGCGGAGGCAGATCGCCGGCGGGGGACGCACACGGCGCCGACAGCCGAGAGGTCTCCGCGCGCACTTCCCAAGGCTGGCGCTCCTGCCACATATTAACAAGGGCTCCCTCGAGGGCGCGAAGTTATTCGCGCTTCGCGGTCCTCGTTCCTTCTCCCCCTCCTCCTCGTCCTCCAATTCTCCCTTTGGGAGGGCGGCGCGAGAGCGCGAAGTTATTCGCGCTTCGCGCTTCGCGCAGCGCGAAGCGCGAAGTTGGGAGCCCTAGATTAAATGTTCCCAGAGGCCCCCCTCGACCTGCTGACGCAGTGAGCGCGCGCGCGCGCCGCACAGAGTTCAGTCGGGCATGCCCCTCTACAGGAGGAGTGTTCAAAAACAGTCCAAGAACAGTCTGGAGACTATTTGTTATCTATGTTTTGTCATTACGTCGATGACTAGCATCGCTGTCATTATTGCTGTTACTATTTTGCTCTGAATAAGTTCAGCGTTTGGGGGGGGGGGGCTTTTCTTCCTCCAAAACCCGCCTGTAGGTGGACGTGCCCGACCTAAGCATAGAGAGGCGTCCGGCTCGCCGCAGGTCGAAGACTGGGTAGTCGAAGGCCAGACTGTCAGATTGGATTGGGCCCCACGGGCCAATCTGGCCTGGCCAAACTGGATGATTTGGGTTATTCGCCAGACTGGATTCGCGCTGGCTCCCTCGCCAGACTGCCCCCGTTTGCCAGATTGGGTCTGCCAGATTGGCGCCAGATTGGCTTCGACTACCCAGCATCAATTACTGGCGCCCGCGCGGGTTCCTTGGATCCGCGCTGGGCCGCCCCCAGCGGCGCGCTCCGCGCGCCGCCCCTTCGGCGCGCTCCGCGCGCCGGGGACCCATGACCCCCTCGAGTCCTGACAAAATCGCGACGAGGGGGTTTTCGCTCTTTTCGGCCTCCGGGGGCCCTTACGTACCGGCCCTCAGGACCGTCAAAAAACGACTCAGGATGAAAAGCCGGTCCCGGGGAATGGGTCCGGACCTCTGGGGATCGCGTCATGAAAAAAAGTCATGACGTCGGGGGTCTGGGGAGGGGGGCCCGGCGCGGATCCAGGAAATCTGCGCAGAGCGCCAAAAGTTTCTTTGTATGCCGTGCTATCCTCTTCTGCCAGAGGCGCCCGGCTCGCCGCAGGGCCGCGCAGGCAATGCCCGGGTGCAGCTTGACGCCGCCCTCTGGCACGCTCCCTCGCCGGGGGCCTTCTGACGTGGCCCTGTGGGCCGCCAGCACTCCCGAAGGAAAAGCTGCTGCACAGGCGCACACACAAGGAGACCCTGGACCCCCTGCAGGATACGGGGAAGCATTGGAAGCGCAGGGCAAGGGGGACCCCCCAGGAAGCCTGGAAGCGTGGCACGGCACATGGGCAATCCTGGGAGGTGCGTCGGCTGGCTCGTGCCTCCCGGGCCCCCGTGACGAGGCACTGGCACCGCGAGCGCCTGGAGTGCGGGCACGGCAGGCCTGCGCCGCGCCGTCGTGGCGCGGCGGCGGCCCCTCGGCGTGGGCGTGCGATGCTGGGCGCCGTGGGCGACGCCCGGCATCGGCCGACGGCGAGCGCTGCGGAAGGGCAGGTCGGGCAGGCCCCTCTGCCTCGGCATCGCTCGGGCGTGCGCATCTTTCCTCGGCGAGGCCCATCGAGGATCGTTTGCTGTCCACCGCGCGGGAAAAAGTACACGCACGGAGCCGAAGGATGCACGGGGAACGGACGTGCGAGCGATGGCGAGCTACAGGAGGAGTATGCCATGTTATTTCTGCAGCTGCGAAGAAAACGTGTGCCATTTCAAAGGAAAACTGTTCCAATATTTGGGGACGATGCTTGTGCCATTTCTACAGAACATGTTGTTCATATGTTGGGGCTATGTCTTATGTGTCTTCCAAACTCCACCTGTAGGAGGACATGCCCGACCTAAGCGCAACTCATGGTGCGGGGCGCTACAAGGGGAGGGGGGGAAGACAAGTTAAGTGCCCTCGCGTCTACATCTGACATCCTACCCCTCCCTCCCATCCCTTACCATGGCGCTGATTTTCTCTATCCGCGGACGCGTGTCGTAGCGGACCTGTGGCTCCGCGCGCGTGTGCGTAGTGGGTGGTGGTGCGCGTGCGTGCGTGCGTGTGTGCGTGGTTGTGGTTGTTGTGGTGGTGGTGTATGTGTGTGTGTGTGTGCGTGTGTGCGCGTGTGCTGTGGTGTGACGTGGTGTGGCGTCTTGGTGGTTTGGTGGTGCGCCAGGTGCGTACGTGCGTGATGGCGGTGGTGGTGGTGGTGGTGGCGGTGGTGTGTGTGTGTGTGTGTGTGGGTCTGTGTGTGTGTGTCTGTGTGTGTGTCTGTGTGTGTGTCTGTGTGTGTGTCTGTGTGTGTCTGTGTGTGTGTGTCTGTGCGTGTGTGTCTGTGCGTGTGTCGGTGTGTCTGTGTGTGTGTCTGTGTGTGTGTCTGTGTGTGTCTGTGTGTGTGTCTGTGTGTGTGTCTCTGTGTGTGTGTCTGTGTGTGTGTCTGTGTGTGTGTGTCTGTGTGTGCGTGTGTGTCTGTGTGTGTGTCTGTGTGTGTGTGTCTGTGTGTGTGGTCTGTGTGTGTCTGTGTTTGTGTGTGTCTGTTGTGTGTCTGTGTGTGTGTCTGAGTTGTGTGTGTAGTGTCTGTGTGTGTGTGTGTCTGTGTGTGTGTGTCTGTGTGTGTGTCTGTGTGTGTGTGTCTGTGTCTTGTGTGGTCTGTGTGTGTTTCTGGGTGTGGGTCTGTGTTGTCTGGGTGTGGTTCTGTGGGTGTGGTCTGTGGGTGTGTGTACTGTGTGTGGTGTGTCTGTGTGTGTGTCTGTGTGTGTGTGTCTGGTGTGTCTGTGTGGTGTCTCTGTGTGTGTCTGTGTGTGTGTCTGTGTGTGTGTGTCTTGTGTGTGTGTCTGTGTGTGTGCCTGTGTATGTCTGGTTGTCCTGGTGTGTGTGCCTGGGTTGTGTGTCCTGTGTGTGTGTGGTGTCTCTGTGGTGTGTGTCTGTGTGGGTCTGTCCTGCAGGGGTTGTGTGTCTGTGTGTGTTCCTGTGTGTGGGTCTGTGTGTGTCTGTGTGTGTCTGTGTGTGTGTCTGTGTGTGTGTCTGTGTGTGTGTCTGTCTGTGTGTCTGTGTGTGTCTGTGTGTGTCTGTGTGTGTGTGTGTCTGTGTGTGTCTCTGTGTGTGTCTCTGTGTGCGTCTCTGTGTGTGTCTGTGTGTGTGTGTGTCTGTCTGTGTGTGTCTCTCTGTGTGTGTCTGTCTGTGTGTGTCTGTGTGTGTGTGTCTGTGCGTGTCTGTGTGTGTGTCTGAGTGTGTCTGGTTGTGTCTGTGTGTGTCTGTGTGTGTCTGTGTGTGTCTGTGTGTGTGTCTGTGTGTGTCTGTGTGTGTCTGTGTGTGTGTCTGTGTGTGTGTCTGTGTGTGTCTGTGTGTGTCTGTGTGTGTGTCTGTGTGTGTCTGTGTGTGTCTGTGTCTGTCGGGGGGGGGCGGGGGGGGGGGGGGGGGGGGGGGGGGGGGGGGGGGGGGGGGGGGGGGGGGGGGGGGGGGGGGGGGGGGGGGGGACTGTGGGGGTGCAGTGGGGTGTCCTGTGTGGGTCTGGGTGTGGGGCCGGTGTGGGGTGCTGTGGGGGTGCGGTGGGGGTCTGGGGGGGGTCTGGTGTGGGGGTCGGGGTGGTCTGTGTGGGTCGGTGTGGGGTCCGTGTGGGCCGGTGGGGGGTAGGGTGGGGTGACTGGGTTGGGGGCCCCTTTGTGTGGGTGTTTGGGTGGGTGTCCGATGGGGAGGCTGGGGGGTGTCCCCGGGGGTGGCCCGGGTGTGTCTGCTGTGTCTGGATGTGTCTGTCTGTGTCTGTGGGTAGCTGTGTGTGGGTGTGTGTGTCTGGTGGTCTGGTGTGTCTGTGTGTGGCTGTGTGTGGCTGTGTGTGTCGGGGGGGGTGCTGTTTGTGTGTCTGTGTTGTCGGTGTGTGTCCTGTGTGTGTCTGTGGTGTCTGTGTGTCTGTCTGTGGCCTGTGGGTGTCTGTCTTTGTGGGTCTGTGTGTGTGCCTGTGGTGTGTGCCTGTGGGGTCTGTGTGTGTCTGTGTGGCTGTGGTGTGTCTGTGTTGTGTGTCTGTGTGTGTGTGTCTGTGTGTGTGTCTTGTGTGTGTGGTGTCTGGGTGTGGGCGTGTGTGTGTGTGTGCTGTGTTAAGGTGTTGCGTGCGTGCGGCGTGTGGTGTCTGTGTGTGCGCGCGTGTGATGTGGTGTGACCGGTGTAGGCGGTGGTGGTGTGGAATGGGGTAAGTGCGGTGGTGGTGGACGGTGCGCGGTGGGTGCGCGTGCGTGCGTTGGTGGGTGGAAGTGGCGGTGGGTGTGCGTGCGGCGGGGCGGGGCGTGGTGCGGCGCGGTGGTGGCGGGCGGATGGGCGCGCGAGAAAGAGGCCCGCGCTGTGGCGAGAACGCTATCCTGAACGACGGAGGCGAAACACCGATCCGAAAATGAGGCCCACGCTGCAGCGGGAGCACGAGTCGGAACGATTCGGGAGCAGAAATGAGGCCGGCGCCTCATCGAGAGCAGCATTTTGAAAAAAAACGCAGGCGAAAACCCAACTCCTGGGAATCCTGTGTGTAATAAAAACAGTACGCGGGGGGGGGTCTACTACTCCCAGCACGCCATCAGGGGAAGAGGGAGAGTAGTATTCATATTGAGTAATTGTAAACTGTTCCTTGTCGTGCACTTGCGAGGGGCCCTCGAGGGCCCAAGAGGGAGCACGGAAGGTGCACGACGTGATTTCGCCCCCTCCCACCCCTGGTTCGTCGCTCCCCCCCCCCGAAGCAGCAGCAGCGCCCAAGCGTGGAGCGCAGTCCCTTCAGATCCTGACGTCGCATTTCTTCCACAACGGGGGGGGGTTCTACGCTGTTCCGGGCCCTGGAACCCTCACAGATCGATCCGGCACGAAAAACGACGCAGAAAGAGAGGGTCTCTAGGGCTTCTGGTCGTCATCGTTTCGCGGTGTTGCATTTTGCATGGTCACATCTGAGTGGCGGAACGCAGCGGACCGCTCTCACGGCTGAGCCATCAGAGTCCTGGTCGGGGCGCGCCCCGGGACCGGCCTTGCGCGCTCGTCTTGTGAGAGCGGGGTCCTGCGACCTGCAGGCGTCGTGCGCAAGATCACATCCGCCCGCATTGCCTCGGGCTCTTCTAGAAACCACCAGGGCTCGATCTGTCCCGAGAAGGAAGGCAGGGTGCGAGCGAAGCGCACACCTCGCACACGCTCCTGGGCCCCATATGGAGTTCCCCCTCTGTCGTCCAACCAGCCTTGAGGCACTCGCGCCTGCATAGGCTTGGGCCCGTCGCCAGGATAACGGCATGTCGGTTTCGTTGCCCCGTTTTGTTTTCAGGCGCCAGCCCGCGGCCCTTTTGTTTTCTTTATTGAGGGCGACGGTCTGGAACGAATCGGGTCGTTCTGAGGATGGCGGCGCGTTCGTTGTTGCATCTTTTTGAACGCAAGCGGCGCTCAAAACAAGACCAACGTTTTGTTCGCGCCCTGCCAGAGAAAATGCCGCAGAAAGGTTGTGCCGATGACGGTGTGATTTAGCACGGCCGGGAACGTGTGCTCAACGTGTCGCGCCGCCAGTTTTGGTCCACCACGCTTCGGCGCGACACGCTGACCGCGTCCCTATAATCAAGCAGTGGCGAAGTGTCCCGTGCCTATAGGCCTACGAAACAATATTCTGATAATCTTTTCTGGTTTCCACGAGATATTCTTGGAACGCTTCTGGCTGGGACTGTCTTGTTTTAGCACATCGGTTTTATGTTCTAAGAACATTGTTTTGTTCTTAGAATATTTAGGGGTTCTGAGAAAATTTCGTGCTAGGCCTGTAGGAGTGCTGGGACGGTCGGTCCCTGCTCAAAGCACCCAGGCATCAGCGTCCCGAGCTCTGCCCAGCCTCCCACCCAACAGAGCGGAGCGACACGCGGCGTCCGCCTGCAGGGCGCAGCGTGTCGCTGGGGCCGCCGCCGCGACGTGCTGAGCAGAAGTTCCCATCCGTAAGATCTCGATGTCGGCCCAGCTCAGAGAGGCGAAGGCGGGGTGAGCTCGAGGGCCCCTCTGGCTCCCGTCTCGGGCCCCAGGTCTGGCCAGAAATCCGGCGCGCGCCCCCCACATCAGCGCCAACATCCCGGCATCCCGAAGACGATGGAGCGAAGATCGGGGCAGGAAGACTCCAGCGCCGCCCCTGGCGCTTTCCGCGCGGCGGGGAGGGGGTGTGCCCAGCGCCGAGCCAAGAAACCTGCGCGGAGCACGTAAGAGTTAACCGAGAACCCACGAGAATAAACCCCCAGGGATAGTAAAGTTCGGGGTTTTCGGGAAGATAATAAAAGTTGCCCGCCAGAGCCAGCATAAAGAGATATCAAGAGGAAAAAGCCAAAGATATCTTGAGGATTGTCTCTGTTGAGACATCCTCAACGAATTTCTTGTTTCGCTTGAGACATCCTCGAAATATGTGTCTGTTTCGCTTGAGACATCTTCAAAGTATTGCTTATTTTGCTTGAGACATCCTTGAGGAAGGAGGAGGAGAAAGAGCAAGAGGAGGAGAGGAGAAGGAGATAGCAAACATCCAAAGTTTAAAACTTCTTATATTTAAGTTGTAAACGCTTGATGAAAATTAAGATTTGCACCTGCTCGTGTAGGGTAGCTCACGTGCCTCGTTTTCCCAGGATAGTCAACCCCAGCGGTAAACAAGTTCAGGGCGCCAGAGGGAGGAGGAGGAGAAAGAGATAGAGAGACAGAGAGAGAGAGAGAGACAGAGAAATAAAGAAAGAGAGACAGAAAGAACTACAAAGAGACAGAAGGACATTGGTTTCGCTTGAGACATCCTGAAACAACGTGTTCGCTTCGCTTGATGTTGTTATCTCAACATAAGAAGGAAGTAACCTCGATGGCGAACTTTTCCCGTGATAATGAAGTTCGGCCTCCGCGCCCCCGCGCCCCCGACCAAACTCTTATTGGCCGACGATAAAAAAACTCTAACGACTTAAGGGGGGGTGCACATTATCATCGTGGGTAGGCGGTTACTGTGATGCCGCCTTTTTGCTCCTCCAAGAAGCGGGGGGGGGGGGGTCGCCCCGCGCGGAGCTCCGAAAGTTTATGTCTGTGCAGTGTCTTGCTTCTCTAGACGGGGGGGGGGGGGCTGGCGAGCGGGAGGGGCCCCTCCTTCGAGAGCGGCCCCCGTGCTCCTCACGGAGCGGCCTCCGACCTGGAACGCTCGACCTGCGCGGGTCGACACACACGCGAGAGCGAGGCACCGCGCACACGAGCGGAGCGGGATTGGCGAGGGCGGCTCGCGCGCTCGGCGTTGGCCCCCTCGCGCCCCCCCCCCTCCAGAGCCGCGCACCGAGGGGTCACCCTGGCGCGCTCGGTGTTGGCCCCCCTCGCGCTCCCCCCCTCCGGAGCCGCGCACCGAAGGGGTCGCTCCTGCGTGGGGTCCAGCCCGCGTGTGGCCGGGCGGGCCCGTGCGGTGGGGCCGCGCGCGGCGCCGCCACGCCGATCCTCGCCGATCCCAGGGAGCCGCGGGCCGCGCGGGCGTCCGAGCGCTGCTGCGCGCGCCCGCGCTCGTTCCCCCGAGGCCAGGGCAGCACGGCCACCAGGCCGTCGGAGGGCCGCGCGCGGGCCTCGCCCTCGCATCGGGCGAGGCGGCCAGGCCCCGGGGAGCAGGGGAGTGCCACGGAGCTGTCCGCGCTCCGCGCGGCCGCTCATGGGTACTCCAGATTTCATAATACAGGGGAGGGGGTCTGGACCCTCCAAGACAAGCCATTTCAGACCCCCCCCTCGTGGGAGAACCCTCCAAGACATCGTCCCCAGACCCCCCCAGGCCCTCCAAGACAGCCAGGAAGCGACCCCCCCCGAAATGAGACCCCCCTCCCTTTATTACGAAATCTGGAAAATGGCAAGTCCATGCCTCGATTGAGATGCCGGGCGGCGGGCCCCCTCGGAGCCGAGGCTCGCCGTGGCCCGGAGCGCGCCCCCTTCTCTTCGCGCCCTTCCTCCGGCGCCCCGTCCGGCAGCACGGCGGCTGCAGAGAGCTCGGTGGACTCCGGGCGGCGAGCCCCCTCGTGGCCGAGGCTCGCCGTGGCCCGAAGCGAGGAGGAGGAGGAGGAGGAGGAGGAGGAGGAGGAGGAGGACCAGTGCAAACCCAAGAGGCATCAACGATGTTGGAGTACGCCCTCCCTCGAAGCTCCCTCTTCAGAGGCCCCTACAACTGTTCAGTTCCACTGATGGAAGTGCGTCGTTGGAAGACACCCGTTTGAAGACCCTGAAGCATGCTCAAACATGGTCGGAATTCCAACACCACGGATCAACCTGACTGGTGCTTATATTGGCGGTCCTGAATCGTGTCAGAACGCCATTCCTAGGACTTCAACACAACGAACCAATGTAACAGTTGCACCCGCATAAGCCTGAATCCTTCCAAAACAAAGTTTGCGGTACGCTGATGGTGGGAGTCAGTGAAACCTTTGCAAATGTTTAAGACGAATGAGCGCGCCGCTAAGGCGAGAGCCACGTTTTGAAAAGGAACCGCCCTGAATCCGTGAAGTTTCTGCAGTTTGTTTAAACGAATGCGCGCGGCGATAAGGCGAGAGCTACATTTTGAAAACCACCCGCCCTCAATATGTGAAACCCCTGCAAATGTTTAAGACGAGTGTTCGCGGCGCTAAGGCGAGAGCCACATTTTGAAAAGGATCCGCCCTCAATCCGTGAAACTCTTGCAGTTTGTTTGAACGAATATGCGCGGCGCGAGGGCGAGAGCCACATTTTGAAAACCACCCGCCCTCAATATGTGAAACCCGTGGATATATTTAAGACGAGTGTGCGCGGCGCTCAGGCGAAAGCCACATTCTGAAAACCACCTGCCCTCAATCCGTGAAAATGTTGCCAAATTCCAGGCTTCAGAGTCATAAGTGGTGAGGAAGTCTCATGCGAAACGCCCGGCCCGCCATAAAAACTGGCCTCGGGGTGCGACAGGGAGAAGTTATTGTTAAGGAAAAGGAGTGGAGGAGGAGGAATAGGAGGAGGAGGAGGAGGAGGAGGAGGAATAGGAGGAGGAGGAGGAGGAATAGGAGGAGGAAGAGGAAGAGGAGGACGAGGAGGAGGACCCCTTCTCGTGCCTTCTCTGGCGCCCCGTATGGTAGCACGATGACTGCGCCGAGGGCCTGGGCGCCCGAGATTCCAGGCCGCCCAGGGGGGAAGCGTACCATAGCCTTCCCCCGAGCTCGCGCTCCCCCTCCGTTCAGGCGCTCGCCGACACGGATCCCGCCCCCTTCGCCGCCTCCTCCTCGGCCCCCTCCTCCGCCCCCCCCCGAGGGGGAGGCGGAGGAGAGGGGGCCGAGCATTAGGAGGAGCAGGAGGAGGAGGAGGAGGAGCAGGACGAGGAGGAGGAGGAGGAGGAGGAGGAGATGAGCAGGACGAGGAGGTATGAAGAGGAGGAGGAGGAGGGGAGGAGGAGGAGGAGGAGGGGGCGGGAGGGGGCGGGAGGGGGCGGAGGGGGCGTGGATTAGCGACGGGTCCCGTTCCCACGGGAAGCCGCGGATCTCCGCCGCCGAGCGAGGCGGCAACGGCCGCATTTGGGGGCACCTCCCCCGATCCATGGATTTGGCGGCCGCGCGCAAAATCCATGGATCGCTGATCCATGTTTGCGCGCCCACGAGAGGGGGGCAGGCGTGTCCAGCGAGACCGAGGAAATATTTTGCCAATCTCGAGGATCAGAGGAGCAGGGTGTCGTGATAAGTATGCTTCAGGAAGATGATTTCCCATCGGTCGTTGAAAGTAGGTGTTTGTGGACTCCCTGTTCCCCATCCACTTTCGGCGCCTTCCTGCTTTAGGAGTCGAGTGGTTTTCCCTCTTCCCTCCTCTTCAGAGGGCGGGCCGACACCCAATCTACTCTCAACGCCTTCCTACTTCATGGTTATACCCTTCTTCTTCCGACCGACGGGTACCTGGTGGGGAGGATGGGGCTTGGAGAAAATAGGATATCCTACCCGTAGACGACCGAAGGTAGCGTTCGTTGCATCCGAACGCTATTGCTCGTACCCTTCATCCTCCCAACCCCCTCCTCCCAGCACGAGTCCTCAACGATGCGTCCCAATAGTTCCCAGAGTTTCAATTGCTCCACACGGGCTGCAGAACCGAGGGCCGCCGGACACTCTGGAGTTAAGTCAGACGCGTCCTGAGCAAAGCGCGTTATGGCATCATTGTCGTCCTACCCGAGGAAGAAGCAAAACAGCATAAGCGCAGATATCGTCGAGGGTCCGTGCAGATAGTTTGGATCGGCGCTGGGCCCCCCCCAGGCAGCGCCTCTGCTGCCGCCCCTGGCGCACTCCGCGGGTCCGGCGCCGATCCGAAGGACACAGCGCGGACCTCGGAAGCTTCCCGGTCATGCCGGTGATCTTCCTTCTGCCACCAATCAGGAGGGAAAGGAACACACGCAGACACAATTGATCGACGATCCCCAGGAAATATAGGAAAATATGGGAAGTGGGGGGGGAGACAAAAACCCAGAAAGTATGGGAAAATATGGGGAATCTGTTTATTTGTGTGTATTTATTTGTGTGTCCTGGGGCCCCTTGAGCCAAACCCTGTGGTCCGAGGTCCCTGGCAGGCACGGGCAGGCCGCGTGCGCTCCCTTGCGCACCCCGCCCGGCGCCTGCCGCCTCTCTCGCCGCCACCCCTCCCCGCCCAGAGGCGCGGGGCGAGGCGGTGGCGAGCGCTGGCCTGCGGGACGGCTCCTTCAGCTGCAGCAGGTGGCGCGCAGGCGAGGAGGTGGGGGGGTGATCGGGCAGGAGCAGCAGCGGAGGGAGGAGGAGGAGGAGGAGGAGGAGGACCAGTGTAAACCCAAGGGTCATCCACGAGGTTGGGGGGTGATCGGGCAGGAGCAGAAGCAGATGGAGGAGGAGGAGGGGCTTTCTGGCCTCGGGGTGGTTTCCAGCAGCTGCGCTGCGCCGAGGGCGTTCTGGGGGGGCGCCCATCGTCCCGAATAGCCGCCGGAGGTCCGAGTTACGGCCCGGTAACCAAACAGAGCGGAGGAGGAGGAGGAGGAGGAGGAGGAGGAGGAGGAGGAGGAGGAGGACCAGTGGAAACCCAGGAGTCATCAACGATGTTGGAATCAACCCTCCCTCCAAGCTCCCTCTTCATAGGCCCCTGCAACGGTTTATCTCCATTCAGGGAACTGCCTCGCTGGAAGACAACAGTTTGAACATCCTGCAGCGTGCCAAAGCATTGTTCTCGGGACTTCGCCACGTATCAACCTGACTGCTGCGTCTTGACGGTCCAGAATCGTGCCAGAACGCCATTTGGGGGACTTCAACACAGCGAATCAACATGACTGTTGCGCCCGCGTAATCTCGAATCTTTCCAAAACACAATTTCTGTTGTAAATTTTAAAGACGAATGTGCGCGGCGCTCGCGCGTGAGCCACATTTTGAACAGGAGCCGCTGTCAATCCGTGAAACACTTGCAGATGTTGAAAACTAATGTGCGCGGCGCTAACGGCGAGAGCCACATGCCCTCAATCCGTGAAGCCCCTGCAAATGTTTAAAGCGAAGTGCCCGGCGCTAAGGCGAGAGCCACATTTAGAAAACCACCCGCCCTCAATCCGTGAACCTTTTGCGAATGTTTAAAACGAGTGTACGCGGCGATGAGGCGGGAGCCACATTTTGAAAACCGCCCGCCCTCAATCCGTAAAACTCCTTCGAACGTTTGAAAAGAATGTGCGCGGCGCCAAGGCGAAAGCCACATTTTGAAAGCCACCCGCCCGCAATCCGTGAAACTCTTGCAAACGTTTAGAACGAATGTGCACGGCAATGAGGCGAGAGCCACATTCTGAAAATCACCTGCCTTCCATCTGCAAAATTCTTGCAAAATGTTGGAACGAATGTGCGCGGCGCTAAGGCGAGAACCACATTTAAAAAAACACCCGCCCTCAGTGCGTGAAATGATTGCAAATGTTTACATCGAATGTACGAGGCGCCAAGGCGAGAGCCACATTTTGCAGACCACCCGCCTTCCATGTGAAACTGCTGTCACTCTCTAAGCTTCAGGCACATAGATGGCGAGGAAGTCTCAGGCGAAACGCCCGGCCCGCCCTAAAAACTGGCTTCGGGGTGCGACAGGGAGAAGTTATCGATCTGGAGAAGGAATGGAGGACGAGGACGAAGACGAGGAGGAGGGAGGGGGGTGAGAAAAGGAGGAGGAGGATGGAAAGGACGACGCGGCATCACGCGGTGCTCTTCCAGTAGTTCTGGAAATCGAGACTCATCTGGCGCACCCCCCAGCACTGCAATCCCGATAACGTGAACGCCGATGCTTCGCCTTGAGAGGAGGAGGAGGAGGAGGAGGACGACGACGACGAGAAGCAAGGATGAAGAGGAGGTGAAGAGGGAGGATGGGAGGAGGCGAAGGAGGAATATGGTGACTGCTTACGTGACCAGGATTGTCTTTGAGAGTCATGTCGTTGGATCCGCTACGAACCCGCCCTGATGTCGCGACACACGCGCAGGAGCGCGACTACATGCCTCAGGATGCGTGCGTGGTCCTCCTCTTGCCATAATAGTCATGACAGGTAGATGATACACGAGCGGCGGTTGAAGGGTGAGAAGTGGTGGCCCCAACCAGAAATCGATCCCGATCTCGGTCCGTGGCGCGCGCGCACCCGAGGCGCAGCTGTGCGAGCGTGCAAGGGGGATGACGAACCGCACGGTGGCTTCTTTGTCCCAGGGCTTGCTGGGGGAAAAGGTCGGGTGTCGCCTGGTGACGGTTTCACCCAGCCGGTTTTACCATGACGGTTTTGCCCAGTGTCCGTTTCGCCCGAAACGTTTTCGCCCGCAACGGCTTCGCCCGCCGGTTTCGCCCAGATGGTTTCGCCCAGTCCGTTTCGCCCAGTTCGTTTCGCGCAGGGCAGTTTCGCCCAGTTCGGTTTCGGCCAGTCGGTTTCGCCCGTCGGCCTCGCCAGGTCGGTTTCGCCCGATCGGTTTCGCCCAATCGGTTTCGCCAGGGTTTCGCCGGGTCGGTTTCGCCCGGTCCGCTTCGCCAGGTCGGTTTCTTCCAGCCGGTTTCGTTTGGTCGGTTTCGCTTGGTCGGTTTCGCCAGGTCGGTGTCGCCAAGTCCGTTTCGCCAGGTCGGTTTCCTCCGGCTTGTTTCGCC
>CAUYUJ010022484.1:0-10000 GCA_963575745.1 Prorocentrum cordatum
TGGGGCCGCGGCCGCGGAGGCGGGGCTCGTGGCGGAGCCGGCCGCTGGTGCTGGCGCAGCCAGCCCTGACGACGCCCGCCCCGAGGTGGCGGTCGCGGCCGCGGCCGGCGCTGGAACGCCCGCTGGGGACCGCGGGGCTCGCGTGCGAGCCCTCCGCCTCGATTGCGGGCGCGGGCCGCGACTGCCCCCTCGTCTGCCTCGCCCTCCCCCCCCGAACAAAAATATGTGAAGACGTAGGTTTTTCTATTTTTATCTTTGGCCCCTCATTTTCGCTCTTTTCGTTCCCGCGGCGGCCGCCTGTCAGGCTTTCAATGGGCATCCTTTTGTAGGGGGATTCAAATAGGATTCCTTCTGTAAGCGATTTGAAAAGAATTCCTGTTGATTTGGGTTTCAAAAGGATTCCCTTTGAAGTGGGTTTCAATCGGTTTCTTGTTTCAAAGGATTATGATATAATTCCGTTTGTGAGCGATTTGAATAGAATTCCTTTTGTAAGCGATTTGAATCGGATTCCTTTGTTGTAAGCGATGTGAATCGGATTTCCTTTTTAGAGCAATCAAGAGGATTCATTATGTAAGTGGCTTTAATGGAAATCCTTCTGTAACAGGTTCCAGAAGGACTTTTTGAGCCGGGCCAGAACCGCAATTTTCTTCATTTTTGTTTATTCTTTTCTGGCTGTTCCTTATGAGCAAAAACACATGTTGTTCCCCCCCCCTTTTTTTTCTCATCGTTTTCGCTTTTTCTTTCCCGCGGCGGCCGCCTGCCAGATTTTCAGTAGAAATCCTTATGTAGGAGATTTTGATGGAATTCCTTGCGTAAGCGGTTTGATACTGATTCCTTCTGTAAGCGATTTGAAGAGGATTAGTTTTGATTTGGGTTTCAAAATGGTTTCTCTTTGAAGGGGATTTCATTCGGTTTCCTCCGGAAAAGGATCTCAATGGGATTCTTTGTGTAAGTGATTGTATTAGGATTCCTTTTGTGAGCGATTTGATTAGGATTCCTTTTGTAAGCGATTTGCTGAGGATTCTTTTTAGAGAGCGATCAAAAGGATTCCTTTTGCAAGCGATTTGAATCGGTCGGATTCCTTTTTCTTTTGGGTTCAAAAGGATTCCCTTTGATTCCCGTTTTTTTTTTTTTTTTTTTTTTTTTTTTTTTTTTTTTTTTTTTTTTTTTTTTTTTTTTTTTTTTTTTTTTTTTTTTTTTTTTTTTTCAAAAAAGGAGGAATTCTATATAATTCTTTTCGTAAGCGATTGCAGTCGGATTCCTCCTGTAAGCGGTTTGTAAAGAATTCCTTATGTAAACGATTGCAACTGGATTCCTTTTGAAAAAAAACGACTTCATTTTTTTTTTTTTTTTTTTTTTTTTTTTTTTTTTTTTTTTTTTTTTTCTCTCTCTTCTTCTTTCCTTTAACAAAACAAAAGAACAAAACAAAAAAAAAACGAAAAGGATTTCAACTGTGTTCTTTTTGTAAGAGGATTTCAACCTGACTCCTTTCTGAAGCGGGTTCGAAAACAAAATATGCATTGCGAGTCGATTTCAGCCGATCTTATTCTTATACGGAAGTTCTCGACCTGTTCTCTTTGTACTCGGAAATCAACCAGATTCGTTTCAGTCCGCTAACCCTCGGAATTGCGTTCGGAAGCGTGTACTAGTGGCAGGTAAGGGACGCCACACATTCCTCTTGCGGCAGATTGTAAACGGATTCGTGTTGCGTGGATTACATCGGAATGTTTGTTCTGGATGATACAAAGTGATTCCGGTTGTGGGCGATTACGAAGGAGTTCCTGGAGTGGCGCATTAACGAACAACTCATCGTGGCCAACCATAGCAGCATTTCACTGTCCTGGATTAAAAAAGAAAGCCTTCTGCGGCGAATGACAGACAGGTTCCTGCGTTCCTTACTTGGCAGCAGAAGGGGTTCCTATTCGCAGCGGGTTACAACATGATACCGGGTTTCGCTGCATTCCGTTGTTTCTTCCCCCTTCCCCCTACCCCAACCCCCAAGAGCTGTTCAGCAGTTCCTGTTCTTCGCTGTGTTGTTGTATGTTTCCGTGTGTTTCAGTGTGTTCCCCTGTTCCCCTTCCTTGTGCGGGGAGGGGGTTCTTTCCCTTCCGAGGCGATTGCAACACATATTCATATCGCTGCGGATTACAAGAGCATTGTTTTTTTGCGCTGGTTGCAATAAGGATTGTCTCTGTGGCGGATTACATAAGGATTCCCCAATGTTGCGTGTGACAAAGGATTCCTTCTGTGGCGGGAAACAGCGGATTCCTAGTGCAGCGGGTTGCAGAACAATCTTTTGGGGGGCGGGCTTCAAACTGATGTTCCTGTGGCGGGTTTAAACTTTACTCCTGTGGCAGATTAGAAGATGAACCTTTTCGTGGTGCAGCGCGACAAAACTTATCGTTGCCGTCTACAACAGAAGCCTGTTGTCCTGGACGCGCACGGACCCTTTTGTGGCGGAAGTGTGCCTGTTGTGGCGGCTACAGACGGATTCTGTTTGTGGCGGCGCATACAAAATAAACGCATGTCATGCAACGCACCCCGCCCACCCACAGCCGCTTCACCCCACCCACCCGCAGTCGGTCCACCCACCCCACCCACAGTCGCCCCCCCTCCCCATCCAGAGCCCCACCCCACCCCACCCACCCACCGTCATCCAGCCCCCTCCCCCGCCCACAGTCGCCCCACCACACCCACTCACCGTCGTCCCACCAACCCCATCCACAGTCGTTTCATACCCCCCCACCGTCGCCCCACCACCCACGCCCACCGTCCCCCCCCCCACTCACAGTCTTTTCGTTTCCCCCACACCGTCGTCCCACATCCTACCCCAACGTCGCCAGCGGCCACAAGTAATTGCATGCTGAATGATGGTTGGATGAATGCGGGTGTGCCGAACGATATTTGGATGAATGTTTTGGGTAAGTGAGTTGTGGGCGTTTATTTTTATCACTGTAGTATACCGTATATGATCGAATCGCTTACCGTCTATCAACACGCACCACATTTATATGTCATAGTATGTGTTGTTGCATGTTATCGTACATATTGTCTAATGCTATATCGCGTGTGGTATTGGAGCATCCGTCGTTTCTCCGCCACGTTGCTGCGGGCAAAACGCGGAAGTGGAGGGAGATGAACATGGATATGGGGATCGAGATGGAGATGGATATGGGGATGGAGATGGGGATGGAGAAAGAGATGGGCGTGGGGATGAGAACGCGGATGGAGATGGACATGGGAGGGAGAGGCAGGGATAGAAGATGGAGGTGGGTAGGCGGTGGACGGGGGGAGGCACGAAGAAAAGACGGGAAGGGGAGACGAGGAAGGAGTTAGCGAGGGCAGGGAGACATGACGGAGAAAAGAACAGGAGGGCGAGATGGGGAGCATGAGGGAAGGGAAAAGAAACATATACGGGAATTGAATGGAGACGCAGAAGGAAAGAGGAAGGAGAGGGGACGGATGAAGGAGACGGGGAGGGGATTGGATTTGAGTATCATGTGGTAGTCCGTACGCTCAGGCCACTTCTGCGATCCATGACGAGCGGGAGAGAAGTAGCAGCGAAGGAACACAGACAGATATATGGGAGAAGCAACCGAAGAGGAAAGCGACGATGGGAGCCCAAAAACGCACCCCCACAATCCCTTTTTTTATGTTTTTAGTTTTTGTTGTTGTTGTTGTTGTTGTTGTTGAACATTATTAATTCTAAAGAATAATTATTGTTGGGACCCCTGGTGCACGGCCCCCCTGCGCCGCCTAGGCCGCAGCTACATTTTCATCATTTTCGTGAGGAAGCCTCAGGTAATTCGATGTGATCAAGATCCGGTTGTTTTGTTCCCCCCCGCTTTCCCTTGCAAAAAACACTATAAAATGACATTTCTTGTTCTAATATAATCAAATTTCAAGAATCCCTTGCAAAAAATAAGGTAAAGTGGACATTCGCGCGCGCAAGACGAAATCCTTCCAAAAGCTTAGTGTTCGGAGCGATTTTAACATAAAAACATCAAAAAACCAATGGTTTTTCAACAAAAAAATGTCAAAATCTCATCCCGCGCGCTCTTGCGGATTCGTAGGAAAACCAACACTTTTTAAACATTTCTGTCAAACGGGCTTTTGCGAGCAACTTTTTCGAACTTCTGCGACAACGGTTGCGCACCTGCCAGGGCCATCATCCCTGTCAAATAATACCATGCGGGACACATTCGTTTTTTCTTCGCGCGCGCACGCCGAAATCTCCAAAAACCATTGGGTTCTTAAGAATTTTAGCACCGCGCATCATAAAATCACACGAATCGCACCGTAGGTCCTCGAAAAACACCTGCACGACTTTTCAAAATTTCCACCCGCGCGCGCTGTCCGAATCCTAAAACAACCAATGGTTTTCCAACATTTATGTTACATGAGCTCGCGCGAGCTACTTTCGCACGCTCTTGCAACGGGGTTCGCGCGCCTGCCAGGGGCCATAATCCCTTGCGGTTGCGCCATAAGTTCTGAATAAGTGACCAAGTTCTGTGGGTGTGTACCCCACGCCAGTGTAGTAGCCACGGTCGTCCGCACGCCACGAAGTGAAGTGTCCCAACGTCATAGGGCGGGAAGCTGGGTTTGGGTGGTCGCGAAGAGTCGTTTGGATATTTGGTAGAGCTTGTAATGCCCCCCCACGAAGTGGGGGTATTGCCTGGTGTCGTATGAAAACCCTGGCACTGGGGAGAACACCACGCGTTCGGGTAAAATGATTGTTGTTGTTGTTGTTGTTGTTGTTGTTGTGTGTGTGAGACAATTTTTGACAATTTTGAGCATCGATCGGACTATTTACTTGTTCTGTTTCGTCCAACGGCCGCCTGAATGAGGACATGCCCGACCCAACCCTACCCCCCCCCAACGATTCTAGGGTGGTGGGGTGGGGGCTCACTCAGTTCCTCCCGAGCGAAGTGAACCCCCACCACCCCTTAGAAGTCGTGGTGTGTGTGTGTGTGTGTGTGTGTGTGTGTGTGTGTGTGTGTGTGTGTGTGTGTGTGTGTGTGTGTGGGGGGGGGTGCAGTGGGAACCCGTGCCAACAAACACCCAGCATGCCTCCAGGTGCCCTGGGCTTCTTGGGTTTCGGTGGTTTTGCCACGGAAGGCGTGACGGTCCCGCACCGAAAATCCATGGTGACGCCGCGGGGTCTCAGGGTTGGGTTTTTTGTGGAAGGTCTCTTGTGGTCGAGCTCCTACTGTAGGATTCACATGTGGCCACCAACAGGCGACGAAGCTGAAGGCCACCATCCGGCGCAGGAAGAAGCTGCAGGGCGGCTCGGGGGCGATCCTCGGCCACTACGAGCGGGTCCTCGCTGGGCTCGAGGGCGAGATCGCCCTCCTCGGCGGCACGGCGGACCCTGACAGACTGGCAGGCGACTGCTCTCCATAAGAGCGACTGACCCACTGCCTGTCTGCCAGCTGGCTCGCGACCATGTCCTGTGCAGACTTTTCTCGCCGAGCTCCCACGAGCACGGTTTTTGGTTCGGTGGCCAGCGGGGCGATCGTTCCAGGCTGCTAGAACTCGTTGCGTTGTTTCTGTGCTTGAGGGGGTCGGGGCCGGTGCCATGACCGTTTCGGATGTAGGGTGCAGGGTACGGGGGTGCTACCTCCTTCCACCGCCCTCGACCGCCTTCTTTTTCCTTCAGTGGTTCTAGGCCTTTTCACTAACCAGTGTCTGCGGCGACCAGATCTTTCCATATGCGCAACTTTACACAGGCATGCGCTCCAGCGCTAAAGTGCGCTCTGGGCTAATGTGCCTGGCTCGTTCTTTTTCCTCCTCCTCCTCCTCCTCCCCCTCCTCCTCCTCCTCCTCCTCCTCCTCCTCCTCCTCCCTCCTCTCTGCCCCGCCTCCTCTTCCTCCTCCCGTCGAGGCCCGAGCGCGCCGCCTGCGGGCCGCCACGCCGCGCGGGGCGCGGGGCCCATCGGGCGCCGCGGCCCGCTGAGCCTGCGGCGGGGACTGGCCCTGGATCCTGTGCGTCGGCACGCGGCAGGAAATCATGAGGGGGGAGGAGGAGGAGGAGGAGGAGGAGGAGGAGGAGGAGGAGAGGAGGAGGAGGAGGAAGAGGAGGAGGAGGAGGAGAGGAGAGGAGGAGGAGGAGGAGGAGGAGGAGGAGGAGGAGGAAGGAGGAGGAAAGAGCAAGGAGAAGAAGAAGAGGAGACGAGGAGGAGGAGGACGCAGAGGAGGAGAAGGAGGTAGAGTAGGAGGAGGAGGAAGAGGAGGGGGAGGAGGAAGAGGAGGAGGAGGACGAGGACGAGGAGGAGGAGGAGGAGGAGGAGGAGGAGGAATAACATGTTACATAAACATCAACTTTTGGCTCTCCGCGCGGATTTCTTGGATCCGCGCTGGGCCCCCCCCCCCCCCGGCGGCGCCTCTGGCGCTGCCCCGAGGGGGGGGTCCAGCGCGGATCCGAGCAATCCGCACGCAGCGCCAAAAGTTTGTGTGTTATGGCGTTTTTGTTCTTCTTCAAGAGGAGGAGCAGCACCTCCCCATGTTTTTGTCCACCGCTCTCCAGCATTAGCGCAGTGCGGCGTGGCTGTCGGCCGGCCCGCCGCTACCCGAGCCTGACGCCCTCCCCGGAGGTTGGCCAGGCCTCTCGTGTGCGTTTGCACGGGCGCACACATTTGCATGGACACGTAGTTTCGTGGTCGTTTGCGCGTGCTCCACATTTGGATCCATGCTTTGCAGAAGTGTGGTCAGTGGGGTTGCGGCGCCTTGGTGCGTGCCAGTTATCATGAAGACAGCTTTACAGTCGAATTTTTCTCTGTGCACTAACTGGCACTGCATGCGTGAATAGCAGGCTCGATGCACCTAACTTGTCTCAAGAAAGAGCTTCTCCTCCTCTAACTTTCTGAGGCGACTGAGGGGCTGAGATGGCCCGTCACGATTTCCAGCCAGCCTGGATTTGGATGTGGACCATTGTGCTGCGTTTCCGCCGCCCCCCTCCCCCCCCCTCCCCCACCTTCGACAATTACAATGTAAATACTACTCTCCTCTCTCCCTGATGACGTCCAGAAGATATCCGGCCCCCTCCGCGTATGGTTTTTTGCACAGGATTCCCGGGAGTTGGGTTTTCGCTAATTTTTTTCGTTTTGTTGTTTTTGGTTGTTATTAAACAAATGTGTTATTAAGAGTTATATCGCATAATGTTGCTCCCGCTGAAGCGCTGTCCCCATTTCTGCGCCTCTGGTTGTTCCAAGTCGATCTCCCGCTGCAGCGCGGGCGTTTTCGGTCCTTCCCAATAGGCCCCCAAAAATTGGAAAGTGCTCCCCGCAAAAACCATCTGAAGTGACTACACATTCGGTATCAATTCGTTGATTTGTTGATCCGCAGAACCCCCCCCCTTTGGGGCGTCGTTGTTTTTACGAAAAATCAATCGGGAGCTTCGTTTCTGTTTTGGGAAGGCGATGTTGAAAGCAGAGCCAGCGGGTGCTCTCCATCAGCCCCGCCTTGTGTGGACCTTTTCGGGGAGCCCAAGGAGCTAGATTTACGTCGGGCGTGACCCTCCACAGTAGGAGTATTCAACAGTAGTAAAACACAGGCTGGGGACGATTTTTCGAGTACTTTGGTTGTTTTTTTTGTTTTGGCATTTTCGGGGTATGATTTTTCATCGAACATCGGCCTGAAGGGGGACACGTCCTACTTAAGCTAGACGTGGAACCACGACTCCAGACCAGCCCAGACCTCTCGAAGACGATCCACTTACCTTCCAAGGAACCCAGCACCATTCCATGACATGCTGTACGGTGTTGTGTTCTGCACCGTTGTGCGATGCCATGCTTTGCGTTGCAATGCCGTGTGATTTAATCTTTCACTGCGCAATGCTACGCCATGCACCCTCTCGCGATCTTTGCCCTGCTCGACATCCGGGTGTGCGAATAGAGAGGAAATCTACGCCATGGTAAAGTGATGGGGGGTAGGGGTAGGACGCAAGATATGACGCGAGCGCACCTAGCTTGCCCCTCCCCCCTCCCCCCCCCGCCCCCTCCCCTCCCTCTCCCCCCGCCTCCCCTCCCCCACCCTCCCCCCTTCCCCCCCGCCCCCCTTCCCTCTCGGGTGGCCTTTCCTGGATGGGTGTTGCTCGGGGGATTTTCCCACCCGTCGCAGATCTCCAAGCTGCCTCCAGCCTGAGCTTCCTTCCCCTCCCAGAGGCCTAGGCCCCCCGAGATACCCACAGGCTTCTGGCCCGATGCGAGTCGATTCCGATCTATTCCGACGACCCGAGGCGGCCCGATGTTCGCATGCGTCCCGATCCGACGCGCGTCCGATCCGATGTCTCGGTTCGGTGCTGATTTCTGTCCTCCTTCCCTCCCAGGTTCGCAAGGTGATTCCCAACCTCGTCTGCTACAAATGCGCCATGACCGCCTACCAGGCGACAATGAACTGGCAGGGCGCCACCAAGCTGCTTGCGGAAATGAAGGAGCCCCCTGGTCGGAGAGCGGGCAGGTGGAGGAGGGGTGAGTGGGTGAGGCGGAGCAGGAGAACGAGTTGTTGCAGTAGTAGGAAGAGGGCGCGAAGAAGAGGGATGGGGATCAGGAAAACTTTCCCAGGAGGGGTCCACGTAGGAAACGGAATATGGGGAGTTTGAAGTGAAGGAGGACTATGCTGAGGACGGTTCTAGTGAGCGCGAGTGCAATGATTGCATCGCCTGCCACGGCCCAGTTTTTTCAGTAACACTTGATTCCCGCCTACTTGCCACTAGTGTGCCGCGTCGGGCGGCAGGAGCAGCTGATGGACAATCTTCGCGCGTGTCCATGGCTCGGGTAATACCTACATTTGAGACAGACCGTAATCAAGTTGCCGCCGCTGCGCTCCAGATAAACATCCAATGGCCTTCGGTCCATATCGCCACGGTGCTTGGGTTGGGGTCGTCTGTCTTTTGAGTCTTCGTTCGGCTGTCGCGGGAGGCCTCCGCGGGGCTTCTTGGGGGCCGTCTTGGGGCCTCCTGGGGTGCCTCCTGGCCTGGGGTGTCTCCGGGGCCTCACGTGGGCCTCTTTCGGGCTTCGTGGGGGCGTCCTGTGGGCTTCGTCTGGTCTCTTAGGGCCCTCGTGGGGTTTCCCATGGCCCCCTCGGGGCGCAGGGCTCGATCTTTCGGTTCGTGGTCCTCCTCTCGGACCCCTCTTTGGACCTTGTTGGGTCCTCTTGGGTCGTCTTGGGCGCCTCGTAGGCCGTCTTGGGGCCCTTTTGGGCCGTCTTGGGGCCGTCTTGGCAGCCGTTTGGGCCGTCGTGGGGCAATCTCGGGGGCCTCTTGGGCTGTCTTGGAGCGTCGAAGAGCAGAAAGGGCGGGAAGACTGCAAACCTTCAAAAGCCTAAGGACAAGCAGTGATTCTGGCTTTTTTTTCGGGCCTGCTCGGGAGGCCGCCTGGACGCCTCCTGGGGCGTCTTGAAGGCTTTGTCAACCGTCTTGGGGTCATCTTGGATGTCCTGGGGCGGACTTCAGACGTCTCAGGGCCATCTCGGGCTGTCTTGAGGGCCGCTTGAGGTCCTTTAGCCCGTCCTGGGGCACGCGTGGGCCCGAAAGAGTCACGGACCTGAGGGCACGCCCCCTATGTGCCCAGAGACACCGCGGCGGGCTTCGAGAGATCTCCACCTAAACATTCGCCGCATGTCCTTCAAAGAAGTATCAGTTGAGGCATGTCGTCTTCAGGCCTCGAGCGGTACCAGTCAAACAACACTTAAGGCATGTTGTACGCCTCAAGTGGCACCGACCAAGTACCGGTTGAGGCACATTGTGCTGAGGCATGCCGTCTGTATGCATCACGTAGTACCGTTTGTGTATCAGTTCAGGCATGCCGACTGTATTCCTCCAGTTGTGCAGACCAAGTACCAGTTGATCCATGTCGTCTGAATGCGTCTAGTGGCGCCAGGAACTACCACTTTAGGCTTGCTGTCTATATGCATGACCTGGTACCGACGAAATACCACTTGAGGCGCGTGGTCTGTATTCCTGGTAGGGTACCGCCCAAGCGCCAGTTGAGGCATATCGTCT
>CAUYUJ010022484.1:15000-57500 GCA_963575745.1 Prorocentrum cordatum
TCGCCGAGGTAGATGGCAGGAAAGGCTTCAACCAGTGCACTAAAGAATCTTCTCCTCGTCCTCCTCCTCGTCCTCCTCCTCCAGTCCTCCTTCTCCTCGTCCTCCTCCTCCTCCTCCTCCTCCTCGTTCTCCTCCTCTACAATTACTCAATATGAATACTACTCTCCCTCTTCCCCTGATGACATGCTGGGAGTGTTCGCCCCCCCCCCCCGCGTCCTGTTTTTTTACACGCAGGATTCCCGGGAGTTGGGTTTTCGCGTGCATTTTTTTTCAAAATGCTGCTCTCGCTGAGGCGCCGGCCTCATTTTCGGGCCCCGCTCGTTCCGAATCGTGCTCCCGCTGCAGCGTGGGTCTCATTTTCGGATCGGTGTTTTGCCTCCGTCGTTCAGGATGGCGTTCTCGCCCCAGCGCGGGCCTCTTTCTCGCGCGCCCATCCGCCCGCCACCACCGCACCGCGCCCCGCCCCGCCCACCGCCACTTCCACCCACCAACGCACGCACGCACGCACGCACGCGCACCGCCACCACCACCCCACTACCCCACCCACCACCACCACGCTACACCGCGTCACACCACATCACACGCGCGCGCACACAGACACACACGCACGCACGCACACACACACACACATACACACGCACCACACACACACACGCACACACACCACCACCACCACCGCCACCACCACCACCGCCATCACGCACGCACACACCTGGCCCACCACCAAACCACCAAGACGCCACACCACGTCACACCACAGCACACGCGCACACACGCACACACACACACACACACCACCACCACCACCACCACCACCACCACCACCACCACCACCACCACACCACCACCACCACCACCACCACCACCACCACCACCACCACCACCACCACCACCACCACCACCACCACCACCACCACCACCACCACCACCACCACCACCACCACCACCACCACCACCACCACCACCACCACCACCACCACCACCACCACCACCACCACCACCACCGCTTCGATCCGACCCATGCGTGCAACTTGGCTTTGCTCAGACGTGTGCCTTGTCTCTCGGCAAGGACCACTGAGGAGCACGTTGGATCACTTTTGAGCAGATGAGCGCACGGACCTGTCACCGCGCGGAGACGGTCGGTCTGCTGCGAACACGGCCGCCGAGCAAACGTCGAGGAGCAGCCAGAGTCAATTTGAACGAGCTGCGGGCAGATCGTCCGATCGCCATCGGCGCGAGGGGTGGCACCAGGTGGGGACGAGGGCCCTCGCTACGGCGGTCGCGGCCGCGGCGCGCGGCGCCGCGCTGGGGGCGGGCGTTTGCGCGGCAGGTGGTGACACAGGCGGGGGCGAGATCGCGCAGCAGGCGGAGGTGCTCGATGGGGTGGTCCAGGCAGGACAGCTCGAGGCGCTGGTCACGGTCCAGTCCGCGAAGGAGGTGCTGCGGGCAACCTGTGCACCCAAACTCGCCTCCCGCGTCGGGAGATTGAGCAAACTGCGCAATGCGAGAGGCCATCCAGACGTGGGACTCAGAAGGGAGGTTCGGGCGCACTTCGAGGGCTCCCAGCATGAGGCCAAGGAGAAGGCTCGCCCCAAATTCAAACTCGAGCCGAAGAACAACATGCGCGAGCTGCTGGCCGAGAAGATTCTCGAGTTGGAGGCTACCCATCTCGCCATAGAGGAGGCCAGGAAGGATCTCGGCCTGCAGGTGGAGGCTATCGGCATGAGGAACGAGGAACTGGCCGCAGTGCGCGAGCTGCTGGTAGAGGCCGAGCGCAATCTGTTGCTCGCCGAGGAGCAGGCCGATACGTTGGCGAAGCAGTCCGAGGACAGGTCCGAGGCGGTGCACTGCCTCGTCAACTACTGCTCCACCATGCGTAACACCCTCTTGGACGGAAAGTTCAAGTACAATTTCGAGGACGGTGACGAAGAGAATATCCTGAAGGCTTTCGAACACACCCGCGTCTGGTTGGACAAGGCTCAGCCCGTGGGGAGGGGCGTGCTTGAGGGCAAGCAGAAGGAGATGGAGGGCATCGTGAACCCCATCTTGGTGAAGCTCGTGTCCAAGCTCGAGCATCGAATCAAGCTCCTCGTGGAGGACGGTGCTTGGAAGAAGGACGAGCTAGCCCTGTGGGAGTAAGGCCCAGGCTCACAACGCCTTCCAGGCGCTGCAGAAGACGGTCGGCGTGCTCGGCGTCTTTGGATGAGTTGGCGCGGCCGCGGCGGACGCCCGCGAGGAGGCAGCATGCAGTGCAGCAGTGGACTTGAGAGCGCCACCAGTCGTCTTCCCAGGTCACGGCTCTGGCCAGGTTGCCGGGCCTCAGGAGGCCCAGACGGGAACGGGGTGTCGCCGCGCGGCTCCCTCCAGGCCTGGCCAGGCCTGGGGACCCCCTCGTGTCCAGGAGAGGAGTTGCTCCAGTGGTAAAAATCTCCCCCCCCCAGGACAGCGTCCGCTATCAAAAAGTCCCAAAGAGTCCTTTTCCTCCTCGTCCTCCTGCTGCTCCTCCTCCTCCTCCTCCTCCTCCTTCTCCTCCTCCTCCTCCTCCTCCTCTACCTCCTCCTCCTCCTCTTTATCCTCCTCCTCCTGCTCCCCCTTCTCCTCTTCCTCCTCCTCCTGCTCCCCCTTCTCCTCATTCCCTCCCCCCCTCGTAACAGACCCGGCCCCGAAGGCTCGCGCGCGGGGGTTGCGACCCGGGCGGGAAGGGCCCCGTCGCACCCAGAAGGCGCCGCGGGCTGTCCCTCGCGGAGGCGGGAGGCCTCCGCGCACTCGGCGCGGAGCGAGGGGGCCTGGGGGGCACCCCATTCGGCGGCGAGCGAGGGGGGAAGTTTCGGACTCGAGGTTCGGGTTCCGAGGTTTTTGGACGTTTTCATGGGTTCTCGGCGGTTTTCTAGCTTCGGGACGCTTGCGAGCAGCTGCGCCTCGCCGAGGGCGTTCCGGGGGTGCCCAGATCGTCCCGAACGGCCGCCAGAGACCCGAGTTATGACCCCAAATCCAAATCCGGCGGCGCTCCCAGGGGGGAAATGAGAAGGAGAACGCCTTCTCAGAAGGCGTCGGGACTTCTCAGGAGCCCTCGCGCCTTCTGAGAGGTTTTTTGTCTGTCTTCGTGGGAGGCTTGGATTACTTCTCAAAAGGGCCGAAGGACTTCCGAGCCTTCTGAGAAGGCCCGCCCCTTCTCACTTCCCCCCTCGCTCACCGTCGATCCATTTTCCGACCTACTTTGGTCTCGATCACCGGAAAGTTTGTCGAGCACCAGGAAAGCACGACAACTTGATGGGTTTCACATGTGGGGCCCTGGGAGGCGATGCTCGTGCGACACTTAGCCAACGTGTCGGGCATCGGCCAGACACTGTCTCGCTACTTCTACGGGTGCTCGACATTATTTCTTGGATGTGGTCCTTGCGTACGATGGGAGCACCAGAATTCCAGTCTCTTGATGCGCGGCCCCACGGTACCGTCGAGACGCTGAAGGGAGGAGCAGCTTGGATCCGCAAGGGACTCGGAGCTCTGAAGGTCCTTCCGTGGCTGTCCCTCCTGGCCCCCCCCCCGTGAACACAGGCGCTTCTGGTGCCAGAAGGGGGGCCCTTCCTTCAGCGGCCTCCTCCTCCTCCTCCTCCTCCTCCTCCTCCTCCTCCTCCTCCCCTCATTCGGAAACGAGAACATACAGTGGGGGCGCGCAGCCGACCCTCGGCAATAGAGTGAACGTCAGAAAAGGCATCATCGCCAACCGCCAGCCCCCAAGGTTGTCGCCCAGTTCAGTTCTGCGCACGTTTTGGACGATAGCGGTCAGCGTTGCACTATTTGTAAAGGCTCGGCGTCTCAGAAATCTCTAGTTGACTGGTTGCGAACCCCGTATTTTATATTGGAGCCCGTCGACGGAACCCTCTTTGAGGTGCCTGCCCACAAACAAATACATTGTGCTGGGGGATGGATTCATGAATCTCACACGCTTTTTTACCACACGGACCTCGGCCTGTGGTATTGTGGTACCTGTGGGTGTATAGCGAGTGCTCAGCTTCGGTCCCTTCGAGAGAGGTGCCGCGAGCACCCCACGGATACCACGAGAGTGTACCTTTCCAGGATCAGTACAGGTCTTTGGCTTAAGGTTCTCTCATGGAGAGAGCGGATTGCCAGAGGCATCGATCCTGCTTAATTCTTTTTAACGCTTCGCGTTTTCACCAGTTCAGTTCCAGTTACAGTGGGGGCGCGCATCGAGAAACCACATGCTTTTCGTCAGGGTATCCTGGGTTTCTTCGCCCCGCGCGCTTCGCGGTGTCTTCTCGCAGCCGTTGAAAAAGCTGCTGCGTTCAGGGTGCTCCAGGTTTCCCCTCAGGAGCCTTCGCGCACAGGTTTTCAGGCTTGGGGTTCTTGCGGCCGCGCCCGCGCTGTATGCTTTGCCAGTGTTTTTTTTGTTGTTTGTTTTGTTTTTTGTTTTTGTTTCTCCAATCCCAGGACTTTGTGAGTGTCGGAAACGACATTGGGGTGGTGTGGTGTACACTTCTGTCTCCGTTTCGCGGGGAAGTACCGAACAATGTAGACACCAAGGTCGCGTATACACCAGGATCCACTCTCCTGTTCAAATTACAGTGCAGAGCCGGAAGAAGCGTCGGTGTATATAGAGTTTGTTTGCCTACTCCTCTCATCGGCGACGAGCGGTGGGGGAGAAGCGAGAAGGGGCGAGCCATCTCAGAAGGCTTTCTGACAAGTTTTCTGAGCCTTTCCCGAAGACGCAGGAAACCTCTCAGACGGCGCGAGGGCTTCTGAGAAGTCCCGCCGCCTTCTGATGAGGCTTTCTCCCTCTCATTTTCCCCCCTCGCTCGCCGCCGAGTTTCGCCGATGCGCATCCCCATGTCCATCCTCACCGTCCCACCACCCCAGTTGGGGATATGCCCCTCGAAACTCGAAGGGGGGCAGCCTGCGTCTCCATCTGGGGGGGCGAATCGGCCAGTGGTTCCAGGCCACGCCCGTGGGCACAGGGATTGGTTAAACGACCCAGACGTCCAGACGCTCTAATTTTTTTGATGCGTGGGCCCTGGAGGTCCGGACCGGGCCCTCGGAGGCCGAAAACAGCCGAAATCCCGCCGCTCCAATTTCTTTGGAGCGTCGGAGCTCTGGGGATGCTCATCCTCACCTCCCGCGCGGGCGTCTCCAGCGGGCGTCTCCGGCGGACCCGCCCGCTGCGACCGCGGGCGGGCGCCGGGACGACGGCCCCGCCGGTTGGCCTCAGCGGGCCGCTCGCTTCGGCAGGCGGCTTTGGGATGTGCGTCGCCCGCCTACGAGCCAGAGCATTCGCCACTCCGACCTTCCTCCTCCCCCTACTCCAAAGTTCTTACTGGGCGTCGGGGGGGCGTTACCTCCGCCGACAGCCCAGCCCCACATCGACCCCCCGTCGCGGGCAGCCACCGCGCGCCGAAGGCGCTCCGACCCCCGTCGCGGCGCGACGACGAGGCGAGGTTGACCCCCGTCGGGGGGGTACTCCCCCACGCTTATTAAGAGACCCAGAGTGCCCTCCGCAGTTCGTCTTCCTCCTCTTTCCTCTTCGCCCTGCTCAACCTCATCCTCGTCCTCCTCCCTCCTCCGTCCTCCCTTCTCCTCCAATGTCCACCTCCACCTCCTCCTCCTCCTTTTTCTCCTTCTCGTTCTGCTCCTTCCTCGACCCTACTTGCTGTACGGCGCAGCCCGATGGTGGGAGTCGTCTTTTCAACCTTCAACCCCGAGGGGAACTTCAGGCCTGGGGGTTCGCTGTCTGGCTCCTTTCCTTCCCAGGAGACCAGTGCCGTATTTTTTTGGCAACGTGGCTCCCCGGAGGTCTTGGCCCCTTCCTTGGGACCAGCTTTTCCTACCGAGCCGTTTTTTGACGGTCCTTGGGCTCGGGGAGGCCTCCCATATGCTCACAGTTGCCAAAAGCCTTCCGTCGTGTTTGTTTCGCGCCGTGAAGAAAACAACACGGCATTAACTCAAACATTCGACGGTTTGCGTGGATTTTTTTTGATTTGCGCCAGGGCCCCCCTGGCGGCGCCTCTAGCGCGGCCCCTGGCGCCCTTCCGCGATCCAGGAAGGGGTGACCAGCGCAGATCCAAGAAATCCGCGCGGACCTTCGAAAGTTTGTGTTTATGCCGATTTCGTTCCTCCAACGACGCGAGGATGTCATGGTCGCCCCGTTTCGGAACTGAGTCGGATCTTGAGCTCGAGCTGGTTGAGCGCCCCCCACTTTTGGACTGCCGCCAGTCCTGGGCCAGCTATGTGTTCCTCGAGGTTAAGATCCAGATCACTTCGGTCAGGATCTGGATGCTAAGGACGACTCAAACCACGGCGCTATACAGTGCAGCGCAATTCATCGCGGCATGGCACATCTCACTCAGCACGGCACAGTACATCACAACCCCTGGCACGGTACACCACGATCGATATTTTCAGCATTTCCATTGCCTGTCGCCCAAACCGGTGTCTTGAATGCGTTGCCATGCCTCATAGCTCAGCATTTCTTTCCAGATCGTGGGTCGATCATGTTTCCGGAGAGAATTCGGTTGGGAATGTTGGTTTATCTCGTCGTTCTGCCGGTTCTGGCCCTCCACGCTTCGGCGTGATACGCTATCCACGTCCCCATTCCTAAGCGTCAACGCCCTGAGCGTTCCCCCTTTGGCCGGGCATAGCGTGTTGCCAGGGCCGCCGCCGCGACACGCTAAGCAGCACGTCCTGGTCGTAACGTCAGTTCCACTTTGTTTTGATATAGTCGCATTCCCTGATGCGGCGAGGGAGTGCTGGCAACGTTAGAAGAAGAGACCGGCGGAAGAGAATTATGCGTACCAGGAGAGGGTGATATCTCCCAACTGGGAGTGGCGATGCAGACTCGCCAGCCCATTGCATGCACGAGCACCTACATGGACCTTGGCAGCCATGATTGCCAGATCAATGGCAACGGTGCCAATTGATTGTGACTACTGTTGCGTCTGAAGCTGTTACCCCTCCCTGTTGTTGTTGAACTCTGAAATCTGAAGAATAATTATTGTTGATCCCCCCAGTCCGGTGCACATTGCTTTTTCTCGATTGAAGTGGGAAAGTCTTGAGGGTCAAACTGTGTCGTTGACCCCTGGGTTACAACAGCAACGGCTACCGCCTAAGACTTTCTCACAATTTGGCCAGGACCCCCGCTCCCGCCCGAGACTTCCTCGCATTTTATTCAGGACTCGCGCTCTCGCTTGGGTCTTCCTTACAATTTATCCAGGAATCGCTCTCCCGGCGCTCTGGAGTCGCGCTCTTGCTGGAGACTTGCTTCCAATTTACTGAAGAATAGCGTCCTTGCGTTGGACATTTTTGCAATTTGCTCAAGCGCCGCGCTCGCGACACCCAGGCACACAGGAGTCGCGCTCACGTTTAGGACTCCCTCACAGATTACATAAGAATCGGCGGGATCTCGCTGCCCTTCGTGGCCCCGTTGCAGCCCTTCGTGGCCCCCTCGCTGCCCTTCGCTGCCCCGTTGCAGCCCCTCGTGGCCTCCTCGCTGCCCTTCGTGGCCCCGTTGCAGTCCTTCGGGGCCCCCTCGCTTTGTTTCGTGGCCCCGTTGTAGCCCTTCGTGGCCCCCTCGCTGCCCTTCGTGGCCCCGTCGCAGCCCTTCGTGGCCCCGTTGCAGCCCTTCGCGGCCCCCTCGCTGCCCTTCGTGGCCCCCTCGCTGCTTTTCGTGGCCCCATAAATGTATGCCCTTCGTGGCCCCCGCTCGTTCGCGCCCGTGGTGGCCCCATATGCATGCCCTTCGTGGTCCCGCTGTCGCCCTTCGTGGCCCCCTCGCTGCCCTTCGTGGCCCCGTTGCTGCCCTCAGTGGCCCCGTCCTTGCCCTCAGTGGCCCCGTCCTTGCATGCCTTTCGTGGCCCCCGTTCGTTCGAGCGCGTTGTGGCCCCATGTGCATGCCCTTCGTGGCCCCGCTGTCGCCATTTCCGGCCCCCTCACTGTCCTACGTGGCCCAGTTGCTACCTTCAGTGGCCCCGTCGTTGCCTTCTGTGGCCCCGCATGATCTGCCCTTCGTGGCCCCCGATCGTTCGCGCCCGTCGTGGCCTCATGCGCATGCCCTTCGTGGCCCCGTTGTCGCCCTTCGTGGCCCCCTTCCTGCTCTTCGTGGCCCCGCTGTCGCCCTTCGTGGCCCCCTCGCTGCCCTTCGTGGCCCCGTTGCTGCCCTCAGTGGCCCCGTCCTTGCCCTCCGCGGCCCAGTATACGCATGCCCTTCGTGGCCCCCGCTCGTTCGCGCTCTTCGTGGCCCTATACGCATTCCCTTCGTGTCCCCGCTGTCGCCCTTCGTGGCCTACTTCGTGCCCTTGTGGCCGTGCTGTCGTTCTCTCTCGCTCTCGCTCTCGCTTTCGCTCGTCGTCGACGCCGTCGTCGTCGTCGTCGTCGTCGTCGTCGTCGTCGTCGTCGTCGTCGTCGTCGTCGTCGTCGCCGCCGTCGTCGTCGTCGTCGTCGTCGTCGTCATCGTGGTCGGTCCCCTGTCCGTTCCTCTTGGGGTCGGGTCGACGGTCCGCGGCCGCCCCGCCGATCAGCGCTGCCGCTGGCCAGGCCGACGGTCCGCGGCCGCCCCTCCGCTTGCTAGGGCCCGGCCTGCAGGGAAGAAAGGTATACCCCCCAAAAGGGGTTCGATCGAAGACGAAGAGGGCGGGTATCGAGGCTTTGGGGAATACGCGTTATTGGACACTCGAGCAGATAAGGGCGAACAGTCTTAAAATGATTGTTGTTGAATTCTCACTTCTGAAGAATAATTGCTGTTGATCCCCCCACAGGTGCATATTGTTTGTTCTAAATCAAAGTGTGCCCCTCGACGCTCGCACCCGGTTTTTTGCAGGGAAAATCTGGTGCTCAAGCTGGGCCCTTGGCCCCCGGGTTACAACAACAACGGCTACCGCTTAAGACTTCCTCGCAATTTAGCCAGGGCCCCCGCTCCCGCCCGAGACTTCCTCGTATTTTATTCAGGACTCGCGCTCTCGCTTGGGCCTTCCTCACAATTTATTGAGGAATCGCTTTCCCGACGCTCTGGAGTCGCGCTTTCGTTTGAGACTTGCTTCCAATTTACTGAAGAGTAGCGTCCTTGCGTTGGACATTTTTGCAATTTGCTCAAGCGCCGCGCTCGCGACACCCAGGCACCCAGGAGTCGCGCTCACGCTGAGGACTCCCTCACAAAGTATCTAGGAATCGGTGTCTCGCAGCCCTTCGTGGCCCCGTTGCAGCCCTTCGTGGCCCCCTCGCTTTGTTCCGCTGCCCCGTTGCAGCCCTTCGTGGCCCCCTCGCTGCCCTTCGTGGCCCTGTTGCAGCCCTTCGTGGCCCCCTCGTTGCCATTCGTGGCCCCACATATGCATGCCATTCGTGGCCCCCGCTCGTTCGCGCCCGTGGTGGCCCCGTTGCAGCCCCTCGTGGCTCCCTCGCTGCCCTTCGTGGCCCCCTCGCTGCCCTTCGTGGCCCCGTCGCAGCCCTTTGTGCCCCCTCGCTTTGTTTCGTGGCCCCGTTGCATCCCTTCGTGCCCACTCGCTGCCCTTCGTGGCTCCGCATATGCATGCGCTTCGTGGCCCCCGCTCGTTCGCGCCCGTGGTGGCCCCATATGCATGCCCTTCGTGGTCCCGCTGTCGCCCTTTGTGGCCCCCTCGCTGCCCTTCGTGGCCTCGTTGCTGCCCTCAGTGGCCCCGTCTTTGCCCTCCGCGGCCCAGTATACGTATGCCCTTTGTGGCCCCCGTTCGTTCGCGCGCCCGTTGTGGCCCCATGTGCGTTCCCTTCGTTCCCACTGTCCTACGTGGCCCCCATGTCGTGGCCCCGCTGTCGCCTTTTGTAGCCCCTCACTGTCCTACGTGGCCCGCGTGGCCCAATTGCTACCCTCAGTGGTCCCGTCGTTGCCTTCTGTGGCCCCGCATTCTGTGGCCTTCGTGGCCCCCGCTCGTTTGCAGTCTTCGTGGCCCCATACGCATTCCCTTCGTGTCCCCGTTGTCGCCTTTCGTGGCCTACTTCGTGTCCTTGTGGCCCTGCTGTCGTTCTCTCTCGCTTTCGCTTTAGTCGCCGTCGTCGTCGTCGTCGTCGTCGTCGTCGTCGTCGTCGACGTCTTCGTCGTCGTCGTCGTCGTCGTCGTCGTCGTCGTCGTCGTCCCCTGTCCGTCCCTCTTGGGGTCGGGTCGACGGTCCGCGGCCGCCCCGCCGATCAGCGCTTCCGCTGGCCAGGCCGACGGACCGCGGCCGCCCTGCCGCTTGCCGGGGCCCGGCCTGCAGGGAAGAAAGGTATACCCCCCAAGGGGGGTTCGATCGAAGACGAAGAGGGCGGGTATCGAGGGTTTGGGGAATACGCGTTATTGGACACTCGAGCAGATAAGGGCGAACAGTCTTAACATGATTGTTGTTGTTGTGGTTGTGGTTGTGGTTGTGGTTGTGGTGGTGGTGGTGGTGGTGGTGGTGGTGGGGGTGGTGGTGGTGGTTGTTGTTGTTGTTGTTGTTGTTGTTGTTGTTGTTGTTGTTATTGTTGTTGTTGTTGTTTTTGTGTTTGTTGTTGTTGTTGCTGCTGTTGTTGTTGTTTTTTGTTCGTTTGTTGTGTGCTGGTTTTTGGTTTGTTGATTTTGTTTTTTTGGTATTGTTGTATTTGTTGTTGTTGGGTTTGTTGTTGTTGTTGCTGCTGTTGCTGTTGCTGTTGCTGCTGTTTTTGGTGTTGTTGTTGTGGTTGTGGTTGTGGTTGTGGTTGTGGTTGTGGTTGTTGTTGTTGTTGTTGTTGTTGTTTTTTTTTGTTGTTGTTGTTGTTTTTGTTGTTGCTGTTGTTGTTGTTGTTGTTGTTGAACACTATTTCTTCTTAAGAATAATTATTGTTGGGACCCCTGGTGCACGCCCCCCCCGCCGCGCCTAGGCCGCAGCCACGTTTTCATCATTTTCGTGAGGAAACCTCAGGTAAAACGATGTGATCCAGATCCGGTTGTTTTGTTGTAATCCGTTTTCCCTTGCAAAAAACACTATAAAATGACATTTCTTGTTCTAATATAATCAAATTTCAAGAATCCCTTGCAAAAAATAAGGTAAAGTGGACATTCGCGCGCGCAAGACGAAATCCTTCCAAAAGCTTAGTGTTCGGAGCGATTTTAACATAAAAACATCAAAAAACCAATGGTTTTTCAACAAAAAAATGTCAAAATCTCATCCCGCGCGCTCTTGCGGATTCGTAGGAAACCCAACACTTTTTAAACATTTCTGTCAAACGGGCTTTTGCGAGCAACTTTTTCGAACTTCTGCAACAACGGTTGCGCACCTGCCAGGGCCATCATCCCTGTCAAATAATACCATGCGGGACACATTCGTTTTTTCTTCGCGCGCGCACGCCGTCGTCGTCGGCCGCGGGGCCCTGAATAGTAGCCACGGTCGTCCGCATGCCACGAAGTGAAGTGTCCGAACGTCATAGGGCGGGAAGCTGGGTGTGGGTGGTGGCGAAGAGTCGTTTGGAAATTTGGTAGAGCTTGAACCGGCCCCCCCACAAAGTGGGGGTATTGCCCGCCTCCTATGAAAACCCTGGCACTGGTGAGAACGGAGTGTCCCCAGTCTTAAATGATTGTTGTTGTTGTTGTTGTTGTTGTTGTTGCTGCTGCTGCTGCTGCTGCTGCTGCTGTTGTTGTTGTTGTTGTTGTTGTTGTTGTTGTTGAATCGTAATTTCTAGGGATACTTATTGTTGATATCCAGAAACGGTTCCGGGCGCTTTCGCCTCGACGCCGGCTAGATTTTCTCCGAAAGCGAGCCTCCCGCTCGAGCATTGGCTTGACCCCAAAAGTGCGCCCATGGAGACCCAGCTACGACAACAACGGTTCCCGCTCGATACTTCCTGACAGTTTACTTCAAGACACCCTGGCCAGAGATGCCTCCGAACTCAGGAACGGCGCTCTCGCTCGAGACTTCCTCGCAATTCAATCAAGTTTGCGGGGGCCCAGCCACGACGACAAAGGCTCGTGCTCGATACTTCCTCACGATTTACTCCGAGAGCCCCTGGCCAGGAAGGCCCCCGAACTCAGGAACGGCGCTTTCGCTCGAGACTTCCTCATGATTCAGTCAAATTGGTGGAGGCCCACATGCGACGACAAGGGCTCCTGTTTGATACTTCGTCAATATGGATTCGCAAAGGCCCTTGCCCACCGAGGTCCTGGCGCGCTGCACACAGGGACCGTAGCATGCTGCCCGCTGGTCCTCCGGCGCAGCCCACATAGGCGCCAAGCGCGCCCACAGAGGCGCCCCCGCGCTGCCCACAGAGGCCCCAAGCGCGCCCATAGAAGGCCCAGCGCGCTGCCCATTGAGGCCCCCGACCCAGCCCACAGAGGCTCTAGCCCACAGGCTCCAAGCGCGCCCACAGCGGCCCCAGCGCGCTGTCCAATGAGGCCCTCCGGCGCAGACCACAGAGGGCCAAACCTTTGCCCCAAGCGTGCCCACGGAGGCCCCAACGCGCTGCCCCCGGAGGCCCCCCGTTCCACAGAGGCCCCCGACACAGCCCACAGAGGCCCCAGCCCACAAAGGCCCCGAGCGCGCCCACAGACGCCCTCCGGCACAGCCCGCAGAGGCTCCAAGCGCCCCCACAGAGGCCCCAGCCCGCAGAGGCCCCAAGCGCGCCCACAGGCTCCCGCGCGCTGACTGAGGCCCCCGCCGCAGCCCACAGAGGCCCCGAGCGTGCCCACGGAGGCCCCAGCGCGCTGCCCACTGAGGCCTCGTCTTCCTACAAAGGCCCCACACGCGCCCGCAGAGGCTCCTGCCTACAGAGGCGCCAAGCGCGCCGAGGCCCCCGCACGCTGCCCATTGAAACCCTCCGGCACAGCCCACAGAGGTCCCAGCGCGCCCGCAGAGGCCCCAGTCCACAGAGGCCCAAACGCACCCACTGAGGCCCCAAGAGCGTTCACAGAGACCCCAGCGCGCTGCCCACTTGGGCCCCAGCCCACAGGCAATAAGCGCGCCCACGGAATTTCCAGCGCGCTGCCTTCTGAGGCCCCCCGCCAACGCCCACAGAAACCCCGCGCGCGCCCACAGAGGCCCCAGCCCACAGAGGCCCCGAGCGCGCCCACGAAAGCACCCGCGCGCTGCCACCGAGGCCTCCGACACAGCCCACAGCGGCCCCAAGCACGCCCACAGAGGCCTTAGCCCGCAGAGGCCCCAAGCGCGCCCACAGAGGCCCCAGCGCGCTGCCCGCTGAGGCGCCCGACGCAGCCCACAACGGCCCCAGCCCACGGAGACCCGAAACGCGCCCACAGAGGTCCCAGCGCGCTGCCCCCGGAGGCCCCCAAACACAGCCCACAGAGGCCCCAAGCGCGCCCACAGAGGCCCCAGCCCACAGAGGCCCCGAGCGCGCCCGCAGAGGCCCCCGCGCGCTGCCCAGTGAGGCCCCCGACGTAGCCCACTGAGGCCCCAAACGCGCCCACACAAGCCTCAACCCGCAGAGGCCCCAAGCGCGCCCACACAGGCTCCCGCGCGCTGTCCACTGAGGCTCCCGACGCAGCCCACAGAGGCCCCAGCCCACAGAGGCCCCAAGCGCGCCCATGGAGGTCCCAGCGCGCTGCCCCCGGAGGCCCCCCGACTCAGCCAACAGAGGCCCCACGGGCGCCCACGGAGGCCCCAGCCCGCAGAGGCCCCAAGCGCGCCCGCAGAGGCCCCAGCCCGAAGAGGTCCCAGGAACGGCGCTCTCGCAGGAGACTTCTTCGCAATTCAATCAAGTTCGCGGATGCCCATCCGCGACGACAAGGCTCCCGCTCGATATTTCCTCGCCATCTGGGAGGCCCTGGCCAGAGAGGTTCCCGAGCTCAGGAACAGCGCTCTCGCTGTGGACATCCGCGCATCTCAGTCAAATTAGTGGGGACCCAGCCGTGATGATAATTAAGGGCTCCCGCTCGATGCTTCCTCGCGATTTGCTCCGAGAGGCCCTCTCGCGTGGTCCATCCTTCTCTTCCCCCGTCCGTCCTCCCTTCCCCTGTTTTAGGAGATGCGCTAAATGTGCGCGGCAAGTGGAGAAGATATACCCCGAGAGGGTACGGTCGAAGACAAGGAGGGCGGGTATCAAGGGTTTGGGATATACGTGTTGCGTGGCACGCGATCAAATAATAACAAACTGCCTTAAAGTGATTGTTGTTATTGTTGCTGCTGTTGAACGCTCACTATTGAGGAATAGTTATTGTTGATCTCTCCTCCGGTTCCCGGCGCTCGCACCCGAATTTTTACAAGGGAAAGTCTTCCTCCTCAAATTGTGCCCCTGGCACCGAAACGCGTGTTTTCACTTGTCCAGGTCGCCCAGGCACAGCACAGCCCTCGGCACGGTACATCAATATCGATACCCTTAGCATTGCAGCCTGGCATGTTGCCTGGCACGTTCCGCGGAGCGTCCCGTGGCGAGTCCCCCTGCCACGTCGCGCGGTGCACGTCCATTGGCACGTTCCGTAGCGCGTCTCCTTGGCACGTCCCGCGGTGCGTGCCCATGGCACGTCCCCTGGCACGTCGCCTGGCGCGTCCCTTGGGACGTTCCGCGGCGCGTCCTCTGGGCATGTTCCCTCTGTCGATTAGTTCTGGGGCAGCTACCATCTGCTCAGGCAGCTCGAGCTTACGATCCAGATCAGTTCGGTGAGGACTCGGATGCCAGGGAGGACTCGATCCACAACGCTAGATAGAGCACAATCGCGGCATGGCACATCGCAGTTCAGCACGGCCCAGCACAGCACAGCCATCGGCACGGTACATCAAGATCGATACACTCAACTAAGCACCTTGGCATGTTCCTTGGCGCGTTCAGTGGCGAGTCCACCTGGCACGTCGCGCGGCGCGTCCCCTGGCACGTCCCTCGGCACGTCCATTGGCACGTTCC
The DNA here is from genome assembly GCA_963575745.1 of Prorocentrum cordatum. Classification (NCBI taxonomy): domain Eukaryota; class Dinophyceae; order Prorocentrales; family Prorocentraceae; genus Prorocentrum; species Prorocentrum cordatum. The sequence continues at coordinate 29,818 of CAUYUJ010022484.1, forward strand.
GTAGCGCGTCCCCTTGGCACGTCCCGCGGTGCGTGCCCATGGCACGTCCCCTGGCACGTCGCCTGGCGCGTCCCTTGGGACGTTCCGCGGCGCGTCCTCCTGGCATGTTCCCTCTGTCGATTAGTTCTGGGGCAGCTACCATCTGCTCAGGCAGCTCGAGCTTACGATCCAGATCAGTTCGGTGAGGACTCGGATGCCAGGGAGGACTCGATCCACAACGCTAGATAGAGCACAATCGCGGCATGGCACATCGCAGTTCAGCACGGCCCAGCACAGCACAGCCCTCGGCACAGTACATCATCATCGATACATTCAGCATTGCATGTGCCCGTCGCCCAATCAGGTGTCTTTGAAATGTTGCAATGCCTTAGATTTTTAATCGCTTCGCTCATTCCGCCGGCCCGTATTGTGCCATCGCAGGCGTTTGCTTGAGCGTTCGTGGCCTCTTGGAGCCTCGGTGGGGCCGTTTGGGGCCTCTTGGCGCCTCTTTTTAGGCCTCTTGGAGAACTCGGGAGGCCTCCAGGGGGCCTCCTGAGCTCTCGTGACGGTCCCTTGGGGGGCTTTCGGCGGGCTCTTGGCGGTATTTGTTGGTCCTCTTGGGGCCTGGGGCCTGACGTTGTTGGTCCTCTTGGGGCCTCACGGGAGCTTATTGGGGCGTCTTGGGGGTGTCTTGGAGAGTCTCTTGGGGCCTCTTTCGGGGTCCTGGGCGCCTTCTGGGGCGGAGGGCTCGATTTTTCAGTTCTCGGTTCCCTTCTTGAGCCCCTCTTGGGCCCGTCTTGGGGCCTCTTGGTCCCGAGCTTGGGGTCCCGAGCTTGTGCCCGTTGCAGGAGCTGGCGCGTCGTACTGCATCCTCGCCAAACTTCTCGGACATCTTCGTGCTCAGGATGGAGGCTGGGCTGCAGGCCACCTCCATTAGCTTGACCCCTCCATGGGCGAGTAGTGCCTCGAGGTCCTCGGTGTGGTTGGTCTCCTTGATGCACCTCGCAAGCCAGCGCTGCTTCCGTGGGTCCAGCTCCTTCGTGTGGTTCAGACCCCGTCCAGACCATCCTGATTGGAACCCACTGGAAGAAAGCTCCCGTCGGACATGCTCGGTGCCCTCGGCTGCTCCTCAAGCCTCTCCAGTCTCTGGTTGAGCTGGCCCAGCGCTGATAGCATCTCCTCCTGGACGCGGCGGTTGGCCTGCTTCTCCTCCAGGTCTGCAGCCTGCTTCTCCTCCTTCGCGAGCTCGTCCTCCACCAGAACGTCCACTGTCCTTCGGCGAGATGACCTCGCGCCCCTTCGAGCCCTGGTCGGCTCCACTGGGACATCCACACGGTTCCTGGCCATCTGCTTCTGTAGTTGGACGACCCCCGTCCCGTTGAGCTACGAGACAAACCTGACGAGCTCCCAGCTGCTCTCTCAGTTCGCCTTCCTCTTGGCCCACTCGGCGTAGAACGGGTACTGGATCAGGACCTGCTGGTAGGTCATGGCGCCGTGTTTCCCTAACCCCATGTAGTCGGTCGGCATCGGCGTGGTCTTCTGGAGGACTGCCCTTGCGGATCGCTAACTTGAGCGCGGCACTCGTTATGTTCGGCGTCATGTGGGCCCCGACCTGAGTCGCCTTCTCGATCAGCTCGGCCTTCTTCATGGAGCTGATGCCCTTCACGGCCTTCTGTGCCTCCGTCTCGTTCCGCGAGAACAGGTTCTCCTTGATGATCTGCTTCAGCTCGTCCGAGCTCCAGGCGGTGCTGAAGGGGAGGCCAAGCTCCTCGATCACCTTCACCGCCTCCGCCTTGAGGAGTCCCTGCACCCCACTGAGTGATGTTGGCATTGCCCCTACCCGGGTCGCACTGGCACGCGGTCCTGACACAGGCTTGCTGGAGGGCCCCTCGAATGAAGCCGCTGCAGAGCATCCCTCTGCCATCGACAGGCGGCGGCGGGGGATCCGGATGATATTGCAGGTCTCGCGGTGCTGGTTGCCCCACTGAGTCGATCGATCCACCTGCTGGAGATCGTGCCGGGCTCGAGCGGCAACGGCTATGGACGTGTCCGTGACCCCCGCCAGGATCTGGTGACCACTCGGCCTGCTCTCTCGATTCTGGTTCGACCGAAGGTTGGCTGACGTCGGGGATTGCAGCATTCCTCATCTCGCACTGTGCGCCGATCCTGGCCCTGCTCTGAGTCCTGGCTCGTAACTGCACTCTGCCGGCCCCACTCAGAGATGTGGCGGCTGATCTCGATGAAATTTTGCAGCTGGTCCGGGTCCTTGACCTTCTGCTCGAGGAGGTCATCCACTAGGCTCATGTAGTACTGGCCACCATCTGGCGACTCCTCAAGCTGGACTGGGACATCTGGGGCCAGCTTCACGTCTACTGCGACACCGGTGTCGCAATCCACGACTGCCCCCAGCTTCTTCAGCACCTTCTCAGACACAAAAATCAAGACAACCTTCGCAAAGCCGTTGATGGCGATGTCTCCCTGCACGCCCGCGCCCGTGATCCCGAACTACACCTGTCCGTAGGCGCGCTCCTTCTCGCCGTTCCCGAAGCTGTACTCCGGGCGGTAGTCGAGGTTCGCGCCCTGGAGCCGTGTCTCCCCGTACTTCTCCATGTTCTTGCCGGCAACGATGTCAAGCCTACGCTCGCCTCCCGTGGCGTCCGTGCAACCCAGGTCGACGATCCCCTTGCCCTCACGGATGGCCTGCTCTGCAAACATCGCCTCGCACGTCGAGTCCCCAGACTCCTGCTCGGCAACCATCGCGGCCACGAGGTTGAACTTCAGCTCCTTCCTGCAGGTGGCCACCCTCGCGCTTGCGTCTGTCGAGCTCGTCGTGCCACCTCGGAGGCGTGGGTCATTGACGGTCAGGACATTCCTGCAGCCAATGAGCTCCACCACACTTCGTGCACTTCTTCTGGCCCTTGTTCGGTTGCTTGAGCTGTCCCCTGCCTCTGAACTGGTGGCCCATCGGCCGGCGCGACCCCGCTGGAAATCCTCCGCCGGCTCCTCGGCCACCGCCCTTGGCAGGGTTAGCCGGTCGCCCTCCACGGTAGAAGCCCCGGCTCAGGCGACTGTCCGCCTGTGCCTCGCGAGCCCGGCGAAGGGTCCGCTGGGCGCTGTGGATCGCGGCCAGGGCCTCCGCCTCCTCCTGCTGGGCCGCCGAGTACGTTTCGATGTCGTCCTGATCTGCCTCGGCTTGGTCGGGCTCCTCGTCGTACATCCCCGGAGGCTCCTGACCTGCCGCGAAGCTGCCGGCTTCCAGGTCGTCCTCCTCGGCGTCCATCCATGTACGGGCATCCTCTCTTAGCTGGGCTGCATATGCCTTCGGGTACTTGGCCTGTCCGTCGCGCTCGGCTAGGTCATCATCTTCCCAGCTCGATATCAGCTTCTCGCGTATGATGTTGATGTCGAGCGATCCTCCTGTCGTGGTCAAGATCGCCGATCTCTCGCGGGAATCAGCGCCTGAGCGCGTGAGCATCAGCCAGCCGAGGACGAGTCCTGGGCAGACCTCTGGCACCTCGTCGAGCTCCTTCTCAGCCTCAGCGTCCGGGGCTGCAGCACTCCAGTGGTGGGAGTCCTCAGTCTCCTTGTCGTCTCATCCGTTCGTGTACTCCCATGTCCACTCAGAGTCGAACGGCCAGTCCTTCTCGATCCATCTTCATGGCCTGGACGTCTTCTGGACCGTTGACGATGAGCTGGACACTGGGACCGACTGTCCCAGGGCGCGCGCAAGCGCGCGTCGGAGGTACTGGTAGCCTGTCTTGAAGCGGTCCGTCCACTGCTGCATCGGCTCGAGCTTCCTGCGCTTCGTCTTGATCAGGAATGTCTTGAGCTCCTGGCCGACATGAGGCACAGCTTGACGCGAGCATCTTCGCTCGAGCCAAGCCAAAAGCCTCTCGACCCCGTCTACTCTGGAGAGCCAGCCTGGCTTGCAGCGTTCAACCGCGACCTCGGCCCTGCTCGTGAGTCGTGCCTCGAGCCTCGGGTCGCACAGGTACCTGTCCTCTCTCTTGGTGCCCTCCTGGTACTGGAGAGCCTTCCGTCCGTACGTCCGCCAGGTCTTAGGGTCTCCATCCCAGCCTGGCACCTTCTCCCGATGATCGTCACTCGACTTCATCGCAAGGTTCCGTGTCAACCACGGTCTCCTGCTACCATCCAAGTCTAGTTGGGTATAGCGCAGTGGTATATTTTATCTCTCCACCCGTCGATCTTCGTCAGATCGGGCTCCTCTCCAGGAGCCTCTAGTCAAAAACGTGTGCCCCTAAGCACAAGCGAGGGGGCGCTCGCTTGAGCCAAAATGGCCACGGGCATACATGGCATAAGCACGCTCACCTCACATGGAATGTTCAGGCTTGTCAGTAAGGAAATCTGCAGCCCGAGGGGCCTCTTGGGCCCCTCTTGGGCCTCTCTTGGGCCATCTTGGGACCATCTTGACGCCTCAAGAGCGCATCGGAAGCGAAAATGAGAGAAATAACACATCATTGGTTTCTGTAGGCTTTTGAATGATTGTGGCTTCTTTGGGGGATCCTCAGGGGCTCCGAGAGCACTTGGAACCGTCTTGTGGCCCCAGCCGGGCCTCTTGGAGGTATGTTGGAAGCTATCTTGGACCATCTCAGGCTATCTTGAGCCGCCTTGGAGGTCATCTTGGGTCTTGGAGCATCGGAGGCTCTCTTGGAGCCATCCTGGGCCATCTTGGACGCTCTAACCCCTCCGCCCCGTCCCTTCGTCCAGACCCAGGGAGGGGGGTGGGGGGGCGAGGCAAGCCTCCCGCAGGGACGAGGGTTTTGGGAAGGGGAGAGATATCGCTGGACCAACTTAGCCCAGAAGGCTGGTGGGAGACCTTGTCCACCCGTGTACCCGCCCTCCTCGTCCTCGTCGTCGTCGTCGTCGTCCTCCTCCTCCTCCTCCTCCTCCTCCTCCTCCTCCTCCCTCCTCCTCCTCCCACCGCCCCCTCCCACCCGCCCTCCTCGTCCTCCTCGCTCCTCCTCCCACCCCCCCTCCCACCCGCCCTCCTCCTCCTCCTCTTCCTCCTCCTCCTCCTCCTCCTCCTCCTCCTCCCACCGCCCCCTCCCACCCGCCCTCCTCGCCCTCCTCGCTCCCTCAGCCTCGGACACGGCTGTGGACTGCGCCCCCCTGCCCTCCGCCCGCCCCCTGCGCCGCCACGGCGGGCCCGCTCCATTCACCGCCACCCACCGACCCCCCCCCCCGCCCAACCCGAAGGCCCCGATGGTCCGCATCGTGTCACCGACCCCCATCCCCATCCCCATCCCCTGCCCCCCCCAAATTACCCCCCAGTTGGGGATGCACCCCTCGAAAGCCAAAGGACACGGCCTGCATCCCCATCCCCCCCATCCCCATCCCCAGCCCCCCCCAAATTACCCCCCAGTTGGGGATGCACCCCTCGAAAGCCAAAGGACATGGCCTGTATCCCCATCCAGGGGGGTAAATCGGCCAGTGGGGCCCAGGCCACACCGCTGGGGGCAGGGATCGGACAAACGATACTAAGATTTGCCATCCATTTCCACTGGGGGTGGGTGGGGAGCAATGATAAACACATATGAAGTCCGCACCCCCCTCAACCCGAAATTCGGGTCCTCGGGTTGGGTTAGGGGTGGTCTGGCAGGTAGTCGTCCATGGACCCACCGGCCGGCCCGGAGGACGGCGAGGTGTGCCTGACCATCATGAAAGCCATGCGCGCGGATGGCGTGGTGCCAGACCAGGACGGGCGGGACGGAGGAGGGGGTGCCTCCTCATCGCTTCTTCCTCCAGTCCCCCCCCCGCCCTGTGGTCTCCTGTCTACCCGAGAGCGCAAACAGCGGCACAATGCAGACAGGACACATTCGAGTGTCAGCGCGGGTGTCTTGGGTCAGCGCTAGGCCCCCCCGTCCGCTTCTGGTGGCGCTGTTGTTCTCACCCGAAAACTACTGCGCGGATCATCCTGCTCTCGTGCGGATCAGGATGTGGTTCCGCGGCGAGCGAGGGGGTAGTGAGGAGGAGAGGGCCTTCTCAGAAGGCGGCGGGACTTCTCAGAAGCCCCTGCGCCTTCTGAGAAGTTTTCCATGTCTTCGGGGAAGGCTTGGGAAACTTCTCGGAGGGCCGGGGGACTTCCAGGCCTTCTGAGAAGGCCCGCCTTCTCTCACCTTCCCCCCCGGGCGCGCCGCTTAGTGGTGGAGGATCGCTGCATCTGGCATGTCCTATGATGCACTCCTGGCTCTCAGTCGGGCCTGTCCCTCTACAGGGGGAATATTCAAAAATAGGAGAAACATAGTCTGGGGAGGATTTTTTTTTTTTGATTTGTTTCGAATGTCTTTGAGCATTTTTGACTATTTTGAATTCTTCGCCCAAGCTCCGCCTGTAGGGGGACATGCCCGACCTAGCCCAGGCGCATCGATGGGGGCGGCATGCCGCTGGCTGGGGGGTGCTCGAGGCCGCGCTCCCCCATGTGCACCTGTCCGTCGGGGGCCTTGGCGCCCGGTGCCGCTGCTCAGTTCGCGCGGCACGCAGGGGACACATTCCCCGAGTCCAGTACAGTCAACCCGCATAGGAAAGATGGGCAACCTTCCCAAGGGTACCCTTGCATCCTTCCCTCCTCGGTCAATCTTTGGCCACTTTCGTTGGCCGCGCCCCGCTCGAGAAGCTTCGAAATGGGCGTCCAAGGCCCTTGCATCCTTATCGCGCATTCTTATCATACGGTCCGACTGTAGCAGTCTCCTCATGCGTGCTACGATCTTTCAACATCCAGATGGTAGCGGACTCTGGGCAGCCATGAACGCCACCTCCCTCCCTACTTGGCCCTCCCTCGTCTGTCCTCCCTCCTCCCACGCCGCTCCTGGGGGAACTGAACAGAGCGACACCGCTACTCACCAGACCTTCCGGAGTGCTATTCCAGGAGTTCAAGGCGAATCCAGCCGCTGCGACGAGGGAAGGGTAGCAGTATCGGTGTGTCATCCTCCCCCGGCCTGCCCCTTTCTTTCGCCGCCCCTCGTCGCCCACTCCCCCTCTCCGCCATCCCTCCTCCTCCTCCTCCTCCTCCTCCTCCTCCTCCTCCTCCTCCTCCTCCTCCTCCTCCTCCTCTTCCTCCTCCTCCCCCCCCCTCCTCCCTCCTCCCCCTCCTCCCTCCTCCTCCTCCTCCTCCTCCTCCTCCTCCTCCTCCTCCTCCTCCTCCTCCTCCTCCTCCTCCTCCTCCTCCTCCTCCTCCTCCTCCTCCCCCTCCTCCTCCTCGTTCCTCTCGTGGTCTCTCGAGCCATCGAGGAAACGACAGTAGGACGCAACCACAGTACAATCAGTCCCTCCCCTCTCGTGGCTCCCTCCTGCTCTCCCTCGCTCCCGTGCTCGTGCTCTGCTACTGGCCGCCGTTCTGTCCTCGTGCCCCCGCTGCCGGTGGGTGAGGCTAGCGTGGCGAGGCAAAAGAGGTGGATGAGGGAGAGGGCGCGGAGGGGAACGTGGTCGAGGAGCGGCTGGGGGAGAAGGCAGCGGAGGGTGCTGCTGCTGCTGCTGCTGCTGCTGATGATGATGAGGATGATGATGATGATGATGATGATGATGATGATGATGATGATGATGATGATGATGATGATGATTACGAGGACGATGATGATGATTATGATGCTGATGATGATGATGATGATGATGATGATGATGATGAGGATGATGATGATGAGGATGATGATGATGATGATGATGATGATGATAGTTATGTGATGATGGCAATGTTGCTGATGGTGATGATGACGATGATGATGCTGCTGATGATGCTGATTACGAGGATGGTGATGACGATGACGGCGTCGACGACGATGAAGATGACGACGACGAACGTCGATGATGATGATGACGATAACGACCACGACGGACGATCTCGAAGATTACGAACGGACGATGACGGACGATAACGACCACGACGTCCGATGACGACGGTCGATGACGACGATGACGAACGACGATGACGGAGGACGACGATAACGACCACGACGATGACGATGACGACGACGTCGATGACGAATGACGATGAAGATTATGACGACGACGATGATGACGATGGCGACGACGATGATGACGATGACGACGATGATGACAATGACGATGACGATGACGACGCTGATGACCGCGATTGATGATGACGATGACGGCGACGGCGATGACGGTGCCGATGATGACGACGATGACGACGCCGATGATGGCGATGGCGACAATGACGACGACGATGATGACGAAACTGACGACAACGACGTCGAACACGACGACGATGACGACGATGGTGACCGACGACGCCGACGACCATGATGAAGATGACGACGAAGACAACAACGACGACGATGGCGATGATGACGACGATACTGATGATGACGATGTAACGACGACGACGGCGACGACGACGACGACTGCGCTGATGATGGTGCGGCTGATGCTGATGACGATGATGACGACGACGATGATGACTACGATGATAACGACGATGACGACGACGACGATGACGATGACGACGATGACGATGGAGACGATGATGATGATGATGATGATGATGATGATGATGATTACGATGACGATGACGACGATGACTGCGGCGACGGCCACGACGACGATGATGACGATGCCAACGTCGATGACGATGGTGACGATGATGACGACGATACTGATGACGATGACCACGACGACGACGATGAAGAGGACGATACAGACGACGACATTGATGATGACGACGACGATGATGACGATGACGTCGATGATTCTGATGATGACACCGACGACGATCACGATGCTGACGATGACAATGACGATGACGATGCTGACGATGACGATGGCGATGATGACGGCGACGATGACGACGATGATGATGCTGACGATGACGATGGTGATGATGATGGCGACGATGACGACGACGATGATGCCGATGACGACGACCATGATGACGATGACGAAGAGGACGATGCCGATGACGACGACGCCGATGATGATGATGACGGCGATGTCGACAACGACGGCCACGATGACGACGATGTCGATGACGACGAGGACGACGATGACGATACCGATGGCGACGAGATGACGATGACGATGGCGAGGACGACGACGATGACGATGACGACGGTGACGGCGACGACGACGACGACTATTACGACGACAATGACGGCGACGGCGATGACGATGACGACGAAGAGGGGCCAAGCGATTGATCTCGGTGAGGTGTGTAGCGGCGAAGCCCGCATGTAACATCTTGTCATACTTCTTCAACTCACGACAGACGAGATCTTCGACCTGGTGACCGTCTGCGACCCAGGCGGCCCACAAGGACAACAACGTTCCCTCAGGTACCTCAGACCCAACCGAGTTCTGGTAGTGTTTATGGCACCATCGTGCCGCTGTATATGGCCTCTCAGGCGTTTCAACTACTGTATCAATCATAAGACCTCGAGGGTACCTTATGACCCCCCCACATAACGTCGTGTGGCCAGGTGGTGATTACCCACATACAGGGGACATACACTTCTGCGTCGAACAACCGAGCCCCATTTGGCTCAGTACCGTACCGCCTTGGAATTGCATATCGCACTGCCCACAAGTGGACGCGATGGTGTTCGACCAGTGTCAGGGGCCCAGGGCCCACAAATCACCACTTCTACTCACATCGTTTCGCAACTTTCGGTGCTTAGGCGGCCAGGACCAGGACGTCAATTGGGGCCATAGTCAACGCACGAAATTACTGCAGGACTGGCCATGGCGCTTGGCAGAGCGCGTGGTGCAAGGTATTTTCACGCTCAGGATATCGCTACATAGCTGGGCCACTCTCTTGGCTGAGCCCTACACAGCCGCACTGTCACGAGTCAGCCCAGATTATCTCAAATAATCCGGACGCTTGGAGGCACCGCCAGCGCCAACGCCAGCAACCATTCCAAGTCCAACAGGCAAGTCTCGGGCCCGACTCGGGCGTCTGGCACCCAGAACCCTGTTGGAACCCGAGGTGCCAGGCAGTCAGCCAACGCACCGAACGCGAAACGATGCCCAGAATGCTCAGGCTGCCGCGGGAAGCACAATGGCCTGGATCCGCGGCGCAGCAAGATCTTGGGGCAATTTACAGCCTCACTGGGCATCGAGTCACCGAGCTTTCGCCCTGGCTGCATTCGTGGCCCGCCAAGTTCTCGAGTTCACCCTGACCGCGCTAAGCGCCCAAGAGACTGCCGCTGGTTCGACGGCCCGTCAGGGCAACTCGTGAGCGCCGCGCCGGCCAACGCGTGTTCTTTCTTCGCGAGGCTCGAGTGCAACAATCTCACGGCCCCGTGGTACGTAGGTATCCTTGGATCCCAGGTGAGTCCTGGCACCGACGGGGCCCCGCCAGATCGGGGCCCCGTCGGCGACCCTGTGCCGCCAGCACTCATGCGCGACGATCTCTTTGACGGAGACGGCCCGCCGCCGCCGCCGCCAGATCTTGCGGTTCTGAGGCCTCCCAGAGCACATCGACCACATCCGCGAGTCGTGGGCGCTGCTGCTGGACGCGCGCAAGAGGACTGGACGAGCTTCGACGTCGCGCAGAACCCGCGGGTGCCGCGCGCAGGCGATGCGCCGCAGATGCGACGATGAATGCGTAAGCTGCATAACCGCTGGTGCTTACGCTCCGCGGACACGCGTGGAACGTATTGGTCGCAGCCCGCTGCTTGCGCCAAGTCATCGCGGGCGTGGTCAGCGCTTGCCGTGAGTGCTGGGCGCGGGCCTCCACGGCGTCGCAATGTTTGCTATCGGTTGTCACAGTTTTCGCTATCGGTTGAGCTGGTCGCGGTTCCCCGCCAAGAAGCAGAGGGACATATCCTTTTCTGCCGCCAGTTCCCCATCTGGCGCATGGTCGGCAGAGCCGACAGGTGGCGCTCGGGGCGGCAGCTCGAAGGGGATGTCAGCGATGCCAGGCATCGATTCCCCGAGCGCCTGTGCTCAGTCGCCCAACCACGTTGGATCCCTATCTTCGAACCCTCAATATTTATTTATTGATTGGGGGTTTTCTTGGACATGAAGCTAACTCTTTCTTCGATCGACGTGGCATCGTGGGCCGAGTGCGAGCACCGGGCCACCGTGCTCGAAAGATTGAACGACGCGGTGCGATCTTCCGACGCGCCACACTTGTTTCGGCGAAAACCTCCGGCGTTGAGGTTTCTGAGTCTGGGGCAGTCTTTGCCAGCAACTGATTTACCTTCCGCGGGTGCGACGCTCTGTGAAACGCGAGATTCGGCCGACAGCCATGGGCCAATGGTTGCGCCGGACATGCAGGCGCACTCTGGCGACGCAGCCGGCTTTCCTCGCAACTCTCGCCGACTGCGTGCAGGCGACGGGCTGTGGTGGCATCGGTGCACCAGGTCGTAGAGGCACTGTCCATCTCGCGAATCAGCCGCGCCTCAGACCCTTGCTTGCCACCGTCTCCCGGCAGCCCCAGGACTGCAAGCCAGGAGAGTTCGTCGACTTCCACCGAGCCCCGCCCACCATTGACGTGGGCGGCTGGCATGGGCCAGCCGCCGCCTTCAAAATGGGTGCTCGACGCAGCGCTGTGACCGCCGGCCACTGAGGCGCCGGGCAGATCTTCCGCCTAGGTAATGCGCGACGGCCCATGGGCTTCGGAGGGCTACTCTACGGAGTTACCAGTCCGACTACGATGCCGCACGGTCAAGCATGGATGACAGTGAACAGTGTATCCTCAGCTTCACGCCTAAGACGCTGCCCGAGCTAATCTGGGGATCTGCTCCGACGCGGCGTTTCGCAACGAATTATTCACTGCGTGGAGCTCCCCATCTGTGCATCCATCCGCATGGACCTGTCCGCCGTAAATGTCTAGGCGCAAGAGTTTTCGAATATGAGTATAAATGGGCTTGAGTTGTGGCTGTCTGGTCCTGAATCTAACTGCGAATGAATTGGAGTGTGAATGGGCCTCAGTAGTACGAGCGCGTCTCTGCGCATGGGCCTGGGGCCTCCTGGGGCCTCCTGAAACCTACTGGGGCTTCCCGGGCCCCCCTTGAGCCTCTTGGGGCTTCCCGGGGCCTCCTGGGACATCTCAGGGAGGATTCGCGCCCCAGGAGTGGTCCAATCTATAGCAACAGACGCGCAGAAAGCATTGCGGATTGGAGCCGCAGGAGAAGGGCAATCTATAGGAACACGCGGAAAACACCAAGGACTCGTGCCCCAGGCGAGTCCCAACATATAGGAACGTAAGTAGAACATTTAGGATTGTGTACACAGGAGAAGGACAATATATAGAAACATACGTATAACATAAATTCGCTATCCAGGTGGGGCCCAATCTATAGGATCATACGTAAAACACATGGGATTGGAGCCACTCCTGTTGCCTTCGGCGGCCTCCTGCTCCTGGGGCCTCTCGGGGCCTCCTGTTGCCTTCCGAGGCCTCCTGGCGCTTCCTGTGGCCTCCTGGGGCCTCCTGTGGCTTCCTGAGACCTCCCGGAGCTTCCTTGGGCCTCCTGGATCCTCCCGGGACATCCTGTGGCCCCTTGAGTCTTTCTGTGGCCTCCTGATGCCTCCTGGGACTTCATGTGGCCTCCTGGGGCCTCCTGGAGCCTGTTGGAGCTTCCTGCGGCATCCCGAGTAGAATCTGCGTCCGCGAGTCTGGCCACCAAAACAGGCAAACCGAGCGAGGCATCGTCGAAATCTGGCCCACCTGGGGGGGAAATTGAGCGCCTCGCTCGAGACATCCTCCAAATCTGCTCCGAAAGCGGAGGATGTTGAGACAGATGACAGGCAAACCGGTTGAGACATCCCCGCAAAACGGTTGCGAACGGGACCGCGTAATGCCCATCGGCGGCCCCCTTTAGGTAGCTGAAACCAGCGCCCCGCCTGAGACATCCTCGCAATCTACTCTCCAAGCGAAAGGTGTTGAGACAGAAGACAGGCTAACCGCTTCAGACATCCCCGCAAAACGGCCGCGAACGGGACCGTGCAATACCCCTCGGCGGCTCCCCTTAGGAGTGCTGAAACCAGCGCCCCACCTGAGACATCCTCTCAATCTGCTCCCCAAGCGAAGGATGTTGGGACAGAGAACAGGCACGCCGCTTGAGACATCCCCACAAAACGGCCGCGAACGGGACCGTGCCAAACCCCTTGGCGGCTCCCCTTAGGGGTGCTGAAACCAGCGCCCCGCCTGAGACATCCTCGCAATATGTTGTGTGTTGCGTAAGTCAGACAATGAGAAGGTCTGAGTGGGAGTAAGTCTGGGTATGAGTGAGTCTCAGTATGAGTAAGTCTGAGTATGAGTAGGTCTGAGTATGAGTAAGTCTGTGTATGAGTAAGTTTATATAATCAGGTCTGAGTATGAGTAAGTCTGTGTATGAGTAAATCTGTGTGTGTGAGTAAATTTAGGTATGAGGAGGAGGAGGAGGAGGAGGAGGAAGAGGAGGAGGAGGAAGAGGAGAAGAAGAAGAGGAAGGAGGAGTAGGAGGCGCCCAAGTAATAACAATAATCCCATTTTAGGATACGGGGAACAAAAGGATGGTGCACGTGCGGGCCGCGCCCTGCGCGGTGCGGCGTTCCTGCGCATGGGTACCAAATCTTCGACGCCAGCGCCGTCGTCCTACGCTGGCACCATCCCCTGCCATCTCCTGGGTTGGCAGTGTGGAGCTCTCAAGACGGTGACAGGAAGCAACTTCGCGAGTGAGCTGATGGCCGCGATCTCTTCTACGGGCCATGGCCTGGCGATCGCCGCCACGCTCCGCGAGGTGGCCGAAGGGCCGCGCGGTCCATGCGCCCGGGCAGCAGGCTTCGGCTGTGCAGTTCGAGTTTTGCCTGGATTCTATGGAGGTCGTCGCCGCCGTGGCGGCCGCTGAGCCCGAGCCTTTGGCGGGGCGCCCAGTGCTGCCGCGTGTCTCGTGGCTTCGAAGTCTCTTGTGCTTTAGTTAGCTATCGGCTTTGAGCAGGGATGGTACTCGCGACGCGGTTGCGGGTTGACTCGCGCAGAGCGGCGTCGACCGCGCGGAACTCCGCTCCGTCTCCAGCGGGTGCCGCTGGAGAGATTGCGCTCCATATGTCGTCACCCTCGGCGCCGCGGCCAATCGCCGTGCCATCTGGTTATTGGCGCATGCCCGCCGGGGGGGGCTGCCAGTCGTGGCCGCCAGTTTGACCGCCGTGCTCCAGTCCAGCCCGGCCGAAGGCCACTTCCCTCTCTTGCCCGTCGTTCGGAGGTCTCATGTCTTAGTTCGTGTTTGTAAGGGTCCACTGGCCCATTGTGTGCGTTTGCTATGTCTTGACTGGGATGAGTGGCGCGGCGTGCGCTGCGCGCTATTGGCAGTGGCGCTGTTTCATGTGTCAAAAAGAGAGGGCGTGGAGCAGTGCGCGGTGTGATGCGCGTGCGTGTGCGCGCATGTGCGTGCAACGTGCTCGGCCATTTGCATGTTCAGTGCGTGGGTCGCGCGCGGCATCGGTCGCCTGCGCGCGTGCCTGCGATGGCGGCCCCGCGCGCGGCGCTCGGCGCGCGCGCGCGCTTGCGTCGGTCGGCCCTTCTACGCGGCCCGCGCTCGCGCCCTAGAGGGCGACGCGCGCGGCCATGTCGAAGGAGGGGGCCGCTGCGACCGAGCGGCCGGCCACGCCATCGTCTTCCGAGGTGGGCGCCAGCCCGCCTCCGCGGCACCAGAGTAGAGTGCCGGCCGAGGTCGCTCCTTTCAAGCCGGGCACGACGGTTCGCCCGCCAGGGCTGCCACCCATGGTGCCGCCGCCACCTGCGGCAGAGTCGAGGCGGCGTGCCCGTCGTGCGCCACCTCGCCGCGTTCGCCTCCACCGCCGCCGCGATGGGGGCACCCGCCGCAGCGGGGCCCGCGGCGCGACGAGGTGCCTCGCCGCCGCGGCCGCGAAGACGACTGTGCCCCTTTGTCTCCCGGCGCGTGCTGCCGCCGGCGCAGCCCCCCAGCCGTGCGCGGCGGTGGCGGCGCTGCCCCGTCGGCTTTCGGCGTCGCCTCAGCCGTCGCCATCGCCGCGCCCTGTTCCCCCGCGGATGGCCGCAACGAGCAAGTCGTGGGCGCCTGTGCTTCCGCTGGAGGCGTTCGAGGAGGCCCGCGCGCGCGGCGATGGACAGGAAGTCCGCGGGAGATCGTGCCGAGGAAGTTGCGCCGTGACATCTCTCCCCCGGCGAGCTGTTCGACGCTGCGAGTGGCGCGTGAGCAGGAGAGCAGGCAAATCCAAGGACACATCTCGAGGCTCGTGCACTTCGCCGACGGCTGCGGTGACCTGCAGCTGCGCGCGGCTCTCGGCCGTGGGGCGCGCGTCGCGAGCGGGCAGTGCAACGTCGACCCCGACGCGCGCCCCGTGATCGAGGGGGTGGGCCGCGTCGCCGCCCGTCGCCTGGCGGCGCAGTGGGTCCGTTCACTGGCCCGTGAGCGCCGCCCTGCGCGCCGCTGGCGCTGGCGGCTCGTGGTCGGGTCTTCCCTGCCCGGCGCCGGCGAGGCCACCTGCTCCAGGAACTCCCCATGCCAGGCGCCTGCGAGCTGCGCCGCGCTCCTTTTCGCCGTGGCGTCGCAGCGTCGTCTGGCATGACTCTGCCCCTAACCCTTTTTGCGGTAAATTTCTGTTGCGCGCGGTGGTGGTGTATAGAAATTGACCTCGCACCCTCGCTGGCCTCGGGCGCCCGGGCAGGCTCAGGAGCGCCCGCCTCGCTCTCGGTCGTCCGGGCCGAGGGGCAGGCCGGCGGGCCCCGGCCAGCGGCCAGGGTCCGCGCCTCCGCGGCCTCCATGGTCCACCGCCAGGGTCTGCAGCGCCGTCGCCTGCGCGCCGGGGCGTTGGCGCGCGCGCGCGCCGTCGCCCCGGTGACTGCGGCAAGGGCGCCGGCGAGCTGGAGCCGCCGCCAAGCTTCGGGCGCGCCTCGTGGCCCCGGGCGCCCATCGGCAGCCTTGGCCAGGCGCGGCAACAGCAGGGGCAACAAGGACAGCGGGGCAAGGACGGGAACGAGGGTGAGCTGACTGAGGCCCCCGCGGCCGAGCCCGCGACGGCCTGCAAGATGGCGCGTCGCGGTGGCCGTCGAGAGCAAGAAGACGCGCGACCAGGAGCGAGCGGCAGGGCGCCTGGAGAAGGTCGCGGCCGCCGACGACGAGGAGGAGGTCCCGACCGCCGAGGTCGCCGAGGGGTCCACTTCCGACGCCGCAGCGGCCGTGGTCGAGCCCGTTCGCGCGGACGAGCCTCGCACCGGCGAGGGGGGCCCAGAATTGAGCGGCGAGGCGAAGCGCAGGATGTCATCTTCCGCGCCCCCCAGGGACAATTCCCAGCTTTCTCCCCGCTCCATTTTACTGGTCCCTTCTCAGTCTTGTCGCAACCTCGGCCCTCTATCCTCGCGGGTCGTGTGTCGAGCTTCGCTCTGTCTGTCTGTCGGTCGCTCCGGCGGCGGCGCGCGGCCCTCGCGCGTGCGCAGTCGCGGCGCCTGGCCAGCCGCCTCGCGTCACTCGGGGGAGATGGTCGGTGCCATTCTTATGAGCACGAGCGTGCCCTTTTGAATGCAGTCAGTGAGCACGCGCTCCGCCAGCCCAGCGCGCGCCCCCCCCAGGTGTCGGCCGGTGCCCTATACGGATTGGGGAGGTGCGCGGGTGTTGGGCAGTTTTTGCGTTCCTTCTTTCTTGTTTCTTTTGGGCCGCCAGGCCTGTTCGATCGCCTGCGCGGTCCCGACTTGAGTCGAATGCCTCACTGCGATGTGGGCCCGTACCTCCAGAACGCTTGCATTTGATATAGTATGACAAGGTCCGTTACACTTTATACCGCCGTCAATTCTGTCTTATGATCCACCAGATCCCGCAGTTCGCAATTCTAGTCCTCCTCTGCTTCCTTCCACCTTCGTCGTTCCTGCTTCCCCACCCTTCTCCTAGTCCCCTCTCGTGATATCCTTCTTCACTCTCCCTCCATTTCCTCAGCTCCCACATCGTCCTCTTGCTGCGTCCGGCCGCACAGGAGTGCTACCTGGCCGCGATCAAAGCGTGCGGTGGATCCAACCTTTATGAGGACGGCCTGCGTGTCCAGCTCGTTCCATCCAGCGAAAGCGTCTATACACCACCACCGTGCCAGGTCAGGGCCATCCTGGGCCCCAGGATGGTGTATAGACCGTTTCGGCTTCGGCTAGGAGGGTTTTTTCACCTTGCCAGCGCCAGGATGGCCCTGGCCTGGCACGGTGGTGGAGTATAGATGCCTTTGCGTATTCCCGTCCTTGAATGGGAATGTGATGACGATCTTGCGTAAGATTTGGAGCAGGAGAAGGAAGAGGCGGAGGAAGGGGGGGAACTTATATGAGGAGGACACCAGCAGATTGACGCGTCCATGTCCATTTTACTTGAACAGTGTTTTTTGTTTCTTTTTCCTTCTCCTCCCTCCCGTCCCCCTCGCCGACAAGCGCTTCTTTCTCAACGAGGTCGAAGTCTTAGTGTACTGCTATCGGCTACGCGGCCGGGACAATATGAGCTATGGGCTGTGCCCGCTTTGATTGCCACTGTGCTCGCCCAGTTCTCGTGCGATTTATTTTGGGAGAGTCGCTGCCGGGGCCGCCAAAACTGACGGGGAACCCGAGGCGTGTGGGAGGCCAGGCATCGAAGGGACAAACTTCTCCGAAGGAGGAGGGGTGTTCCCGTCGGGGGGGGGTCGCAACCCCCGGGACACCCCCGAGACCCTCTTTGGACTCCCCCCCCGGGCGCCCCCAGTACCCCCCCGCGGGACTTCCCCCCTTGGCAGGGAAGGGATCACATGCAATGGGCTTCCGTTCGTGTCGATCGCGACGTTGTTCGGTTTCTCTTTGGCTGGGGCATTTGACGAGGAGGTCCCATGGACAGGGACAGGGGGGGCGGTGATGGCGATAAGTACGACAACGACGACAACGGCGACGACGACGACGACGGCGACGACGATGACGACGACGACGATGAGGACGGCGACGCGAGAGGACCGATGACGGAAGAGCCTCTCACACACGTCGACGGGGTTTGCGGTTTTTATCCGTCCCGTAGTGTGATGTTAGATGATACGATTCGGGGCCTTTTCTTCTCGGCCTTCCCCTCTTCCCTCCTCCGCTCGCCTCCCCGCTTCGTGTTTTTGCGTAGGTACTATCGTTGGCCATTTGGGCTTCGTGCGATATTCGGATGCGGCACGCCAGCACGCTCATATCCCTTCTTCAGGCCACGCTTCACTGCATGATCTTACCTGTCGCAGGTGGGTTCCTGTCGGGATCCCGGTCTGCCTGGCGACATTTGGATTGGCGCAGCCGTTGATGCCGAGAAGTGAAGATGTGTGTTCGCCCTTCATCTTTATCCCAGACAGAGGTTACGAAAGTCTCGCCTCGGACAGGTCCAGCGACGATATTTGGCATCGCACGATTTTTTCAGATGGTCAGAAGTTGATCAAACTTGCCACAGCCGAGGCCCAAGCTTGCCACAGCCTGTACTCTAGCAGCTGCAACCGAGGTAGCTCCCGCGCCTCAGCCGCTTGAGGCGAGTCGTCTGAGCGGTGATGGTCTTGGTGACGTAGGAGGTACTTTTATAAGACCGCCTGAGGGCCAACACCCATCCAGACTCCCTCCCGACGCGCGGAGCGCATGCAGAAGGCGTGTGCACCACCCTCCATCTCAGTCATCACATGACCCAGGCGGTGGAGCAGGTCCCAACTGCACGGATCGGCTACCCATAGCATTCCGTCACGGGCCGGCACGGGCCCCGCGGTCCCCTACTCAGACAATTCCCCGCCCAAACGGATGACGAACAAAAAAGGGGTTCAAGTGGGCCGACATTGGCGCGTAAGCTCCCCGCGTGAGCGCCCTCGTCTCCAGCGTGGCGTGCCGCGCTGGCGGCCCGCGTAAGCCACCGCGTAAGGTCGCTGTGCCAATTCGTGTAAGACTTGCTTTTTGATCGTCGCTCAAATCGGAGCACGGACCTTGCTCCCTGGAGCATCCGGCGCCCCCTCCTCTCCCACCGAGAGGCTCGATCCGGTCGTCAGGCTCCTCGTGGTCGTTCTCGAGCAGCCCGGCAGCCGCGTCTACGGCAGGGTTCGACTACACGTGTGGCCCTTCGCTGGAGTGACCTTGGGTGCGGGCTCATCGGGTCCCCCCCCCGCGATCGCTGAGCGCGATGCGATAGCGGCTGCTTGTGCGCTTGTATTGGCCACACTGCGCCTCCTTTTAGTCCGCGCCCCGAAGTCGGCGGCGAGCGGGGGGGGGAAGTGAGAAGGGGCGGGCCTTCTCAGAAGGCTCGGAGGTCCCCCGGCCTTCTGAGAAGTTGTCTAAGCGTTCCCCGAAGACACAACAAACTTCTCAGAAGGCGCGGGGGCTTCTGAGAAGCCCCGCCGCCTTCTGAGAGGGCCTTCTCCTTCTCATTTCCCCCCCCTCGCTGGCCGCCGACAAAGTTCACTCTTGCCAACGGTCGCTCTTGCGTGTAGCTGAAGGGCGCGTTCCCGCGGACATCATCGGCGCAAGGTCAGAGGGCGAGCGAAGAGACGCGAAGCCCACCGCAGCTTGAGCTTCTATGGTGCGCAAGCTCTATGCTTTCGGCGGCGAGCGAGGGGGGGGAGTGGGAAGGAGCAGGCCTTCGCAGAAGGCGACGGGGTTCTGAGTTGCCCTCGTGCCTTCTGAGCAGTTTTCTGTGTCTTCGGGGAAGGCTCAGAGAGCTTCTCAGACTCTAGGCCTCCTAGATGGGGGGTCGGAGTAGATTGGGTCGGAGGATCGCGCCGCATCGCCGATGCATCGCCGATGCGGCTCGATGCGGAGCCCGTTTTTTTTTTTTCACGTTGGTGTCGCCGATGCATCGCCCACGTCGACGATGCATCCCTAGTGCATCGCCGATGCATCGCCGATGTATCAGCGATGCGGCGCGATCCCCCGACCCCATCTGGTCCGACCCCATCTATGAGGCCTCTACTGAAGGCCGGAGGTCTTCCGAGCCTTCTGAGTCGGGGATCAAGAGACGGGGCTGTATGCAAATTGGGGTCAGTCAGAGCGCCGGATCTTGCAGGATCCTGCAGGGCCAGGGTCGCATTGACCCGGGCTTGGGTGCAGGATCCTGCAGGATCCTGCAGGAGCTTGCAGGATCTTGCATGGTCCTGCAACGCCCGACTGACCCGGGTCTGCATTGACCCGGGTCAGTAGGTCCCTGACAGCGAGGGCTTGCCCCCCCCCTCACATCCGACGTTGCGAAACAAGTGCAACCTTGCAAAAGATCGCGACTGGAGCCCCAGACCCCATCTTCCCGCGCCGTTCTTCGAGCCAGGCCGATCTGCGAGGGCCCCGGGGCCCGGCACCAGGCGAAAACGCGCGTGGTGAAAAATTGCAGCGTCAATCTCCGAGGGCCCGTGGTGAAAGAATTGCAGCGCCAATCTCTGAGGTTAAGTCAGACACGTCCCTCCACAGAAGGAATATTCCCAAGTAGTAAACACATGGTATGGGGATGACTTTTCGAATATTCGTGTCGATAATTTCTTGGAGTATTTTTTGAAATAGATGTTACATTTTTCGCCCACAATCCGCCTGTAGGGGGACATGCCCGACCTAACGCCAATCTCTGAGGGCTTCTCGCCGCCGAAGGGGCCGCGGGCACGCCACCGAAGGGGCCGAGAAGTCGGCTGGGTGCTGGCGCGGCCGAGAGGCCGCGCGCCCAGGCCGGAGCAGGCGCCAGGCAGCGACAAGGCGAGGCCCTAGGGGCGCGCAGAGCGGCGCACCCCCGCTCGCGTTTTTTTGTCGGCTCGGAGGGGGAGGAAGAGGGGGAGGAGGAGGAGGAGGAGGAGGACGAGGAGGAGGAGCGGAGGCGGAGGCGGCGGAGGAGGAGGAGGAGGAGGAGGAGGAGGAGGAGGAGGAGGAGGAGGAGGAGGAGAGGAGGGAGGAGTGCCCTCGCGTCCGCGCTGGGGCCCCAGCCTGTCTGCAGCGTCGTGGGGCCCCGCTTTGCCTTCGAGCTCTCCTCTTCCCCTCGTGCCCTCCACTCATTTTTTTTGTTTTTGCTCTCTCTCTCTCTCTTTCCCCCCTTGTCTCCGGTCTCCTCTCCCGTCTCCTCCCCGCCTCCCCTCTCTCCTCCTCCTCCCCTCTCCCTCCTCCTCCTCCTTCTCGTCCTCGTCCCTCCTCCCTCCTCCCTTTCCCCCCCCTCCTCCTCCTCCTCCTCCTCCTCCTCTCCTCCCTCCTCCTCTCCTCTCCCCTGTCCCCTCCACTCCTCCCGTGCTCTCTCCTCTTCCCCTTCCCCCTCCCTAGCCCTCCTCCCTGCTCCCTCCTCCGCCTCCTTCTCCTCCTCCTCCTCCTCCTTCTCCTCCTCCTTCTCCTCCCCCTCCTCCCGTCGCGGCGGCCGCCGCTCTGCCAGTCCGCAGGAGGGCGTGAAGCTCTCCTACCAGATGCTGGATGATGGCCTGAGGCTTGACCAGGACGATGCCACGCGGGCGACGGCTCGGGCCGAACGAAAGGGGGGGGATAGGGAAAGGGGGGCGTGACGAAATCTGCTGCATGCAGCTGGTTTGGGCCCCGCCGCCGGGCCCATTCCTCGATACATGGGCGCCTCCCGGCGCCGGGAGGCGCTGGGAAAATCAGCTACGTGAGCTGATTCTCTACCCTACCCTTGGCTATCCCCCCCTTTCGTTCCCCCCGAACGGGGGGAGCTGCAGGGGCGCCCCCGAGGGCGCGAAGCTATTCGCGCTTCGCGCTTCGCGGCTCGGCTCCGATTCCTCCTCCTTCTCCTCTTCCTCCTTCTCCTCTTCGTCCTTCTTCTCTTCTCCCCGGGGGATCGGCGCGAGAGCGCGAAGTTATTTGCGTTTCGCGCTTCGCGCAGCGCGAAGCGCGAGGTTAGGCGCGTGAGGCGCCCTTGGAGCTGCCCAGACTCGGCGGCGAGCGAGGGAGGGCCTTCGCAGAAGGCGGCGGGGCTTCTCAGAAGCCCTGACGGGCCTTCGGAAAGGTTTTCGGTGTCTCCGTGGAAGTCTCAGGAGGCTTCTCAGAAGGCCGGTTGACCTCCGAGCCTTCTGAGAAGGCCCGCACCGTCACATTCCCCCTCTGGGCTCGCCGCCTAAGATAAATCTAGAATATCTGAGAACATGCGGCTCTGGAGGATGTCTCGGGTGCCGCCTATTCAAAAGAAGACAAACATCATGTAGTAAGCTCGAAAACCCGTTAACTCAATTCAAACATGGATTTCCTATATCTGGGGCCGTTTATCTAAACTCCAGGTCCTATCATTACCGTGACCTGAGTGGCTCGATCAATGAAATAATATTAGCGCAATTCTCAGTCTTGCCATTTAAAATCATACTGGTAATCATTCTATTGCTACTACTACTACGACGACGGCGGCGACGACTAATACTATTACTTCGAGTACTACTACAACAACAACAACAACTACTACTACTACTGCTACTGCTACTGCTACTTCTACTTCTACTACTACTCATAGACCACTACTACTACTACGACTACGACTACGACTACGACTACTACTACTACTACTACTACTACTACTGCTACTATTTTGACTACTACTACTGGGACTACTACTACTGCTTCTGCTACTGCTACTGCTACTGCTACTACTACTACTGCTACTGCTGCTGCTACTACTACTACTACTGCTACTACTACTACTACTACTACTACTACTACTACTACTACTACTACTACTACTACTACTACTACAACCACTACGACTACTACAACTACAGCAACAACAACAACTACTACTACTTCTTCTTCTTCTTCTACTACAGCCATTACTAACGTTACTACTACTGCTGCTGATTTTACTGCTACTGCTGCTGCTATTACAACTATTGCTAATAATAATGAGTACAACAACGCGTATGATCATACTACTAATCGTCATACTAAAAATGATAACCACGCTACGAATTTGAATACGAATAGCAAGATACTTATCAATAACACGAAGAAGAGGATGCGGATAATGAGGAGGCGGAGGAGGAGGAGGAGGAGGAGGTGGGCCTCTGGAGCAGTTCTTGGGCCTCCTCTTGGGGCTTCCCAGATCGTCTTCAAGACACGTTGGACGTTTCGGAGTCCTTCGTGGCCGTCCTCCAGGCCATTGGTCATTTTGGAAGCTTTGGTGACCGCCAGGGAGGCGTCTTGGCTGTCCAAAAAGCCTCGGGGGGGTCGGTGCCAGGTGCCACGTGGGCGGGGAACCACAGAGGCCCTGCCAGAACACACTTGCCAGAACACAGCAGCGGATCTGGCAGAGTTCCCTGACATCCTCGCGTATTGACAGAATCACGACGGACGTATTTTTGCAGTTCTCGGCCCTAGGGGGCCCTTACCGGCTCTGGGGGCCGTCAGACGATGACTCAGGATGCAAAACCGGTCCGCTGGAAGCGCTCCAGACCTCTGGGGAGCCGCGTTGTGACAAAAAGTCACGACGTTGGACGTCTGGGGAGGTGGGCGCACCGTGCACACCCACGCCATCACCGGTCCACACGTCGCGCTGCCCTGCGTCCCTGGTGCGCCTCTCCGCTCGTCTCCTCGCTGCCCCCGTCTCGTGCCCTGCCCTCTCGCCACTCGCGCCACGCCCCTCCCCCGGGCCGGCCCGAGGAGACCCTGGTCTACATCTTCCGCCTGCTCCACCTCTCCGAGAGTCCGGAGCAGGCAGGGGCCCGCGGAGCGACACGGGGCCGGCCTTCTCCGAGGGCCGCCTCCCGCTCTCTCCCCCGTTCCTGCCGCCGTGGGCACAGGCCTTCTGCTGATCGTCGGAATCTGCGGTCTCCGCCCTCTCTGGAACGGACGCTCGGGGAGGGGGAGGTGCTACTGGAACGGGGCCTCGGGAGCCCTTTGCTGTCGGCGGCGAGAGTGGGGGGGAGTGAGAAGCAGAATGCCTTCTTAGAAGGCGGCGGGGCTTCTCAGAAGCCCTCTGGCCTTTGAGAGGTGTTCGATGTCTTCGGGGGAGGCTTAGAGAACTTCTCAGAAGGCTGGAGGACTTCCGAGCCTTCTGAGAAGGCCTTATGCTTCTCACTTCCCCCTTCGCTCGCCGCCGATTTTGGATCCGCTGAGATATCTGAGGGCCCTCGTGGGGCTGTCGGGTCCTTCTTGGGGCCGTGTAAGACGCTGATGGCGTATTATACCGCAAGCACCGAACGCTGTATATTAGAGCAAGCAACGAACCCCGCAAGTATCGAAAATGCAGCAATGTTTTCCCAACTTATGATTTAGCATATAGAGGTTCTTCCCTGGTAAACAGAACAGGTGGTATGAGACCTCTGCGGGGTTTGCTGATGCGGTTGCATCTCGTTACTGTTTTGCTGGTGAGGTTGACGCTGATGGGGCTGCCGCTGAGATCGCCATGGCTGCTCATGATGCGGCTGGTGCTCATGCCGCCGTTGCTGTTCATGGGGCTTTTATATTGGTGTGGTCATCGTGCGGCTGCAACTCATGTCGTCGTTGCTGCTCATGTACGTGTTCTGTTATTGTGCCCGTTAAAAGTATGTTTTTTTTTGTTATTATGTTGTTATTATACTTGGCATTAAGGTGTTGATTGGGTTCTCACGTATGTTGCTACTGCTCCTCATACTGTTGCTCATGTCGTCGCTGTTGTTCCTGCGACTATTTTGTTTTGGGTTCTTGTCGCTGTTGCTCTTACTTGTGTCGTTATGTTGTTCATGTGGCTCTTGGGGATGTTGCCATTACCGTTGGTTGCTCTGTCCTTGTTACTAGTTTGGTTGTCATCATTGTCATTGTCGTCGTATTTGCTGCTGTCGTTGTGGTGGGCCGGAGGCCTGTGCCTACTCTGTGGGCCAGTTGTGGGCAGGGCGCCTTGACCCTCGAAACGTGGCGACCCTCACATGGATGGCGCTCCTCCTGACCTCTGCCGGCTCTGGGCCAGCTGTGGGCCAGACGCTTTGGTTTTCAAAACGGGGCGACCCTCACGAGGATGGCGCCCCTCCTTGGGGCAGCTGTGGGCTGGTCGCCGTGGCCCTCGAGAAGTGGCGACCGTCACGCGGATGGCGCCCCTCCTGGTGGGCCGGAGGCCTCCGCTGGCCCTGTGCGCCAGTTGTGGGCGGGGCACCTTGGGCTTCCAAAGCTGCGACCTTCACGAGGATGGCGCCCCTCCTGGTGAGTTGGATGCCTCTTCCGGCTCTGTGGGCCAGCTGTGGGCTGGGCGCCACTGGCTCTCGAATAGAGGCGACCTTAATGCGATGCTGAGCAAGGCAAAGCAACACACTGCGATGCGTATCAACGCACAGCAATGCAAATCAGTGCAAGTCAATACAAAGCAACGCACAACCATTCAACGCAATGCAAAGCATCGCAATCAATGCAAGGCATTGCAAAGCAGGATAAAACAATGCAAAACAACGCTATACAATACTCAGTAATGTAATGCGATGCGGAGCAATGCAAAGCAATACAGAACAAATTGATTCGACACAGCGCAAAGCAATGCAATTCAATGCACAGCAATTCAACAGAGTAATACAAAGCAATGCCTCCTCTGATCCTCGCCCTCCTCCACCCTCTCCTGGGTGCCTGTTTCAAGCGGGCGGAAGTTCCCTCATAGGACGCACTAGTGCAAACAGTCGCACTAAGCAGAGGTCTGGAGCTGGACCCTCTCCCTCCCTCCCCCTTCCACCCAATGTCGAAACGCCGAATAATGAAACGCTCACTTACCTGGCCTGGTACCAGTGGTCATGATAGTCACATCCCCGGATCGTTGAGTAGTAGTCCATGAGCCCGTCACAGGCTCTGCAGGCACGCGCTACAAAGAAGAAGAGGAGGCTGCGCCAGCTCCTCAGCTGCCATGGCACGGCAGACGTTTGTGAAAGTTTGACAATCCGCAAGTCAGACATTCCTTCCCCCCCTTGATTTGCATCAACCTTTCCCGAATAGTATGGTGGAACGCCGCCTCCAGGCCAACAAGCATAGTGGACATCGAACGCATCAGCCGCACCATGTGCACAACAATGTCGGTCCAACGTCCCTCAACTCGCCACACTGTGTTTTAGGGGAGAAGGTGTTCAGGAAGCTCTAGAGTATGTTGGAGACCAGGGCATGAACACGTTTGCCTATTTGGGGTCCGATAGCCATGGGCCTGCTTGAGGGGTCCTGGTTGGGGGCTCCATGGCCCTTGTAGAGATCTGCCGCACGGGAGGTTTTCCATTGCAGAGGCTCATGAGTACACATCATATTTTTCATCACGAATGGGAAACCCAGTCGGGCACAATTTATGGGAGCACTGACTTTAGGTAGCCCCAGGCACCCCATGCAAGCCATTCAGACATGTTGCGGACGTCTTGAGCAGCTGCTGCTCAAACATGATCAACGACGGAAGGGCCTTGGCAGCATTGTTGTGCAAATTCGCAAGTAGTGGTCAGGAGAAGCATGGTGATGATGGTGATGCTGCTGCTGCTGATGATGATGATGGTGATGATCATTTTATACACGTGTTGGGGAGAGCTCTGTGAGGATGATGATGAGGATAATGTTGATGCTGATGATGATGGTGACGATAGTGATGATGATGAGGATGATGATGACGATGATTATGATGATGGTGATGATGGTGATGATGGTGATGATGATGAAGGCGATGATGGTGCAGATGATGACGATGATGATGCTGATGCTGATACCGATGATGATGCTGCTGATGCTGATGATGGTAAAAGTCATGACGCTGATGCTGATGATGCTGATGATGATGATGATGACGATGACGATGATGCGGCTGCTGCTGCTGATGATGATGATGATGATGATGATGATGATGCACATGATGGTGCTGCTGATGCTGATGATCATGCTGATGACGATGACGATGACGACGATGATGATGCTGATGATGCTGATGCGAACGATGATGATGCTGCTGATGTTGATGATCATGCTGCTGATGGTGATGACGATGCTGATGGTGATGATGATGCTGATGGTGATGCTGATGATGAGGATGCTGATGATGCTGATGATGATGCTGATGAGGATGATGATGGTGATGATGGTGATGATGGTGAGGAGGAGAGGACGAGGAGGAGGAGGAGAAGGGAGACGCGGAAGGAAAGGATGCAGAGGAAGAGGAGGCGGATAAGAGGGAGTAGGAGGAGGAGGATGAGGAGCAGGAGGAGGAGGAGGAAGATGAGGAGGAGGAGGAGGAGGATCAGGAGGAGGATGAGGAGGAGGAATACCAAGCACAATAATACTCAGGCGAGGAATCATACCAATGGTATTGTGAATGTCAAGAAGCGTAACAGCCTGAATACTAAGAAGAAGGCGAATCCTATTAACGATAAAATGAAGAATAAACCAGGAATACTAAGACGCATCCTAGACATAGGAATCTAACAAACTAACACTAGTAATGCGGAACATACGAAGCCTAGTAACTATCAAACTAATACGGCTAATGTCAATAATTCTTATACTATCAGCCAGCGTTGACTCCAGCTCGAATCACGCATGCTTGGAATCCGCAACTCAGCAAGCAAGCATGCGTGCAAGCAACCGCGCACGCACGCAAGCGTGCAAGTGCGCAAGAACGTACGCACGCAAGCAAGCACGCATGCATAGGCATAGGCGTAGGCATAGGAGATAAGGGAGAGGCATAGGCATAGGCATAGGCATAGCCATAGGAATCAGGGGGGGCAGGAATTAGGGGAGAGGGGGGGGGGCGGACCAACAAGCCTATTTGGATAATAGTATTAAGGCGGGTACTAATATCAGCCAGCGTTGACTCCTACAATATTAGACGACTCAAATCAAGGAGTCAGACAAACACAAGCATGCTTGGACCCCGCAACTCAGCAATCAAGCAAGC
>CAUYUJ010022484.1:62500-77500 GCA_963575745.1 Prorocentrum cordatum
GAGCATAGCAGAAGAGCGATGCCAGCATCAAGGTGTGGCGCTCGGGGGACCTCACGGGCTCCTGCCACCAGCTGACTCGCCATGCTCGCAGTATACTAGAGGGTGTCCGAAGTTTCATTTGCTCCCGAGTCTGCGCGTTCGGGAGGGCACCGCTTTTTTCGGCTGGTCTTCAGTGTCAGCAAACTTCAGACACCCTTTACCTTGCAACGCCCTTCTCGCTAAAGACGCCTGAACTCCCTCCAGTCTCTGTAATTCCGTTTCCCCAATCGGATCTGTTATTACCTCCGCGAACATGATTCCCTCCACCATACTTTTGAAAATCACCGATCGCCACCGATCGCTCGTAACTTCAGACCAACAACTGCCCAGGACAGCGAACGCCTGCTTCGCACGCTTGATGCGATTGTCGATCTCAGGCTTCACGCTTCCTTGAAACTGCAGCCTGCCTCCCAGGTGTGACGCCTCTCTCCGCACCTGCCCTCGTACCGCTCCCTCGTCTCGATAAAGCCTCCTCATGCCCTGCTGAATCCCCCTCCCTTCAACTGCACCAAAGATACTTGCTTGTCTCCGTTCATAGCTACGCTTATCTCGTGCATCTGGGAGCCCAAGTGCAAGACCTGTGAGTTGCACCTGGCCCTGCAGTCGGCGGCGTCCTCTACTGCAGACGTCCTCGCAATATCATCCGAGAAGCTCGACACCGATATGTCATAGTAATCACGCGCAAGTTGATTCAGGAACTGTCTACCTTCAGGCGCATCTGTCAGACAATGCCGAAACCACTGCACCTGCACCGATTACTTCTAGCGTCCGATTCTCGAAATCCGTCCAGTTGCGCATTGTGCGGCCCCAGGAAACATGTACAAGCGACCGTGTCTTCAGGTAGGGTGCCTTGGCCTATGCCTACAGCTAGCGTGCCGTCCGTGCAGTCAATCGAGACCTGTGCAAAACGTAACCTTGTTTAAACAGCTCCGCCGCGCCCGTGAGTAGCTGATAGCAGCACCAGAGATATCCGTAGCAATCTTACCGAATGAGCCCAGCGAGTGTACAAGCCTCTGGCCCTTGCACTCGCTTTTACCGTTAAACTTATCAAGAGAGAACGCCCTGCTCCTGTGCCACGCCGGTGGTGTCAACCAAAGTTGTCGCACAGCGATGCAGATCCACAGATAACATTCATCTATACTCGGGAAATGCAGATCATTCTCGTCAAACTCGGGCGCATCGTTGTGTGAATACTTGTATTCACCCGGCAGCATCAAGAGACGCCACACTCCGCCTGGCATGGGAAGCTCCAGTCGGGTGGCGTACGACGCAGTCTCACACGTTTCATGCGAGCTCGCACTGCGCAGAAATCTTCTTGGCCCTGCGTCAACGTCCCCGACGTGAGCCCAGTCCTCGGCGCACATGTCCTTCGCGCCTCCTCCTCCGACCGCTGGGGCGGGGGCCTCGCAGCAACTCCTCCCAGGTTTCATGGCTGCTTTAAAAACTCATGCCACGTGCTGTGCTCAAGCTTCGTTCGTGGCGCGCGATATTTCCTCTGCTTCGGCCCCGCAATGTTGCGAGCGAGCAACCCAGAAAGCTTCCAGCGCAATGCCGTGCCGCCAGCCCGCTGAGCCTGTACCAGCTCGGTGGCATGCAAACCCATTTGCCTAGATCTGTCACGCCTCGTGAGCACTCTCAGCAGCTTGCCGCGCCTCTGACACTCGTGCACTACGCACGCAAGACACGCATGCGTCTCGTACAACTCTAGGTACGCACGCGAAGCAGCGCGGGCCTTTCCTAGGAACGACCGCGGCGAAACAATCCTGAACACCGGTCCATCCCCAACGCACCCACGCAGGAAACGCCGCGACAGGCGGGGGGGAGGGGGGGGAGGAAGGGGAGGCATCTGCACGTTGCGCAGCTCCCGAAGTCTTTCGCGACACTCGGGCCTGCTGTCCAATGCTTGCTGGGTGTCTGTCGGGCGTGCCTTCCGCTTGAACGCCCTAGAGAAAACAATGACGCTTGCTGCAGTGCTATCTCGTGCACTTGATCGTGCACCGCATCTGGGCTCTGCAGGCAGTGATCAACAACTTCTGACGCAATCTGCTTCAACGATCTGTCTGCTGCAGACATTGAAGCCTCCGGGCCCTGCCCGAAGCGAATGCATCTTGACAGCTTGTCGTGATCCCATGTGATGGCAGCCTTCCTCTGAACGTCAAAGCACGGGCCCACTCGGATTCGCAGCACTAGCGGGAAATGATCCCTCCTCGTGCGCGTGTTAATGATCTGCAGTCGGTCCCCCGCCCACCCCCGCACCTCGCACGTCTCCACGTGACTCCGAAGGCAGGCGGGAGCACACACGTAGTCTACGCGAGATGTGTGCTCACCTGATCCATGATTAAAAGTCGGGCCAGTCTCGTAAAACGAATCCAGCGCTGATAACTAATGGTGCTCTAAAAATTCTCGGAAACACTTTCCAGTGTAATTCTCATCATCCGCCTCTTTCACTTCTATATGCGGCTCTGACTCAATCGAACCGATCCTCGCATTGGCATCTAGCATGAGCACGGGCACCGTTCTCGCGGGGAGGAGATCCAGCAACTGCGAAAGGCCATACCACAAGTGTTTGCATCTCTTCTCCTGCACACGCCTGTCCTTCTGTGCCCCGTGCGGCTCGACATGTGCGTATCCGACCACGAACGTGAAGTCGATCATGCGGTTCTTACATTTGACAGCTCCTATTCTTCCTTCCCAACCAGGCGGAAAACAAATCTTCCTTCTCACATGATCATGCACCAATCTATCATGCAATAAAAGCCCCAGTCCTGTCTCTCTCCCTGCAGTCCCCTCGCACCTCGGCCACCTGAATCTATGGAATCGGCCGACCTTGTCCTGCTGACACTCAAGTTCGCGTTCCTTCGAGCACTGTATCCCCTGCAAGCCTATCACAGAGCATGATCGTAGCTGCTGGCATATATCATCCCACCTCCCCACTTGACGCAACGACAAGACATTGTAACTACATACTCGAAGACGATGCATCTCTGTCGCGGCCGCCTGAGCGGAAACACCTTGGGGAGGTGTCGGAAGCGCAGCGGTTGCGCTTCGGGGACAGCTGGTTGCCCCTGCCTGCAATCCCTCGGGCCGAGGGGGGCTAGGAGGAGGAGGGGGAGGGGGAGGAGGAGGAGGAGGAGGAAAAGGAAGGAGGAAAAGGAAGGAGGAGGGGGAGGGGGAGGAGGAGGAGGAGGAGAAAAAGGAGGAGGAGGAGGAGGAGGAGGAGGAGGGAGGAGGAGGAGAGGAGGAGGGAGGAGGAGGGAGGAGAGGAAGGCTGACGAGTGGCGATGAGGGGCAGGAGGATGATGACGAGCAGGAGGGTGGGAAGGGGGAGGGAGACCGCCCACGCCTGCCGCCTGTCGAAGGGGGAGGCGCCACTGTGACCCCACAGTGGGGACGCGAAGCAAGGGACCCGACGCCTTCCGTCAGTGTGCCTCGGGTTCCCTCGCTTCGCGCGCTGCGCGGCGACTTCCTGCGGGCGTGGCTTTTTTCGGAGGCCTGGGCGGAGCTTTCGGGCCGCGGCCGGCCGCGGCCTCCCGCGGCAAAAAGCCTCCCGCGATCTCTATCCGGAGGCGCGGCCGGCCGCGGCAGCAGTGGGGCAGAGAAGTGCATTTGAGTCGGGCGTGTCCCCCCACAGGCGGATTTTGGACGACAAATCAAACATGCCCCTAAAATATGGAAAAACATCAAACGTAGTTTTTAAACATCGTCCCCAGACTATTTTTCGACTATTTTTGAATATTGCTCCTGTAGGGGGGCACGCACGACTAAAAAAATATATAAGACTGACACAGTGCGTGTAGCTACTGCGAAGGCCTTACGGCCGTTGCCGCCGATCCTGAAGGGGATCGACGGCAACGGCGGCGGCGACAACGACGCTGACGTGGGTCGGAATCCTCACGGATGCTTCTTGGGGTTCCTTCGAAGCGCTCTCGGGGGTCTCTGGGGGGCTTCTCGGGGCTTCCTGGGCGCCTCTTTGGGGGCCTCTTGGGGCCTCAGTGCGTGTAGCTTTTCCTCCGCGCCCTCCCCCGATGCCTCCTCCAAGTGTGCAGCAACGGCAATTTTCTGCAGCGCCTCCAACGCATGTTTCTCTCCTAAGAACCCAGACCCCCGACGTCATGATTTTTTCATGACGCGACCCCCAGAGGTCTGGACCCAATCCCCGGGACCAGTCTTTCGTCCTGAGTCCTTTTTTGACGGTCCCGAGGCCTGGTAAGGGCCCCCTGAGGCCGAAAATGCAGCAGAATCTCCCGTCGTGCTTTTTTCATGACCCGAGGGGGTCTGGGAAGAGCAGCCACTCGCGCTCTCTTCTGCCTACGCGTCCTGCCTGACGCTTGGCTTCCTGCTGCTGGGCGCATCTCTCGGGTCGGCGCTGGACCCCCCCGTGCTGCTTGCTCCTGGCGCCGCTGCGCGCGCCAGGAGAGGCACGGGGGGTCAGCGCCGACCCGGCAAGCCTGCGCGGGCCTCCGACAGCTTCTGCGGGGATGGGGGTCGGAGGTTCCTCCGCTCCTGTTCGTTGCCGCTGCCGACCCGGAGAGCCGACGCTCCAGCAGAGATGGGAGCGGCGGGATTTTGGCAGTTTTCGGCCTCTGGGGGCCCTCGCCGGGCCTCAGGAGCGTCAAGGAACGGCTCGGGACGAAGACCCGGCCCCGGGGAAGTGGTCGGGACTTGGGGGGCTTCGGCTTCCAGGGGCTCGCCGGGGCTTCGGGAGCGTCAAAGGACGGCTCGGGACGAAAAACCCCTCCCAAGTACGCATCGGAAAAACTGGTGCGCAGGATTTCTGGTGTCGCATGTGTTCGTTTGTGCCGATTTTTGCCACCACCCACCAACGCAACCCAACCCAACCCGATTGCCCAAATTTACCTTCGATTTTCAGTGGGAGGGGGGGGGGTCGAGGAACATCGAAACTTGGGTCTTCGGGTTTGGTTGGGGTGGTCTGGTAGGTAGTCATTTTGTGTCTCCGTGGATGGGGTCGGAGCTTCGGTGCGTTGCGGCGCGATCCTTCCGAGGCGGGGATTTGCCCATTCATAACCACCGCCTGGGGGATCGATCGTCGCGGGCTTCCACATATGGTGGACACGGACACCTTCGGACTTCTGGGGGCCAAAATATACGGTGGAGACCCATGCCACGAAACACCCTGCCTGCCTCCACGGTGCCTTGGGTTTCTTGGGTTTCGATGGTTTTGCTGTGGAAGGCGTGACGTTTTCACACCAAAAATCGATGGACGTCCTGGGGTCTCAGGATTGGGTTTCTTGTGGAAGGTTTCTTATGGTCGGGCCCCTACTGTAGCCATATCTCCACCGCCCACTGGGGCACCAGGGCGTCGGTTCCCCGGCGGTGGATATGGACCCGGACGTTTGGCCGCTCCAATTTCTTCGATGCGCCGGCCCCGGAGGTCTGTACCACTTCCCCACGGCCGGCTTTTCGTCCCGAGCAGTTGTTGGGCGCTCCCGAGGCCCGGCGAGGGCCCCCCCAGACCGTAAGAAACTGCCCAGATCCCGCCGCTCCAATTCTATTCGGGGCTGGAGCTTCGGATCTCTGGGTCGCAAGCTCCGACTCGAGTCCTCGGGCCCCTTC
Organism: Prorocentrum cordatum; assembly: GCA_963575745.1. Taxonomy (NCBI): domain Eukaryota; class Dinophyceae; order Prorocentrales; family Prorocentraceae; genus Prorocentrum; species Prorocentrum cordatum. The sequence continues at coordinate 68,114 of CAUYUJ010022484.1, forward strand.
TCTACTCCCCCCCCTCCGCCGTCGCCGATGCAGCGGCCATGCGGCGGCGCGTGCGGCGCGAGCCTCCGGCCCCCGGCCGCGCTGGCCCCGCTGGGGGAGGTGGCCGCCTGGCCTGTCCTTGCCCTTACGTCGGGCACGTCCGTCGAAAGGGGGAATATTCGAGAGTAGTCGAGGAATAGTCTGGGGACGATTGTTTGAATATTTTTAAATCAATTTCGGTGTATTTTTTGTTATTGCAGTATTTCGGCCACCTGGGACGATTTTTGGAGTATTTTTCGTCCAAAATCCGCCTGTAGGAGGACACGCCCGACCTAACTTCTTAACCCGTCTGTCAGAAGAGAACAGACGCCGTACGCCGGGACGGCGTGCCTGCAGACGGACTGCTTTAAACCCGAAAAAGACACGAGGCGGAACTTGGTCAGCAATCTCGCACGAAAATCAGATGTGCCGGAGACCGCAGAAAGAGGAGAAGGAAGAGGGGGAGGAAGAGGGGGAGGACGAGGATAAAGAACACATCGGCGTCACGTGACGCCGATGTGTTGTTCATCTTCGTAACATTAGTAATGATGTCATGTGTGCGCCGCCCCTCCAGGGGCGACGCGCGCACCGAGAAAGCTTACCTTATATGCGTCGTGGCGTTGGCTTTCTAGCCACACCGCTCGGGAAACGATGTACTACAAGATGGGTCTACTATATGTTCGGGTCGGACGCGCATCTCCAAGGAGGACATATAGTACTAGTATGTCTCTGTGCGTTCCAGAAACAAGTACAACCGGCCTTGTGGGCCCTGGAAACGACAGGGCTGTTTCTTTATTGGTTCCGCTTTGCCGTTTTTGTTGCCGGTTCCGTCGCCGTTTTCTTGACCAGCTCCGTCGTTTTTTTTTGGGGGGGGGTTCCGGTTTTGGTTCCGCTTCCAATCCCAGAGCCGTTTCTTTGCCGTTTCCAGTTTTTTGTTGTTGAACGCAAGCGACGTTTCCATTTTCAAGAGACGCTTTTCCGAAAACGATGAAACATTGGCCCTGCCATTTCTGGCGCCCACGAAGGAGTCGGCCCTGGTCAGTAGGCCGACCCTGCTACATCGAGGGTGCCCTTGTGCTCCGTGTCTCGCGACCCATGCCTTCAACGTTCCTACGGCAATGTGGCCTTCCGAAGGGTCTCGTGTCCTCTCGCGTGTCCTGTCCAGTCAAGTCCGACGGTACCGATGCCGCTACCCTTCCCTCGTCCTCCCCCTGTTGAATTGGGCCCTCCTGGGAGGCCCTCGTCGCCGCCGTTGGATTCGCCTCGCAATCGTGGTCACAGAACCCACCCCGGGAGAGGTCCAGGGACTACAGTCAACCCGCATAGGCAAGGATGAGCGAGTTTTCTAAGGTTGCCCTTGCATCCCTGCCCCTTGGGCCCGTCCCTGGCCGTTTTTGCCAGCCAGCCCCGCTCGAAGAACGTCAACGTGACCCTTCCATGCCCTTGCATGCTTACCGCGCCTCCTTGCTGTACGGTCTGACTGTGGCGGTCCCGGACATCGGGCCGCCCCAGTTTTTCGATGCGGGCCCAGGAGGTCTGGACCCCTTCCCCAGGGCGGGCTTTCCGTCCCGAGCGGTTGCCGGACGCTCCCCGGGCCCAGCGAGGGCCCCGGGAGGCCGAGCACTGCCCAGCTCCCGCCGCTCCAGTTATTTTTGGGGGGGAGCGTCGGATCCTCTGGGGGTGCCCTTGGCGCTCTCGCCGGGTGCACGGTCTGCGGCGGCCCGCCTGGCCCCTCGGGGCTCCGAGGGTTGAGGCGGCACGGGGCGGCGAGTGAGCATTGTCTTGTCCTCGTGAACGGAAGCTCCGCGGCGGGGATTTCCCCATAACCACCGCCTGGGGGTTCGACCTTCGCGGACCTCCACAGGCGGTGGATGTGGACATATTCGGCCCCCAACCATCTCCGTATCCACCGCCCGCTGGGGCACCAGGACGACGGTTCCCAGGCGGTGGGTATGGATGAATGCCCGCCTCGCAGACGTCTTGAATCCGACGGGGGGTTCTTTCCCGCCCGCCTGAGGATGAGCAAGGGGACGGCATTCTTCTCTGCTGGGGGCCTGACTCTGCTGCTGCTGAGGAATGCGTCCCGCCTCTGCTGTGCTGCTGCGAATTCGCTGCCGTGGCTGCCGAGATGCCGCCAGCGCCAGCGTGCGAGGGAGAGGGAAGGATACACAGCAGGAGGAGAAGAGAAGGGAGAAGGGAGAACGGAGACGAGATAAGAGAGAGAGGGACGTATGGAGGGAGGATGTGGGTGAGGAAGAGGATGATGATGATGATGATGATGATGATGATGATGATGATGATGATGATGATGATGATGATGATGATGATGATGATGATGATGATGATGACGATGACGATGATGATGATGATGATGATGATGATGGTGGTGGTGGTGGTGGTGGTGGTGATGATGATGATGATGAGGAGGAGGAGGCGGAACGCAGCCTGCGCCAGGGCTCCGAGCTGACGGATCTCCACTACGACATGGTAATCAACGCGTGCGAGCGGGCTGGGGAATGGCAGCAGGCCGCCGGCTTAGGCTGCACCGGCACCAGAGCAGTGGTCAAGCCCAGCCTCTGGGTGCCGAGAGGGGGCCGATGACTAGGGGGGGGGACATCCTGGCCGGGGGCGATGACATCGCTCCTGATTTCATGGCTCCCTCCTCTTAGGTCGGGCATGTCCTCCTACAGGAGGATTTTGAGGGAAACCAGTAAAAATAATAGAAACATCGTTCCATTTTTTTTGACAATTTTGAATATTCTTCCTGTAGAGGGACATGCCCGACTTAACCCTTATCTTCCAGCATGCCCCCCCCCGCTCCCCCTTTGGGCCGAGCACGTGCCTGGGGCCATGATTTGCGAACTCCCCTCCTGGGCTCCCCGAAACCTCGTCCACTGCCGCACCTTCTCTTCCTCCCTCTCCTTCTGCACGCGTATCTGCTATGTGCACCTCATCTTTTCAGGGGCAACGACAAGGGGGGATAGGCATAGGGGGGGATGCATCGACCCCCAATCGCCCCTTGATCGCAGATAGGGGTCTGATAGCCCCAACCTGCCCAGGAACGTGCGGATTCACTGTCGGGGGCCTGTCGCCGATCTATCGGCGATGCATCGCCGATTCCAGGTCGATACTTCCCCCCTCTGTTGGGGGAGCAAGCCGTGACATAAACATAATAACCTCGGAGGTCCGCGCGGGTTCCTGGGCGCGCGGAGCGCGCCTCAGGAGCGGCGCCGGAGGCGCCGCCCAAGGGGGCCCTGGCGCCGATCCGAACGATCCGCGCGGACCTTTGGGTTTTTATGTTTAGGTTGCTCTTTGTTCCCCTAGTTCGACGCAGCATCGATGCATGGAGGAGGAGGAGGAGGAGGAGGAGGAGGAGGAGGAGGAGGAGGAGGAGGAGGAGGAGGAGGAGGAGGAGTATTTCGTAGAGCATGGCGCGAAGCACCCCTGCTTCTCAGAGTCGGGGGTGGACAGAACCCCCACCCTGACACGTCGATACGTGAATTGTCCGTTTTGGGTTCTCGAGAGGGCGCCGCGGCCGTCATTTTCCAGGCTCGCGCCCGCCAGGTTTGGGCCCGAGGTCGTTTTCACGAAACCACGTTTTACTAAGGTTCTGTCCATCCCCGATCTAGTTTCCCTCAGTATCGGGCGAAGAGAATTATGCACATGCACCGATCCTGGCAAGGCCCATCTTTGACCCAGGATCGGTGCATATGCCTTCCTGGCCAAGGTAGGAGGGCGTATGCACCGATCCTGGGCTCAGGATGGGCCTGGCCAGAATCGGTGCATGTGCATAGTTCTTTTTCCTCTATCAGTACCTTTGCCAGTCCCCCCCAATCGTTGCCCCGCACCTCTGGTCGAGCCAGGGCGCGCGCGCGGCCGCGTCCTCTGGTCGCCGTGCGCGATGCGGTAATATAGCGTCCTGCGCGCTCGCGTGCTGGCCCCCCCGGGGGCCCCCGGAAAGCCGCGCACCGGAGATCCCTCTTGCCCAGGGTCATTCTTGCGTGCTGACGAGCCTCAGCCTCTGGTCGAGCCAGAGCACGTGCGGCCGCGCCCTCCAGTGCCTCTGCGTGTGTGCATTGAGATGTGATATACAGCGGAGGCCCACGCCGAGAAGCACTCTGCTTGCCCTCCAGGGTGCCCTGGGTTTCTCAGGCTTTTCTATGGTTTTGCTATGGAGCGCGTGACGTTCCCCCACTCTGGGTTGGGTTTCTAGTAGAAGGTTTCCTGTCCTTTGGTCCTGGGGTCTCAGGGTTGGGTTCCTAGTGGAAGCTTTCACCCACCGCGTGCGTTTTTCTGTGTCCTGGGGTCTCAGGGTTGGGTTTCTTGTGGAAGGTTTCCTGTATCGCCGAGGCCGCCTGCACCCTTTTCCGCGGAGAGAATGCTGCACGTTCCGAGCGCGGCGCTTCTCTCTCCTCCTGCTGCTGCTCCTCCTGCTGCTCCTCCTGCTGCTCCTCCTGCTGCTCCTCCTCCTCCTCCTCCTCCTCCTCCTCCTCCCCCTCCCCCTTCTCCTCCTCCTCCTGCCCCTCCTCCTCTTCCTCCTCCTCTTCTCTTCTCTCTCTCTCTGCCGCTTCTCTGCGGCCGCGCCTCCTTCTTCTTTTTTTTCGCCAGATTCTCCGCGGCTCCGTTCGTCGAGAACGAAAGAATCCTTCACCTTCTGATGTTCCAACCTACTTTAGCCTTGGTCACCGGAAAGAGTTTCGAGCACAAGTGCCAACATTTTTTTGGGGGGGGTTCGCGCGTCGGGCCCTGGGAGGCGACACTCGTTCGACACTGTTTCGATACTTCTTTGGGTGCTCGAAATGATTTCTGGAATGTGGTCCTTAAGTACGATGGGAGCAACATAGCCCTGACCTTAAGAGTCGGGCATGTCCTTGGAATGCTCAGAAATTGTTCACATGTAGTAAGAGGACGATTTTCGACTACTCTTGACCGGTTCTGAGTCTTTTTGATATGTTTCATTCGTATTCCAAAATCCGCCTGTAGGACGACATGCCCGACTTAAGCCTGACCCTAAGAACACGATGAAGACCTGGCCTCACTTGGGTCCCCATCTTCGCATCTGGGATAACAGCTCTGGGCGGTTCGGTTTGATACGTCTGCAGAAAATACCCCCAATCCCGACAGCCAACCCGCATAGTAGGGGTGGGCAACCTTCTCAAGTGTACCCTTTCATCCTTGCCTCCTCGGTCCATCCTTGACCGCTTTCGTTGGCCGCGCCCCGCTCGAAAGCTTCGAAATGGGCGTCCAAGGCCTTTGCATCCTTATCGCGCATCCTTATTATGCGGGTTGACTGTAGTGGGGTTCATCCACACCTCCCTCCCCACTCCCCCTCCCCTCCAGAGCTGGAAGTGGTCATCCTAACTTAGGTCCTCTCCCAAAGGGTTAGTGGCCCTTTTATTGTTCCTCATCCGTGCCGCTCTCCCACTTCTGCGTCAATCTCAGCGCGCAGCGAGCTCTGCCGCGCCCCGGGGAAGCTGCTGCTCGGCGCTCCGTGTCCCACGGCGCCGCGGGCAGAAGTCGAAGGGCTCGCACGGGACGGGGGGGAGGACCCAGCCCCATCCGCCCCAGTCTCCCCCGCTCCTCCTCCGTCCCTGTGTCCCCCCTTGCCCTGCGCGAGTGGGCCGATGCCCGCTGTGCCTCGTCCGCTTCCGCCTCCCGCGGAACGATCAACCTCCACTCATCGACGTGCTTCAGCTACTACGCTGCGGCTCATTGCATCATACACTCAAGTGTGCTGGGAGGAGGAGGGAGGTAAGAGAGGAGGAGTACGGCAGGACAAGGAAGATGATGACGATGAGGAGTGATATGATGACGACGATTGTGATTGTGGTAGTGATGGTGGTGTTGCTGTTGGTGGTGGTGATAGTAAAGATGATCAGTTGATGATGGTGGGGAGGGAGGAACGGGGCAGGGAGGACGAGAGGGAGGAGGGAAGGCGAAGGTAGGAGGGAGGGTAGAGAGGTGTAGGAGGAGGCGGAAGATGAAGAGGAAGTGGTGGTGGACGTGAATGTGGATGGGTAAGAAGGGGACGCCCAAAGGCCAGAGGGTGAGGAGTGTAAGGTTGTCTCCATATTCATTCGAGATCGAACTAGCGGGCGCCCTGGGTGTTCTCGCGGCGGCTATCCATCTGCCCTCCAGAACACGCCGACGCGGCCGTTAAGACAGTCGTTACGCTGTTCAGGCCAGGTCAACCATGGCAGGACAAACTACTTAGGATAATGACCTGGCGGCACGCACGCCACACTGGTGCACGACCTGTGCTTGTACCAGTTCGCGCACGGACTCGTGCACGACTTCTGCTGCTCGCACGCGATGTGAGATCACGGTCCCACTCGCCGTGGCCAAACAAGCACGGGGACACTTCTGAAAAAATCGACCACGACGCCGTTTAGCTCGGCTTTGGCCTTTGTTTTGTGTTTCGTTCAGTCTTGCGACGTTGCTCTGTTTCGTCGTTCCTTTTTATGTCATTCGCCTCGTTTCGTTTGTCGTTTGTCTTGGCACCGTTCGTTTCAAACGTTAGTTTCAAACGTTGGGTTGGGTTTTTCTCCCGTTTTCGTTTTGGACACTACAGTCAACCCGCACATAAAGGATTGACAACCTTCCCAAGGATACCCTTGCATCCTTGCCCCTTCGGCCCATCCTCGGCGGGTTTTTCGGGCCGCGCCCCGCTCGAAAAGCTTCGACGTGTCCTTCCAAGGCCACTGCATCCTTATCGTGCTTCCTTGATCTACGGGTTGACCGTATTTCGTTTGAAGCATCGTTGTTGTGAGTCCTCGCTTTTTGGATCGATGCCGTTTGATCCTTCTGCCTCTTCTCCATCCTCCTCGTCTTGCTCCTCGCCGTCTTCCTGGCCCTCCGTCTCCCCCACTTCATGCGCCCTCCCTCCAGGATGGAGCAGGGAGGATCATTCGAATCATGATCACGATCATGAGGAGGAGGACGATGAGGAGGAGGAGGCCGACGGAGAAAACGAGGGGAGGAAACAGAAATGACAGGATGATGAGGAGGAGGATGAGGAGCGGGAGGAGGAGGAAGAGGAGGGGAGTACGAGGGGGAGGAGGAACAGATGTAGGATGATGAGGAGGAGGCGGAGGAGGAGGAGCAGCAGCAAACGGAGGAAGAAGAGAAAGAGGAGGAGGAAGGAGGACGAGGGTGCCCGGGTGGAGCATGGAAGATGGGGGAGGGAGGGAAGGAGAGAGGGAGGAGAAAGGGAGGAGGGAGTGATGGGGGAGGGAGGACGGTAGGGAGGGAGGGAGGTAGGGAGGGAGGGAGGAGGGCGAGGGCCGAGGCAGGAGGGAGTGTGAGAATTGGCTGGGGGAGGGAGGGAGTGACGGGGGGAGGGAGGGAGGGATGGGAAGCGCGCGCAACAGAGGGAGCGGAGGGGCGAGAGAGTCGGCCGCCTTGCCAGAGGTCGTAGGCGTGGCCGCCCGAATGGGCGCGCGCGGCATCAACCCGCACGAAATCTCGTGCAACAGCGTGCTCAAGGCGTGCGTGAACATCGGCGAGTGGCAGGCGGCTGTCTCAAGCCTCCGCACGCGCCAGCCCCGTCGTGCTCGCACCGCCCCCCGGAAGTGCAGTTGCCGAGCTCTGGCCTGCTTGATTGCGATGATGATAAAGAGGATAAGGAAGAGCAGGAAGGTGTTGATGGTGAGGAGGAGGAGGCAGAAGAGGAGGAGGAACGCGATTGGGACAAGGATGATGTTGTATATGATGATGATGATGATGCTGATGATGATGATGATGATGATGACGATGATGATGATGCTCGTCCTGCTGATGATGATCATGATGCTGCTGATGATGATGATGATGTTGCTGCTGCTGCATATCATGCTGATGATTCTGATGATGCTGATGCTGCTGATGCTGATGATGGTGCTGATGCTGATGCTGATGCTTATGCAGATGATACTTATGCTGATGACGATGCTGTTGATGAGGATGGTGATGCTGATGATGCTGACGATGATGCTGATGATGATGCTGATTATGATGATGATGCTGATGATGATGATGATGATGATGATGCTGATGATGATGATGCTGATGATGATGATGATGATGATGATGTTGGTGATGATGATGATGATGATGATGATGATGATGATGATGATGATGATGATGATGATGCTTATGATGATGATGATGATGATGATGATGATGATGATGATGATGATGATGATGATGATGATGATGATGATGATGATGATGATGATGATGATGATGATGATGATGATGATGATGATGATGATGATGATGATGATGATGATGATGATGATGATGATGATGATGATGATGATGATGATGATGATGATGATGATGATGATGATGATGATGATGATGATGGATGATGATGGTGGTGATGGTGGTGGGGGTGGCGGTGATGATGATGCGACTATGGTTGATGATTGTGCTGATGGTGATGGTGTTGATGATGATACCGCTGTCGATGATGCTGTTGCTGGTGATGATGATGCCGGCGGTATGGAGGAGTGGGGAGGATGATGTTATAGGCTTCCGCCACATCCGCCGACTCCTTGAAGTAGCGGGGGATCCCATCTTGGGCCATCTTGGCCGTCTTTGATGCCATCTTTGCGGTCTTGGGTCTTGTCCATGCGGCGTTTTAGAAGCCATCTTCGACCGTCCAGGCCCGTCTTGGGGGCCCCTTGGTCCAATATCGGAGGCTTATCAGACTGCACGATGCTGTCAGAAGCTCGAGATGGCGAAACGAACCATGAACAGCAGTGATGTTCGGCCTCCTGGGGGCCTCATGGCGGACTTGATGTAGCAACTTGGAGTGATATGGGGGTCACTTTGGGTTCTTCTCGGTCTATCGTGGCCGTTTCGGAGACAACTTGGGCCATCTTGGGCCTCTCGATGCTTTCTGGGAGTCTTTGGGGTGGCCTCCTGGGGGCACTTGGCGGCCTCCAGGGCCCCTGCTGCTGCTCTACGGGGCCTTGTTGGGGTGTAGAGTTCGAACAGTCAGTCCCTGTTCCCACTCTTGGGCCCGTCTTGACGCCATCTCGGGGTTCTCTGGGGCCGTCTTGAAGGGCTCTTGGGCCGTGCTGGGGTTCTCTTGGGCCGTTTTGCAGCCCTCCTGGAGGCCTCTGGGGCCGTTCTGGATTGATCTTGGTGGCCACTGCGGGCGTCTTCCACGAGGTGAACGCGCAAGGGGCGAATCTGCTACAATTTGATAATTTCCTTGGAGAGCGGGGCGATTTTTGCTAGTCGGGCCCTGCCGATAAACACTTTTGTGGGCCTCTTCGGGCGTCTTGAAAACGCCTTGGGCTGTCGGGACCCATCTTGGGAGCCTTGGAACGACGTTTCGGCGACGCCTGGCCCTCTTGGACCAGCTTGGGAGCCCTCCTG
>CAUYUJ010022484.1:80000-82500 GCA_963575745.1 Prorocentrum cordatum
TGGGGGTTGGGCAGTGAGATACTTAGGAACTGGAAGTAAGAACCGCACATAAATTCTTGACGCTTCGCGTATTCCCACCAGCCCATCCTACACCAGGCACTCGAACGAAGAGCGCCGATGATCGGCAGCTGTTCTCCTCCCCTCTTCCTTCTCCTCCGCCTTCTCCTCCTCCTCCTCTCCTCCTCCTCCCTCTCCTCCTCCTCCTCCGCCTCTTCCTCCTCCCTGGTGGCGTATTGGAAGTGTCTTCGAACGTTTTGGTGGGCTCTTGGGCCTTGCGGGCGGGCGGGCGGCGCTCCGCCCGCCCGCGCGCAGAGCCCAAGAGGGGGTCTAAGACGTCTTTTGGAACAATCTTGGAGGAGATCGATCAACGAAGGGGGGTTCCCTAATTACGGTCCCCCCCTCAGGAGCCACGATCCTCGTGAGGGGTGTCGAATTTCAGCCTTCCCAGGAGTCGATCTTGGACGCTCTAACTACCCGCGGCCCCCCCTGTCCAGGTCAGTGGGGAGGGGGTAGGGGGAGGGGTAAACCCCTCCCCGAAGGGGAAGAAGGAGGGGTGGAAGAGGAAACGCTCTAAACCACCGACACCCAGAGGGCTGGTGGGATTCACTTGCGCACGCTTTGTGCACCGCCTCCTTGCGTGGGGCCTGTACATTTTGGCGGGCCTGGCCTGGGACCCCTGGGGCCTGCGGGACCTGTGGAGCTTACGAGATTTGTGACCTTTGGGGTCGTGGTGCCTGTGGTGTCTGTGAGACCTGTGGGTTCTGTGTATATCAGACTGTGTATGTGGATTGGACATTGTATGTATACGTACGCTAGGAGCAGCAAGTCAACTTGGGATTTGTCACATGTGTATACGGATTCGACACTGTAACACTGTATGGACAGCCCAGGAACTGACAAAAAGGTCAACTTGGGTCTCAGGAAAAGCTCCGGCTGTCGGGCTTCCGCCTGGATCTCGGTACAGGGGAACCTCTCCGTGGCCGAGGCTGGCCGTGGTCACGGGGCGCCTGACACAAGGGTGCTGATTCTTGACGCTTCGCCTAGCCCACCAGGCGCCACTCGTACTGGTTCCTGGTCAGTGACGTATTCCTCGCCATCGGTGTTAGTATTACCTCCTGGAGTGTATTGCAAGCGAGCTGTCCCCTTCAGGGGCTGTGTGCATGGATCCCTCATGTGGTTTGTCCTACGTCAAGTCCTACACGCCCTCAGCTGTCACTTGTGAGTTTCGCTGTCTGTGACCTTGCCGCGCCATTTTGGCTGCGTGTAGCTCCTTGTTTCAATTTGTGCATCGGCGCTGCCCCCGGATCCTGGTCCTGGTTGCAGTTCGCATCGCCCGTCGGCAAGGTGTCGGGCCCTGCCCCGCTTCCTGGCACCACCTCGCGCAGTCCGGCAGCTTAGGCAGCTTAGGCAGCTTGGGTTCGGCCGTCGGTCCCCGTGCGCTAGGCAATTAGGCTCGCGCGTAGCCCGCCGGACCTCTGACGCTGCTGGCGCGCTCGCCTGCGGCCGCGAACAAAAAACCAACCGGGCCATCCAGACACTGGAGGGCCCCCTAACGGGGTGGTGAGCACACCGTGTGGTGAGTCGGTGGGGGTTCGGGGTCACCGCACGCTTTTGGGACTCCGGTCGTTCTCCGAGGACGTCTCGGGCGACAGGGGCCTCCAGGGTCCCAAAACCGTGCGCTGACGGACCGTGCGTTGAGGTCTTGGGGGATTTCGAAGTCATCGCAGGGTCTGTCGCCGCACCGTTTCGGGACTCCAAACATCCAGACACGATGCCCGAACGAGATGCCTTGATCTGGGATGTGCAGGAGCACGCAGTGTACCAAAAAACTGGGTGAGACGTTGTACCCGTGGAGGGGGAGGGTGAAGGATGAATCGGAGGACGAGCAGCCTCTTGGGGTCCCTTCTACGGGCTCTCCGAGGAGATCGGAGGAGCTCGCAGGGGATTCAATAGGGTCCAACACCAGATAGATCAGTAATCAATGCGTAGCCATTTTGGCTCAAGCTCCCCTCCTCCCGCACTCCTGCACGGACTGGGTTTGCGTTCGCCCTTTCCCGTCCGCCGCTGGCCGACGTGAGCCAGGATGGCGGCCATGACGTCTCCATATATTGCCTTCCTAGTGGTGCTATCAACGCGTTTGGCCCACGCCATCGCCGTCCAGTTTGTCGTCCTACACAACGCCTCGCGCACGGCCGCCCGCGATGAGGTGTCCCTGCTGGGCACGAAGGTATTTTCCCGGATTGTGCTTGGGACAATGGGGGTTATTGTTGCCTTGCATCCGACACTGGAATACTCTGCGATGGCCAGTTGGGCGTCAAGTCCCCAGTGGCGCGAACCCGGTATATGATTCAACCACGTGCGCACAAGCATCATCTCTGTTTGGTTTGGAAATTTGGGACTTTGACTGACGGGCTGCATTGTTTCTTGGTGTGGTGGATGCGGAGGAACAGTCGCGCTGCCGAGCGATGGCGGTTAGCATAGGAGGAAGTGGATGTGCATA
>CAUYUJ010022484.1:87500-107500 GCA_963575745.1 Prorocentrum cordatum
TTCCGCGCTTCCGCTCGTTTCGACTCGTGCTCCCGCTGCAGCGCTGGCGTCATTTCCCGTGCCATGCCACGGCATGCAATGCAATGCTAGGTTGATACTACGCTTTGCGGTGCTCTTCTACGCCATGCCATGCCGTGCTCTACAATGCATCGCGTACCCTTTCGGGATCATTGCCCTGCTCGACATCCGAGTGTGCGAGTAGAGAGGGGATCTGCGCCATGGTAAGGGATTGGAGGGATGGGTAGGATGCCGGATATGACGCGAGCGCACCCAGCTGGATATGAATACTACTCTCCCTCTTCCCCTGATGACGTGCTGGGTGTGTTCGCCCCCCCCCCCCCCGCCCCGCGTCCTGTTTTATTTTTCTTTTGTTTTGTTATTTTTGGGGGTACACACACAGAGGTTTCCAGGGTTTTCGCTGGCATTGTTTCAAAATTCTGCTCTCGCTGAGGCGCCGGCCTCATCTTCGGTCCCCGCTCGTTCCGAATCGTGCTCCCGCTGCAGCGCTGGCCTCATTTCCGCGCTTCCGCTCGTTCCGAATCGTGCTCCCGCTGCAGCGCTGGCTTCATTTCCGCGCTTCCGCTCGTTTCGACTCGTGCTCCCGCTGCAGCGCTGGCGTCATTTCCCGTGCCATGCCACGGCATGCGATGCAATGCTAGGTTGATGCTACGCTTTGCGGTGCTCTTCTACGCCATGCCATGCCGTGCTCTACAATGCATCGCGTACCCTTTCGGGATCATTGCCCTGCTCGACATCCGAGTGTGCGAGTAGAGAGGGGATATGCGCCATGGTAAGGGATGGGAGGGAGGGGTAGGATGTCAGATATGACGCGAGCGCACCTAGCTTGTCCTCCTCCCCTTCCCCCTCCTCCCCCTCCTCCCCCTCCTCCTCCCCCTCCTCCCCTTCCCTCCTCCTCCTCCTCCTCCTCCTCCTCCTCCTCCTCGTCCACCTCCTCCTCCTCCCCCTCCTCGTGCAGCGGGGTTTCAAACACAGGTGTCCGTCCGGGAGCCGCCGCCTGGCCAGAGCGAGACTTCTCTGCGCTCCAGCCTGCCCTTCAGGGCGGGCCCCCTGTGCTGGCTGGGGGATGCGGTGGAGGCCCATGCCAAACAACTTCCTGCTTGCCTCCACGGTTCAAGCAGTGGCGAAGTGTCCTGGCTCGCCCATAGGCCCACCACAGAATGTTACAGTAACCTTTTGTGATCTGCGCGAAATTATCTTATAACATTTCTGGTGGGGACAGTCTTGTTTTAACACATCGGGTCTATGCTCAAATAACATTGTAATTGTTTTTCGAACATTTTTGGGTTCTAAGAACATTTCGTGGTAGGACTACAGGACTGTTGGGACATTAGTCAGCCCCTGCTCAACTCTGGGGTCCTCTGGATTTCTTGGGTTTCGATGGTTTTGCTGTGGGAGGCGTGACGATTCCACACCAAACATCAATATGGACGTCCTGGGGTCTTAGGGCTGGGTTTCTTGTGGCAGGCTTCTTGTGGACTGGCCTCCCGCTGTAGACTTCTCTCTGTCTTTGGCCTCTTCTTGTTCCCCTTGTTGCCCTCTCAGGGCACGACTTCTGCCCCAGTCGTGGGGCCCGAATTCGGGGCGTACCAGCCTGTCGGTTTTGCCGGCCTCCTCTTCCGTCCTCCTTCTGATTTCTCTTTCCCTCCCCCTCTGCGTGCGTCTGCTGGGGCCAGCGTTTCCGCCCCGCTCTCAGGACACAGCTTTCTTGACAGTCATTTTAGCTTGCGCAGTTCAGCGTGCTCTAAGCAACAGCTTGTGATGAACAAAAGGCCGCTCCCCCCCAGGGCTGTTGAATAGACCCCGCGGGGCGCGAAACTTTGTTTTTAATCGCGCGCGCGCTAGGTGGTCGTCGCTGGCGCCGCCGAGGGGCTCGCGTACCCCCCTGCATGATAGTTTCAAAACGACTCCCTTTCGAATAGACGTTGTTAGAAGTGTCGTACACATCCGAGGCAGATTGTCGTTCCCCCTCTCAGGCGTCGTCGTCGTCGTCGTCGTCGTCGTCGTCGTCGTCGTCGTCGACTACATCGGGCCTGCGGAGCAGCACCCCCCCTTCCCCTCCCCATAGAGCATCCGCAGTGTGTCGTCGTTGTCGCCGCCGTCGCCGTCAGCCGTCCGCCGTCCGTCGTCGTCGTCCTCGTCCTCGTCCCGTCGTCGTCGTCGTCGTCGTCGACGAAGAAAGCGGCCGTTGGAAACGGGCGCAAGGAGCGCGGGGGACGGCGGCGACGACGGCGAAACAGGGGGGCAGGAGGACTACCCGCTTTGCTCGGGTCGGATGAAATGCTGGGGAAGGAAGGGGGGGGGTGCAAAGCCTGCTGCGCGCAGCTGGTTTCGGTCGCCCCGCCGAAGGACCAGTCCTCGACGCATGGCCGCTGTCGGCGCCAGGAGGCGCTTGGAAAATCGGCGACGTGAACTGCTTGGCAAATCCCCCCTTTGCTGCGCTCAGCTTTCGTCCAGCCCGCCTTGCCCGCAGGCCCGCATTGGTTCGACAGAAAGAGGGGCGCCCTGGCTCGCCCTTGCCTCCCACCCCTCCCCTTGCCCCTCGTTGGCGGCCTGGCGTCGGCGATAATCTCCGGCCCGGCTCCGTTGATTTTCAATATGGCGGGCGCCACCTCGCGATTCGCCCGAGCAGGGAAAATATTTTTCCAGCGTGCGACCCCCACGGATTTGTTAATCCCAAGCTGACATTACGCATGTTTTGGTGTTCGAAGGGCGAACTTCCGCATTAGCGTATGACAAATATCAACAGGCATATAAGACGCGGAGCATTTCGCCCCCAGGGCGTGTTTACTGGATCCTTCTTCGTCACAAACAATGTGTGCAGAGCCGTTTGCCGTGGTGAGTTCATGGCGATGATGACCGTGACCATGATGATGGTTGTAGTGGTGGTGGCAGTGGTGATGGCGCTTCCGATTATAGCGCGCTTGTTGAAGCGGTCGCAGCCTCTTGTACCGGGGGGCAAAAGGGTCGTGGCAGTTCGAGCACAACATCCGGACAACATGGTATTTCCCAGAAAGCACCTCCTGCAAGAAGGACTTTCCATGGACAGTTCTTTCTGGATCTCCTCCTCAAAGGGTGTCTTTTCTTTGGGGGCCTCTCTTCTAGACGGCCTCATGGGTGCCTGAAATGCCCCGAGACGCCCAAAGACGACCCAAACACAAAGGAGCCCCCCCCCAAACTGCAAAACAAATGGTTCGAGGACATTCGCTTCTTCGGTATTCTGGGCGTCCGAGACCTCCGACGAGGCTCCCAGATCTCTTCAAGATGGGCCAAACAGATTCCAAGAAGGGCCACGAGGGCCCCAAGACAGTCCAGCACGGCCCCCATACGGCCCAAGCAAACCCGAAAAACGTGCAAGATGATCCGAAGACGCCCACCAAATCACTCCACGTCGGGACCTGGTTATTGAGGGAAACCGCAGTTGACAGCCAGACGGCCCCAATAATCTCCCAGAGGCCCCCGAAAGGCTCTCAGGAGACATCCAGAGGCCCGCAAGAAGTCCCCAACAAGCTGTCGAGAGGTCCTTTCGAGCTTCCTCCAAACATTTGCGACGGAGGAATGGTTCACACGGGAGGGTGAGGACGAAGGGGAAGAAAGCAGAGGAACGAAGGGAGAGTTAGGAGAAAGAGGACAACAACGGTAAGGATAACGGGGAACGTGAGACACGGTTATTTGGTCTCTCTCTCTCTCTCTATATATATACACAGATATATGTCAGCCCGCCTGCGTGTGATATTAGAAGGTTCAAGGTGCATGGCGCGAAGTGCAATTGCAGTCCTGTATGTGTGTACACAAATGTGCGCATATACACACTTATATACATCTACACATATGAGGCCATTTCTTTATTGGTTGGGGCATGACGGGCGTCATGGCCCCCGCTCCCCCCCACCCCTATGACGTAACGCTCCCCCCCCCAGTGCGGTCCGGGCACTGCCGCCGTGCGCATTGGGATCCGCGTAGGTGTCCGCGTAGGATTCCGCATAGGTTTCTGGTCCGCAGGCGTCGTCGTCGTCGTCGTCGTCGTCGTCGTCGTCGTCGTCGTTCGTCGTCGTCGCTCGTGGTTCGTCGCTCGTCGCTCATCGTCGTCGTGCGCGCGGACGCGGCTGGAGCCTGTTTTTAAGTCCGGGCCGATGACGGCAATCATCTTGGTGGGGGGGGGTCGATGACGTCACGTTTCGCGGCGGCGGCGTTTGGGAACGGTTAAGAATGACAAAGGACGGGCAGCACGAACATGTAGGTGGCGATATACAACACAAAGCCTGTGTACATCATAGTGCCCGCGTGCACCACAGCGCCTGTGTACACCACACCTCCGATGTACACCACAGCAGCCGCGTGCAACGCAGCGTCAGTTTGTGCCACCGTGCTTGCGGGCACAGCAGCTCCTGTGTACACCACAGCGCCTCCGTACACCACATCAGCCGTGCGCGAAACAGCACCAGTGTACACCACAATGCCTGCGTGCATTGCAGTGCCTGTGTGCGCCACGGCGCCTGTGTGCACCACATCAGCCGCGTGCAACACAGCACCATTGTTGTGTATAGAATTTCAGAAGGAATCCTTGTGACAAAATGGAACGCTTGTGGATTCCAGAGAAATCAATGGAAAACAAATCCTCATGGACAAAGGGGCGCCGCTGGAATCTACGAGTCCCCCCGAGTCCGCCCGCATCACCGTAACTCCCATTTGTGTCTAGGAGGTTCCAACTGAACTGGCCGTCCGAGAACCAAGTGGACCGATTCAATCGACCATTCTGCGGTGCACGCTGAGATGCGCACGTGCGTTGTAACGCCAAGCCGCACGACAGGGGGCAAGAAGGAGGAAAAGGAGGACGCGGAAGAGGAGGAGGAGGAGGAGGTGGAGGAGGAGGGAGGAGGGAAAAACGTCGCATTCGATTCTCAGAACTTTCCTGGCGTGTCGTGTAGTTGTCCGCATCAGATCCTGACGTACATGCTCTTTTTACTTGTCCTATGCACGCAGGCGCTGTGGTGTACACCAGCGCTGCGTTGCACGCAGATGCTGTGGTGTCGTCAGGCGCTGTGGCGTGCACAGGCGCTGCGGTGCACGCAAGCACTGTGGTGTACACAGGCGTTGTGTTGCACATGGCTGCTGCGGTGTATGTACACCGGCGCTGTAGTGCTCCCAAGTATTGTGGTATACACGGGCGGTGCGTTGCACACCGCTGTTGCGGTGTACGCAGGCGTTGTCCACACGCGCGGTGTGGTGCACGCGAGCGTTGTGGTGTACACAGGCGCAATGGGCAGATCGCCACTTACATGCTGCTCGCGTCGTCGTCGTCGCTTGTCGCTCGTCGCTCGTCGCGTCGTGCGCGCGGGCGCGGCTGTGGTGCCGGAGCCACACGGTGGGGGGGGGGCGTCACGTCATGCCCCCCCCCTCCCCCCCCCCCAATGACGCCCGTCATCGCCGAACATAAAGAAGCGCCTCCTATATATGTATATGTATGTGTATATAGATGCAGACAGTGTTTGGACATACGTTCATATGAGTGTATGCATGCATGCTTGTCATGTATGTAGGTGTGCATGCATGCACGTATGTATAACGTGTGTATACACACTTGTATGTGTGAATGTATGTTTGTCTGTATATATGTATGTATGTATATATGTATGTATGCAGATATGCGTGTATGACGGTGTGCACGTCTGTCTGTCTGTCTGTTTGTTTGTCTGCATGCATGCATGCATGCATGACCGTAGGTATGTATGTATGTATGTATTTATGTATGGCTATATGCCAGTGTGTCTGTATGTTTTTGTATGTATGCATGTACTTCTGCCTGCCTGCCTGCTTGTATGTCCGTCTGTATGTGATGCATGCATGTATGCATGACTGCATGCCAGCATGTCTGTGTGTCTGAGTGTATGCATGCCTGCCTGTCTGCCTGCCTGTCTGTCTGTATGTATGCATGTATGTATGCTTGTATGCATGCATGTATGTATATAGGTATGCATGCATGTTTGTATATATATATATGTATATATATATATATATATATATATATGCATGCATGTATATATGCATGCAAGTATGTATGTGTGTATAGATGTGTATGTATACATATTTATGTAGGTATGCATGTATGCATGCATGAACGTAAGAATGGATGCATGCATGTATGTGTGCATGTAGGTTTAATAAGTGTTTGTATGTATGTGTACATGTATGCATGCATGCGTTTATGTATGGATGTATGCATGCATGTCTATCTGTATATATGTACATACATATATACGCATGTGTGTGTATATATATATATATATATATATAGGAGGTGAGGGGGTGAGATCGAAGTGGAACGGAGAGCCCCCCCACCGGGAAATCGATTTCGGTTTCGTGTTCGTGCGTGCCGTGCGGGCGAGGCGAAGCTGCGTGGGCGGGCGAGAGAAAGTCTCCTGTGGCTGAAGCGCGGCCGGACCAAATGTCTCCCTTCCGGGCGGCCGGGGGCCCGCGGTGTCCCGCCGGTTTCCCGCTGGTGTCCCGTGTGGCTGAGGCGCGGCCGGACCAAATGACTCCCTTCCGGGCGGCCAGGGGCCCGCGGTGTCCCGGCGGTGTCCCGTCGGTGCCCCGTCGGTGTCCCGATAATGATGATGTTGATGATGATCATGATGGTTGTGTTGATGGTGATGATCATGATGATGATGGTGTCCTGGTGATGATGATGATGTTGATGATGATGATGAGATGACGATGATGTTGATGTTCTGCCCGTTGTTGTTGATGATGATGTTGGTAATGCTGATGCTGCTGATGATGATTATGGATGATGATTATGACAGTGGTGATGATGATGGTGATGGTGATGGTGTACCGATGATGATATTGATGATGATGTTGGTGATGATGATGCTGCTGATGATGATGGTGTCCCGATGATGCTGATGATGCTGTTGATGATGATGATGATGATGATAATGAGCTGATGATGATGATGATGGTGTCCCGATGTTGTTGATGATGTTGACGATGACAACGATGGTGACCATGATGGTGTCCCGATGATGATGATGATGATGACGATGATGATGATGATGATGATGATGGTGATGATGACGATGGCTGAGTCCCGCTGGTGATGTTGATGATGTTGTTGATGATGATGAGATGACGATGATGTTGATGTTTCTGCCCGTTGTTGTTGATGATGCTGTTGGTAATGATGATGCTGCTGATGATGATTATGGTATCTCGATGATGACGATGATTATGACGGTGGTGATGATGATGGTGATGGTGATGGTGTACCGATGATGATATTGATGGTAATGTTGGTGACGATGCTGCTGCTGATGATGATGGTGTCCCGATGATGTTGATGATGCTGTTGATTATGATGATTATCATCAAATGATGATGATGATGATAGTGTCCCGATGTTGTTGATGATGTTGACGATGACAATGATGGTGACCATGATGGTGTCCCGATGATGATGATGATGCTGATGGTGATGATGACGAAGGCTGTGTGCCGATTCTGATGATGATGATGATTATGTTGCTGACTATGATGAGATGATGATGGGGATGATGATGATGGCCTGATGATGATGGCGTTGATGATGATGACGATGATGATGATGACGACAGTGTCCCGATGACGATGAAAATGATGGTGTTGGTGATGATGATGATGATGATGATGATGATGATGATGATGATGATGTTGAATGTTAGATCGATTGTGATATCGGTAGTGAGATCGATAGTGAGACCGAATGTGAGATCGATTGTGAGATCGATAGTCAGATCAATTGTGAGACCGAGCGAATGAGATATATCGAGTGAGATCGATTGTGAGATCGATAGAATGAGATCGATCGAGCGATACCTATAGTGAGATGGATAGTGAGACCGATCGAGTGAGACGCTGCATCCTACCCCCCCCCGAACCTCCTTATCACCCGAAGGGTGGTCGTATAGGTGTGTGTATATATATATATATGATCCTTTTAACAAGTGTATGCTGCGTACCACGGCGAAGTTGCCGCACTTGATGGTCATCCGTTGCCATCTCGCTCGAGCCTCGAGCGAACTCCGCCCGTATGCTCTCAGCCGCCCGCGCGGCGGCCGATTTGCTGCTGCCAGAGCTGGGCCGCGGGCTGAGCACCGGCGTTGCGCTGTACGCGGCCAACCAGGGGCACGCGCAGTGCCCCGCGTGCTCGTGCGCGCCGCAGTTCCACTGCCCCGAGCTGCGGTGCGACTGCTCAGGCCTCCAGGGCTCGAGCAGCCACGGGCCCAGCCTGTGGGCCGTGGCGCTGGCCTGCGCCGCCAGCGGGCTCGTCGGGGCCTTCACCGCCGTGCTGGCCTTCTGGCGCGCGGGTGGACGCTTCGTGACGGCCCGCCGCCCACAGGTCGGTGGTGACAGGGAGCCGGACTTCGAGGAGGAGGCCCGTGCTCAGGCGCGGGCGGCGCGCGCCAAGGCACTGCAGCAGTGATGGCGGCGCCGGCGGCGCCTGTTCACCCGTCAGTGGCCGCGGCAGGTGTTCAGCCCGGCGACTTCATCGGGGTGCACTACCACGTCGCGGGCGGGGCCCTGATCCACGAACGCGTTGTGGTGCTCGTGCCGCCAGGGCTTCCTGGCGCGGCTTGCATCATCACGCCCGACGCGGACGAGTACGAGGAACTGTACGTTGGCTCGCCTGACGTGCTGCGGTGGGACATCTTCCCGGGCGGCGCGGCGGGGGGCACGATGGCGTGGGCGCCTGGCGCCCGCTACTACAGGTTCCGCAGCTTGCCGACGCCGGCCACGCTGCTCACCGCCGCGGCCGCCGCCGCCGGGCGTCTCGGCCTTGCCGCCCCGCCTGGGCCCATCGTGGCCAACGCTGGTGGGCGGCCGCTGGCGGCGCCGGTGGCGGGGGCCGTGGGTGCGCTGCTGCCTGCCGCTGCCGCCCCGGCCGCCGCCCCCGCTGCGGGCGTCGCTGGGCTGGTGGCCGCGCTGGGGGGCCCCGCGGGAGCGCCCGGAGCCCTTGTGCCCCTCGGGCCGGGCGGGGCGGCGGCCCCGGCCCCGGCGCCCGCGCCGGCGCCCGCGCCGGCGCTCCCAGGCGCCGCTGCCCACGCTGCTCCGCCTGGCGCGCGGTCGGACGCCCGTGTGCTGCCTGTGGCGTACAACGCCCTGGGCCAGAGGAAGCTGGGCTTCTCGGAGGATGTGCTGCGCCTCGTGGAGCATGACTGGCCGGACTGGCCCATCTCGGGGCCGAGGACGACGCTGTGGGTGTGCCTGTTCATGAAGGACAACGGCATGTCGCCGCTGGGCCGCCACAGCAAGTGGCGGTCGGAGGGCCGCCTGGCGCTGACGGACGCGGGGGTGGCGGAGCACGAGCGCTGCTGCTTCTACTTGGAGCAGATGGTGTGCTACGATTTGCTCAATGTGCCGGACGTGGCTGCAGCGGAGATGGTGTGCAGGAGCATCCAGGTGCAGGAGGAGAGGTGGCGAGAACGGTTCATCGCCAATGCCGACGAGTCTCTCGACTCCCACCTCTTTTACGGCACCTCGGCCAACCGGGGGAACGTGTGTGTTCACCCCCAGCTGCTGGCTTACGTCAGCGGTGAGCTGTCCAAGGAGTACGCCGTGGCCAAGGAGAGGCGCAAAGCACGGGAGGAGCGCCAGACCGCCAGGGCGCCCAACAACAAGAAGGGCGGCAAGGACAAGGACAAGGAGGAAGGAAAGGGGTGACGTGGAGCGGGCGGCGGGACCTGGGGCTCCCCGCCGCCCCGAAGCTCGAGCACCATGCCCTTTTTCGCGGCCCCAGTGCTGCCACCGATGACCGACGCCATCGGGATCTTTTTCCTCTTCCTCACGTGGCTCGACGGTCCGAGCGCGTGCCCGGCCGCCGCCCCTGCAGGGCCGTGCGCCAGCGGCTCCGCCGCTCCGACGTGCTGCTCCACTGGGCCGACCAGGGCATCGACGCGCTCAACTGTTTGTATGGCCATGCTGGTGCCCCTCCGTCGGCGCCCGCGAACCTGGGACAGCAGACTAGCCTGGATTTTCTGGAGGACTGCTACCTGGGGATGGGCGCGATGCCGAGCGAGCCAGGTTTTTGTGAAGAAGCCCTCCGCGAGCTTCTCAGTGGCTCCACCGTCTACTCCGAAGATGGTGGCGCAAGGGTCCCGTACTCGAAGGAGCTGGTCTCCTGGCCTGAGGTGGGTTCCAGCCCCGTCGACCTTGTGGGCTGCCTCACTCAGGATGATGCTGATTGGGCACGGGATTGGCGACATAATTTGCTCAAGACGCCCGACGAGGCGCTGCTCGGGGCCCGACAAGCTTGCCCTCGCGGACCTTTCGTTGACCCTCGGTTGGCGCGGGATCCAGTTTTGTATGGTGATTTTGTTCGGCGGCTTCATCAATGTGGTATGCTGCGCTTCAAGGTGGCGCCCACTACCAAGCGCATGATTGGTGTATTTTTTTGTGAGGAAGAAGTCCGGCAAGCTTCGCATCGTGTTCGACACGAGGTACGCCAACGCCTACTTCCACCCGGCGCCGGCGACACGGCTGCCCACGGCGGCCGCGGTGTCTTCGGTGGAGTCGGGCGGTATGCCCCGGTGCGTGGCGGCGGGCGACCTCGACAATGCCTTCTACCGTCTCAGGCCGATGTCCGGCTTGGAGGACTACTTCACGCTGCCCCCGCTTTCCTCGACCCTAGCGGGCATCTCGGAGCGGGGGGGGGTCAGCATTCCGGCAGGGACCAGCTTGGCTCCCTGCCTTACCATCCTGCCCATGGGGTGGTCGTGGGCGATGCACTTCTGCCAGGCTGTGACCATGCGCGCCATTTCCCTGGCGGGCTTCGCGGACTCGCAGATCGTGCAGGACGGTCGGTCCAGCGTGGCCCTGCCCGATCGCTCGGACACGGCGGCGGCGGGCTACGTGGACAACCTCTACGTCTTCGGCCACGACGCCTCGCTGGTCACCCAGCGCCGGGACGACGTGTCGGCCGTCTTGCGCGGGTGGGGCTTGACCGTCCATGAGGGGACGGATGCCTCCCCCGACGCCGTGCTGGTGGGCCTGGAGCTCCGGCAAGGCCGCTGGCTGTCCATCAAGCGCCGCAACCTGTGGCGGCTCCGCGCGGCGCTGGATACCGTGCTGCGCCGGGGCTGCTGCTCCAGCAAGATGCTCGAGGTGCTGGTGGGCCACATCGCGTGGGCCTGCTTGATTCGCCGTGAGCTGCTGTGCGTGCTGTGCTCCGTGTGCCCGTACATAGCGGCCGGCCTGCCGACGACCTCGCGGCTGTGGCCCTCCGTGCGCCAGGAGCTGTGGCTCGTCCGCTCGCTGCTCCCGCTCCTACAGAAGGACCTGAGCAGCCCGTGGCGCGACGTGGTCGGAGTGAGCGACGCCTCCGAGTTCGGAGTGGGCGTCGCCGTGCGGCCGGTGCGGCCTGACGCGGCGGCGCAGCACGGCCGCCAGTGCGAGAGGTGGCGTTGCCGAGTGCACGGTGCCGAGAAGGCCCGCGAGAGAGCCCTCCGCCCTCAGCCTCTACCATCCTCCACATACGACACAGCTTCGCTGCCTGCCGGACTGCAAGGCCTGGACGTCTTGGGGCTGGAATCCTTCATCCGGGTGCACCCGAGGGAGTTCATGGAGGTGCCCAAGGAGTTCTTCGACGGGGCTCGCTGGGCTCCTGTTATCGCCTCAAGGGTCGTCGTGCCCGACAACATTCTGGCTCTGGAGGGGGACGCGTGTGTCTTGGGCATCAAGCACATCATGAGGTCCAGGGCCGCTTTCGGGAAGCATATTCTACTGTTCGTCGACAACATGCCGTTGGCCCTGGGTTGTTGTAAAGGGAGGGCCGCATCCGTTCATCTTCGCCGTGCTCTTCGTAAACTGTGTTGCTTGGCGCTGTGTTCAAACTGTACTATTCACATACGCTGGACGTGTAGCGAGTTCAACCCTGCCGATGCTCTCTCTCGTGGGCGTTTAGGCTGGTTCTCAGGGCCTTGCCGACGCGCTGCTGCCGCCCAGCCTGGCTGC
Organism: Prorocentrum cordatum; assembly: GCA_963575745.1. Lineage (NCBI taxonomy): Eukaryota > Dinophyceae > Prorocentrales > Prorocentraceae > Prorocentrum > Prorocentrum cordatum. Next base: position 99,507 of record CAUYUJ010022484.1, read on the forward strand.
TCTCGCGCGGGGCCCCCCGAGTCTGACGGGCCGACACCTGCAGGAGCCGACCTCGATGGCGGGTGCCTCGGCCTCACGCCGCCAGGCGGATCGCCACCGCGGAGCCGCGGCGGCTCGCCAGGGGGCGTCCGAGCGGGGGCCTTCGGGCGGCCTCTCGTTGCTGGAGCGCGCGGCGGTCAGGCCGGGCACGGAGCGCCTGTGCCAGGTATACCTCCGGGCCTTTCTGCAGTTCTGCCTGGTCACGACCATCGACTGGACGACCGGGGTCGAGATGGACGTCGCCCTGGTCACGTACCTGAAGTCGATGTACGTCGAGGGCCGCGCCACGAACGTGGGCTCCGTGCTGCTGGCGGCGCTGGCACACTACACGCCGGCGCTGCAGAAGAGGGCGGCTCTGGCCTCGCCGAGGGCCTCGCGCTGTCTGGCGGGCTGTCGCCGGCGCGCCCCGACCAGGATGCGCCTGCCGCGGCCTCGCCGGGCCGCCTTCGCCATCGTCGGGGCGCTGGCGGCCTGGGGCCTGCCGCGCATGGGGCTCTTCGTGATCGCGGGCTACGGACCCTTGTGGGACTTCCCGCCTACGTCGATTGCTCGGCTCTTCGAGGATGCGTGCCGCGCCCTGGGCTTGAGGCACTTGCAGCCGCCTCTGTACTCTCTGCGTCGCCAGGGCGCCAGCGAGGACCTGCTGTCGGGCGCCAGGACGCCGGATCATGTCATGCGGCGGGGTCGCTGGGCCACAGTGGCCTCGCTCCGCCGCTACAGCAGGGAGACCCGCCTCCTCCGGGAGGCCGCCGAGGTGGACCCCGACGTGCTGCTTTTCGGCGAGATCGTGGAGCGCAGCTTCCTGGACGGGCCGCGGGTCGGCCCCCTGCTGCCGCTGGTGTGGGTCGGGCGCCCCGCGAGCGTTGGCCCCCGCCTGCGGGGAAGGCCCGGGGCCCCCGCCGCCACGCGGCGCCGCCGACCCTGACGGCGTCGCCTCAGGCCGTGCGGCTTCACCTGCAGCGGCGGTGCCGCCGAGGACGTGCTGGCGCGAGCAAGTGGAAGAGCTGCCTGTTTCTGGAGCTGTTTGCAGGACAGGGTCGCATCGCCAAGCGCATCCGCGACCTTGGCTACGGGTGCCTGGACCTGGACCTCGTTCACGGGGCCTGCGAGGATCACCTCCACACCACGTTCGAGTCGGTCGTGCGCGGGTGGCTTCTGAGCAAGGCCATTGTAGGTCTGTGGCTGGGCACTCCCTGTACGTCCTGGTCGCAGGCTCTCAGAGACCCTTTGCGCTCCATTCGTTTCCCCATGGGGAAACCAGGTTTGTCTGGACCTAGGCTGGACCGCCTGCGCGTTGGCAATCGCTCTTTCTACTTTTCTTGCCGGCTCATCCGGCTCTGCATCCAGATCGGCTGCCCTGTCTTTTTGGAGAACCCTCGCGGGTCGCTGCTTTGGCACGCCCCCGAGATGGTCAAGCTTCTTTCGGATTCGTCGTGCACCATTCACAAGATGGACATGTGCCGATTTGGCACACCATTTAAGAAGCCGACGACAGTGGCCGGTTGGAATGCAGGCGTCTTCCCCAGCTTATGTAAGTCTTGCTCTGGCAAGGGTGGCATCTGCTCGTCGACTGGCCTGCCCCGCCTTATCCTCCAAGGCCGAGACAAAGGTGCGCCTGCCCGCCGCACCGAGCTAGCTGCAGCGTACTCGCCTCAGTTCGCCCGCGCTGCCGCCCTTGCCATGACACATTCTGCCAATGCTCTCAGAGAAAAATGGATGATGGATGCCGCCTTCAAAATCGTGTAGTCTCTTTTCGGTAGGTTAGGTTATTTCACGTGCGTAGTTCGTTTTCGGCCACGAATGTGGCCAGGACTGCTCTGCGGGATGCGGGTGGCTCTTTTCAGTGTCTTCGAGGGTGTGCGGCTATCGCCGGGGTCAGCTGACTGTTGTATAGCCTCCGGCCTGCCGTGGCCTCGCCCTCCCGCGCTCGTCCCCATAGTAAATACATCGTCCTGGCATCTGGGTAGTGGAAGTAGCTGATCCTTTTAACAAGTGTATGCTGCGTACCACGGCGAAGTTGCCGCACTTGATGGTCGTCCGTTGCCATCTCGCTCGAGCCCCCCCTCCCGCTCCTCCCTTGCTCTCTCTCGTTTGCACGGATTTCAGGTGGCTCTTTTCAGTGTCTTCGAGGGTGTGCGGCTATCGCCGGGGTCAGCTGACTGTTGTATAGCCTCCGGCCTGCCGTGGCCTCGCCCTCCCGCGCTCGTCCCCTTAGTAAATACATCGTCCTGGCATCTGGGTGGTGGAAGTATATATATATATATATATATGCGTTTGTGTCTACGTACGTATGCATGTATGTATGTGTGCCCGTCTGTCTGTCTGTCTGCGTGCATGTATGTCTGTCTGTCTGTATGTCTGTGTGCATGAGTGTATGCATGCGTGTATTTATGTCTGTATGTCTGTTGGTATTATGTATGCCGAGGCCCTTCCAGAGCGAAGTTCTCCCAAGGAACGAGCAGACTATTCATGAGACGGGGCTTTCCAGGAACCGCTCCCCTGGAGGAGGGAGGGAACAGTCCCAGGAAGGGAATGCAGTAGTGAGTCTCCAGCGAAAGCTCCTGCGGAGTTTTCTGGGAAAGCCATCCTTCGGGAAGACCCCTCCTGCGGTGGGGTTCCAGGAACGGCTTTCCGGAGACACTCCTTGTCGAGGAAGAGGATGTTGAGGAAATCATTTTTTTGGGATTAAGTCGGGCATGTCCCTGTACAGGAGAAATATTCAAAAATAGTTTTTTAAATAGTCAGGGGACGATTTTTCGACTACCTCTTTGTACTTTTCGAGTTTTTTTGTTAAAAATCCGCCTTCAGGGGGACATGCCCGACCTAACCTTTGGAGGAGCCTGGCAAGGACGCCCAGGAGGCCCGGAAGCCCAAGGCCATATTCTGCAGGGGCGTCCAATAGGGCTGGCAAGCTTGGACTTCAGCTCTCGGCGGGGAATATGAACCTGTCCCTCCTCCTCCTCCTCCTCCTTCCCCTCCCTCCTTCTCCACCCCCCCCTCCACCTCGGACAGGTGTGGAGGGGCGCCACCCCGCGGACTGCACCACTCGGAACGAAGGGAAATTCGATCCCGAGGGCGAGGTGTCCGGCCCTCTGGAAGGGTCGTCCCCGACTGGCCCGTCCCAGAATCCCTCCTCGGGAGTGGTTTCCCCTCGTGCTTTTCGGGTCGAAGCGGCACTGCTCAGGAGTTGGAGGGGTAGCGTCGACGCGCACAGGAAGGACGCGCGCCTTTTCTAGGGCGCCCTTGTGTCCTTGCCTCTGCGGCCCGTCCTCTGCCGTTTCCACCGGCCAGCCGCTCAGGGTACACTTGGGGTTTGGTCGCCCGCCGCCCCCAAAAGATCCCAACCCTGGCCTCCAAGGGTCTTGCGTCCTTGCCACCTTTCCTTACTTAGGGGAACGAAGAATGACATAAACATAAAACTCGGAGGTCCGCGCGGGTTTCTCGGATCCGCGCTGGACCCCCCTGGCGGCGCCTCCGGCGCCGCCCCTGGCGCGCTCCGCGCGCCAGGGAGGGGGTCCAGCGCCGATCCGAGCAATCCGCGCGGACCTCTGAGTTTTTATTGTTGATGTTATCGTTCGATCCCCTCTTACTTCTACGTTTTCACTGTCGTCGCGAGCCTCGATCGGGCCGAACGAAAGGGGGGGATAGGGAAAGGGGGGGTTACGAAATCTGCTGTATGCAGCTGGTTTCGGCCCCGCCGCTGGGCCCATCCCTCGATAAATGGGCGCCTCCCGGCGCTGGGAAAATCAGCTACGTGAGCGGATTCTCCACCCTACCCTTCGCTATCCCCCCCTTTCGTTCCCCCCGACTCGAGGGGGCCCTTCCCTCGGGGGATTTCCGGGCTTCGCGCTGCTGGCGCCGCCCGCCCGGCGCCGCCTTCGCCGCCTTCTCGCCGCCGCGAGAGGCGGGCCGTCCCGACGACGCGGAGGCTCTGTACAGGGAGTCGGTGCAGTCGGGCCACTTCCAGCTCTGGAGGGGAGGGGGAGTGGGGAACGAACAATGGCATAAACAGAAACAACGACATATGGACATAACAGCAATGACATGACATAAGCATAGACATAAACACAAACATGACATAAACAACGACATCGGGACATAATCATAAACATAAACAGCGTCATAAGGGGGAGTGGGGAACGAACAATGACATAAACAGTGACAGATCTTCCTGGAGGGGAGGGAGGTGTGAAATAGGGGAACGAACGATGACATAAACGTAAAAACCCAGAGGTCCGCGCGGATTTCTCGGATCGGCGCTGGACCCCCCGTCCCGGGCGCGCGGAGCGCGCCAGGGGCAGGGCAGCGCTGGAGGCGCCGCCAGGGGGGTCCAGCGCGGATCCGAGAAATCCGCGCAGGTCTCAGAGTTTTTATGTTTATGTCATATTTCGTTCCCCTTATGGATGAACCCCACTACAGTCGGCCCGTATCAGAAGGATCCGCGATAAGGATGCAAGGGCCTTGTACGCCCATTTCGAAGCTTTTCGAGCGGGGCGCGGCCGACGAGAGTGGCCAGGGATGGACCGAGGAGGCAGGGGTGCAAGGGTACCCTTGGGAAGGTCGCCTATCCTTGCTATGTGGGTCGAAGGTGCCTTTCGGGGAGCAAACAACGACATACACACAACAACTCGGAGCTCCGCGCAGATTCTTCGGATCGGCGCCAGACGCCCCCCCCAGGCCTTCGCGCGGAACTCCGAGTTTTTATGTTGATGCCATTGTTTGTTTCCCTGTTCCTGTGCCTGCTGCCCCTTTCGGCTCGCATGTACAACTGGTAACACACTCCGACATGTTGGACTTGTGGACAAGGGTAAAGCCTTCATCCTTGTCCATCTTTCGACGCTACCGCCTTAATCAACGGATACTCTGTAGGGGATCGGTCTTTCGGTCAACCCTTCACTCACACAGGAGTAGGGAGGAGGGATCACCGACCCTATCATTTGACAGTGCCTCTAGGTTACCAGGGACGCTGCCAGATGGGGGGCGTCCTTCGCTTCGGGATAGCTCCAGCTCGTGGCCTGTTGCTGGCGGTAGCTGGACAGGGGCATCCCCTGTCTATCAGCCCCGCCTCACTCCGAAAACATACAAGCGGCTTCCCAGAGCAGGGCAGCGCCTTCAGGGGATGAGGAGAAATTGCAACGTCCCAGAGTTGGTGGGTGACCCTCACGTGCACCCAGTGGTACCCTGATTGGTGAAGGCCTTGGCCACCACTGTCTTATTCCACTACGTCGGGGCGCCTACCTAGGCGACGTGCGGGTACCGAGCCTGCCTCGTACCGCGGTCGAGGGACCATCGAAGTGGGGGTGGGTGCTTGCCAACGCCCTGGTCCGAGGCCCTGTACGGCAATTCTGTTTGACACTCTGGCTCGGCCTGGGTTTGTCCGATAGGGTGGACTGGAAGGGGGAAAATCGAAATGGGGGTCATCGAGGGAAGATGGAGAAGGGAGCAGGGTGGAAGAGGAAGGTGGAGGAGGAGGAGGAGGAGGAAGCGGAGGAGGAGGAGGAGGAGGAGGAGAAGGAGGAAGAGCAGTAGGAGGAGGGGAGGAGGAGGTCCACGGCGGCGACGGCGGCGAACTCGACGCTGCCGGCGACAGCGACGACGGCAGCTGGTGACGGCCGCGACGTCGTTGTATTCCCCACCGCGGTGCGGCACGTCTTTCAGTTTCTGCTCCAAGCTTTTTTTCCCGGAAAGGGCCTGGGCCCAGGGTTCTCTTTTAGTAGGTAAACCTGTCCCCCGGTGCCAACTTGAGGGAGGCCGGCGAATTTTTTCCCTGATAAATAACGAGGTCGAAGGAGGCCGGCGAATTAAAATTTGAGGATGTCTCGAGCGAAACGCTTGTTTTTGAAATCCCGATCGATAAATCACAGGGTGCGGGCCACTTTTTCGTGTGTTGAGGATGTCTCGAGCGAAACGCTTGCTCCGCAGAGTTTGCCGAGGATGTCTCGAGCGAAACGCTTGTTTTGCAGAGCCGACCGCGACGCGGAAAAGCGCCCCGCGCGAAGGAATTTCGATGATGTCTCGACTAATTCCTTTGTTTTTGTACGATTTCCTGGAATTTTGGCAGGATGTCTCGAGCGAAATGCACGACCCCACCCTAGCACGACCATACCCCAGCACGACCACACCCCAGCACGACCAGACCCCAGCACGACCCCACCCCAGCACGACCCCACCCCAGCACGACCATACCCCAGCACGACCACACCCCAGCACGACCCGACCCCAGCACGACCCTACCCCAGCAAGACCACACCCCAGCACGACCACACCCCAGCACGACCTCACCACAGCACGACCACACCCCAGCACGACCACGCCCCAGCACGACCACGCCCCAGCACGACCACGCCCCAGCACGACCACGCCCCAGCACGACCACCCCCCAGCACGACCACCCCCCAGCACGACCACCCCCCAGCACGACCACACCCCAGCACGACCACACCCCAGCACGACCACCCCAGCACGACCACACCCAGCACCCCCCCCAGCACGACCCACCCCAGCACGACCACGCCCCAGCACGACCACACCCCAGCACGACCACACCCCAGCACGACCACACCCCAGCACGACCCCACCCCAGCACGACCCCACCCTAGCACGACCACACCCCAGCACGACCACACCCCAGCACGACCACACCCCAGCACGACCCCACCCCAGCACGACCCCACCACAGCACGACCACCCCCAGCACGACCACACCCCAGCACGACCACACCCCAGCACGACCCCACCCCAGCAAGACCACACCCCAGCACGACCACACCCCAGCACGACCTCACCACAGCACGACCCCACCCCAGCACGACCACGCCCCAGCACGACCACGCCCCAGCACGACCACGCCCCAGCACGACCACCCCCCAGCACGACCACCCCCCAAGCACGACCACACCCCCAGCACGACCACCCCCCAGCACGACCACACCCCAGCACGACCACACCCCAACACGACCATACTCCAGCACGACCACACCCCAGCACGACCACACCCAGTCGCACCCCCGTGGAATGTTTCGTGGGGTGTCTGGTTGAGTGGTTGCCTGTTCGTGGGGTGTCTCGTGGAATGTTTCACGGGGTGTCTCGTGGAATGTTTCGTGAGGTGTCTCGTGGGTTGTTTCGTGAGGTGTCTCCTGGGATGTTTCGCGGGGTGTCTCGTGGGATGTTTCGTGAGGTGTCGCCCAGTTGGATATCGTGAAAACGTGACCATGCTGCACATGTCTATATCCCTTTCCGGGTTCGTGGGTCCATCATGTTCAGCGGGCGAAGGACGGTATCAAATCAACTTTTCCGCCGTCGGGGACGCCTGGCCCTGGGCGGCTGGAAAGTTTATACCATCCAGTGCCACCATAAGGGTATAAACTCTCCAGCCGCCCTAGGACAGGCGCCCCCGACAGTGAAACAGTTTATTCCCGGAAAGGGCATGGGCCCAGGGTTCTCTTTTAGTAGGTAAACCTGTCCCCCGGTGCCAACTTGAGGGAGGCCGGCGAATTTTTTCCCTGATAAATAACGAGGTCGAAGGAGGCCGGCGAATTAAAATTTGAGGATGTCTCGAGCGAAACGCTTGTTTTTGAAATCCCGATCGATAAATCACAGGGTGCGGGCCACTTTTTCGTGTGTTGAGGATGTCTCGAGCGAAACGCTTGCTCCGCAGAGTTTGCCGAGGATGTCTCGAGCGAAACGCTTGTTTTGCAGAGCCGACCGCGACGCGGAAAAGCGCCCCGCGCGAAGGAATTTCGATGATGTCTCGACTAATTCGTTTGTTTTTGTACGATTTCCTGGAATTTTGGCAGGATGTCTCGAGCGAAATGCACGACCCCACCCTAGCACGACCATACCCCAGCACGACCACACCCCAGCACGACCAGACCCCAGCACGACCCCACCCCAGCACGACCCCACCCCAGCACGACCATACCCCAGCACGACCACACCCCAGCACGACCCCAGCA